>CM062809.1:984856703-985322066 GCA_031772625.1 Pinus tabuliformis
TAAATAGATCCAGTGAATGGATTGAAGCAGCAGATGTCTACTTTGCATTTGTTATGGCAAATGCAGTTCGAATGCTACTTATAAGTTTATGAAACAAACAACAAAGAGATACACAAACAAACTAATTAGACATTTTCCCCAGCGGAGTCGCCATTTTGTTACAGGGAAAAGTGTCTATTTAGAACTGCTCTATCCCACTAAGGTGTGACAGTTACCTTAGAAACAAACAGAGAAAAACTACTTTTGTATTTCCTTTATGAACTATAGATAGAGAGGAATAGAGAGAACTAACCTGTGTCTTGCGCTAGTCCTTTGATCCAATCCCTCTCTTCTTTGATAGTCTCCAGCTACCTGCTCCCTTACTTGCCCGGCTTCACAAAGTACCTATAAGATCACAGAAGAAGAATAACACTATACAAAGACGTGGATCTATATTCATAAACAACTTAGGATCAGATTTAAGTTAACCATACAAATGTAACAAGCATCAATGATACAAAAGCATGGAGGAAAAACTCAAATAGTTTTTATTGATAAACAAGAAAAGATCCAGGAAGAGTTACAACCGGTGGTTCCTGACCCAGCATCAACCTCCCAACAAAGAAAACCCCTCTTCACCTCAAACAAAGCATAGATCACCCAATACTCTGATGTTTGTCTCAAAAACCAACAGCAATTCCTTACAATATGCAAAATTTCAGCCTCTGGATCTCTGGGATGAGGGATCCATATATAGATATGTGTAAGGAGGATGAGTCAGCTTGTGGTTTGATTAGTGTCTTCTCTCTGCCAGTTCTTGCTTCCACTTGGAGACTGAAGGCCTCTTACTCATCCTTGGTCGAATTCAGTGAGGTAAGTGTCACTGGAGAAGATTCTGGAAGCTTCCATTGTCTCTCCACCTCGCGGAATGACACTGTCATTTGTCATTTCTCGCCCAACGCACCCTCACAGTGTATTTAGGTGCATTGCAACGCACCTAGCCAGTGTATTTGGTTGCAATGCAACGCACCTAGCCAGTGGAGCAGCTGAAATGATCCTGTTTTGACTTATTCTGAGCAGTTTCTGGTGGAGAACTTCTGGGAGAAGCTGTAATCTGTTGACCTTGTTCCTTTAGGGGTTAGAACAACACTATTAGGGACTTAGGATCCCTTGGTTTATGGACATTTCATGCTTGGAGTTGTAAGGCACAAAAATGTCTATAACACCGAGCAGGAAACATGACCACCAAAATGGTCCTATGTCCAAGCAGCTAGTCCTATACCCTCCTGCCCAACCTCTATTAGAGCATGACTTACCACTTTGGTTGGAAGAAGGAGAGGAGGATGAGGTGTACTCTGCATCCTTGTGCACCCTGGGAGCCACCAGGGGAGGTCCTCAAACCGAGGATGATTTGATTGAGACCTTGATTCAGAATCCACCTCCCAGTGCATTGTCCTTAGAGAAATTGGTGGAGGATACCCAAGTCAGCACCTTAGTGGACCCTTGTGTGACCAATCCAATCACTCCCAGAGTTAAAAATGTGGAGTTTGGCCCTGAGAGAATGTTAAAGATCAGCTCCTCCCTATCTCCTTCCCAGGAAAAGGAGCTGTGCAGTCTGTTGGCCAGTCATCTAGATGCTTTTGCTTGGAGCTATAAGGAGATGAAAGGAGTCCATCCTTCGGTCTGTACCCATCACATCTACATCAAAGAAGATTGTAAACCAGTCAGGCAACCTCAAAGGAGAATGAATCCAGCCCTTAAGGACATTGTCAAAGAAGAATTGCAAAAACTGTTGGATGCAGGATTCATCTACCCCATCTCGGATAGCGAGTGGGTGTCCCCTCTGGTGTTGGTTCCCAAGAAAAATGGGAAGTGGAGAATCTGTGTGGACTACCGAGAACTGAACAAAGCCACCAAGAAAGACCACTTTCCTCTACCCTTCATAGATCAAGTGTTGGATGGACTGGCAGGGAAGAAGTTTTTCTCTTTCCTGGATGGGTTTAGCGGGTATAATCAGGGCCAAATCAGCCCGGAAGACCAAGATAAGACCACCTTCACTTGTCCTTGGGGTACCTTTGCTTACCGAGTTCTTCCCTTTGGGCTATGCAACGCTCCTGCCACCTTCCAGAGAGCCGTCTTGAGTATCTTTTCTGAGCTGGTCCATGATTTGGTGGAGATCTATATGGATGACTTCACTCCTTATGGGTCCAACTTCCAGGAAGCATTGTCCAATCTGGGAAAAGTCCTAACCAAGTGCATTGAGATGAACCTGTCCCTTAGTCCTGAAAAATGTGAGTTCTTGATGACTGAAGGGACCGTGCTAGGACATACCATTTCTCGCCAAGGGTTACAGGTGGATCCTAACAAAATTGCTCTCATCAGAAAGGTTCCACCCCCTCAGAAGGTAAGAGATGTTCGAAGTTTCTTAGGCTTGGCAGGATATTATAGAAGATTCATTAAAGACTTCAGCAAGCTAGCCTCGCCATTGTTTGGCCTCTTAGCAAAAGATGTTGAGTTTAAATGGACTGACGATTGTCAGAGGGCTCTGAATGAATTAAAGGATAAGTTGGTGTCTGCCCCAATCTTGAGAGGTCCAAATTGGGCCCTACCTTTCCACATCCACACTGATGCCTCGAACAAAGCCATAGGGGTAGCATTAGGACAAGTTGAACAAAAACTTCCATACGTCATATACTTTGTCAGCAAAAACTTATCCAAGGCAGAACTGAATTATACTGTAACTGAGAAAGAATTCTTGGCCGTGGTCCATGCCCTGAACAAGTTCCGACGCTACATCACTGGCTATCAAACATTTGTACATACTGATCATGCTGCAATTAGATATCTAATGAATAAACCGGATCTGAATGCTCGTATTATTAGATGGTTACTTTTGTTGCAGCAGTTTGATTTGACTATCGTTGACAAACCAGGTAAAGAAAATGTTGTTGCTGACTTCTTGTCTAGATTGGATTTACCTGCAGGTGAGGATGGAACAGTGGATGACTAGATGCCAGATGAACATCTGTTTGCTATCTCAGTACTCTCTCCATGGTTTGCTGATATAGCAAACTACCTTGTCTCAGCACAGTTCCCTCCGCACCTATCCTCAAAAGAGAAGAGCAAAATCATAAAGAAGAGTGCCTCATTCACTTGGATCGGGGGCAACCTGTTCAAGCTTGGCCCCGATCAGATCTTAAGGCGTTGTGTAAGGGAGGAGGAAGTCTTTGACATCCTCCTAACCTGTCATGACGGGCCTTGTGGAGGACATTTTGCAGCCAAAATAACTGCCTTCAAAATTCTACAGGCAGGCTACTATTGGCCCACGCTTCATCAAGATGTCAGAAGATATATCAGCCAATGTGACCGATGCCAAAGGATGGGGAAACCAACTCCGAGGGACGAAATGCCTCTCCAACCTCAAGTGACTCTTGAGCCGTTTGAGAAGTGGGGTATGGATTTTGTGGGTCCTACCAATCCTCCTTCAAATCAAAGGTCTTACATCATTGTGTGCACAGACTATCTAACAAAGTGGGCAGAAACCAAGGCAATCAAAGCAGCGACAGAAGAAAAGGTGGCTGAGTTTTTAAGAGAAAACATCTTCTACAAATTTGGCTACCCAAGAGAGCTAGTCACCGATCAAGGAAGCCAGTTCACCTCCAACTTAATTGAAGACCTACTCGCTCATCACAAGATCAAGCATAGGACTTCCACCCCCTATCATCCTCAAGCAAACGGGCAGGTGGAAGTCACCAATAGAGAATTAGAAGGGATCTTGACTAAGGTGGTGAGCAGCAGTAGGAAAGATTGGGAAGATCGCCTGGTTGAGGCCACTTGGGTTTACAACACCAGTTGGAAGACCACAACCGGCTTCACACCTTATGAGCTGGTCTATGGGAAGAGAGCTTTGCTGTCAATTGAGTTCGAATACAACACATTAAGGATGGCAGCTCAGCTGGACCTGGATCTCAGCCATGCCCAGCAAGAAAGGTTATTGCAGCTGAATGGGTTAGACGAGCACCGAATGCAGGCCCTTCTCCACTCAGAAGTGGTTCAACTTCAGAGGAAGGTATGGCATGACCGGCACCTCAATGACAAGCAATTCCAGCCGGGAGATTGGGCGCTGTTGTACGATTCCAGACATAAGGATTTTAAGGGAAAGCTGAGGACAAGATGGCTGGGACCATATGCAGTGGAGAAGTGCAATGACAATGGGTCTGTTCTTATTCGGACCATTGATGAGGAGGCCATCCCCATGCTCGTCAATGGGCATCGACTAAAGATCTACAGGAAACCTCTTTCGAGGCAAGAATTCATCAAAACTGTGGAAAAATCAGTGCTGGTCATAGAGAAGGGTTCTGCCTCTGTTTTGGGCATACCCTGAGCATAAAAAAAAAAAAAGGATCCTTGGTTGAAAACCTTTCTGAGGCTCCCAAGGCAGATGGTAGGGGTGAAAACCTCATTGAGGCGCCCCTGCTGTCTTTCTAAAAATTTTTGAATAAAAAAGACCCTTGGGTGAAAATCTCTTTGAGGCGCTCAAGGTAGATGGTAGGGGTGAAAACCTCACTGAGGCGCCCCTGCTGTCTTCCAAAAAAAAAGAAAGAAAAAACAAACAAAGAAAAAGAAAACAGAAAAGAAGGAAGCAGAAACAGGAAAACAGGCTCAAGATTTGACAATTCATGCAGGTTGCAGGTATTCCATGCAGAAAAGGAGGTCTCTCAACTCAAGGACAAGGGTCCCTACCACACTACCAGGTGACCTCACCAGCACTCCCTCCAGAAACACCCATCTCTTCCAAGGTCTGGGCACGATTTGGTCACAGTTTAGCCTTCTACAGGAAGCTACAGGACTTTCTACAGGAAGTTCTGTATTTCTACAGGAAACTTCCTGTAGAATCTTTGGACGACCCAGGACCGACTGTGTAGAAGAATGTGAAGCCCGAAGTCCAATCAGGAGGCATGCAACCAATGTTTTTCTCCATCACCCACTACTGTCGCCTCCTTCTACCACCCCTGCTGCCATACAATGGAAATACCTGCATAGTCAAATCAGAACGTTGGATTCTCAGAAGAAACAATTCTCAAATGGAATAAAGTATGCAGAGGCCCAATGCGCTACTTATCAAGGCAATCCGAGGACCCTGCAACCGTGACCGTGATTCCACCATTTCGGCATGCACCCTAGGAGGAGAAACGGCTACAGGATATCCTACAGGAATCCTGTAGCAGTTGATCTGGCTAGAGCATACACCATGAAGGCACCTGCAACTCATAAAGTTGGTGCATGCACCATCCGCAGCCAGGCAACCGATCTCGTAACCAGCAGTAGTCGGTAAGAAGGAGCTCCCGTGCCTGTGCATGAAGCAGCAGCAAGCGGGTCCGTCACCCTCGTCCTGAAGCATGAAAATAACGTCGCAGCCGCACAGGTAAGTGCCTCACCCTGTTTCGTCAAATTACATGAACAATGCTCTAAAATGTGTGCGAGTATGAAAATGAATGGGTTGAGCAAGTCGGGTAGCCATTCAACTGGCCACCACGACCAGTCTGATGGTCTCGTTCGATCCGGAAAGCGTTGGTTGTGTCAAACAAGACAGGAAATGGACACGTGGGAAGCGTCCAATCGGAGAGAAGCGGCGATCTAACAGAAAATGGCAGTGGTAGATATGCAGGGAATGATTCGGCGGTCAGGCAGACTTACAGTGGAATGATAGCAGGTGACGTCGTCCAACGGGCCGGTAGGGACAGCTCACCCCCGCGCCACGAGTTCCGCAGGGATTCAAATCCACCGGCTAGATCGCGTATGGCACTCCACTCATTTATCCTCAACCGCTTTGCAGTCGAGTAAGCATCCGAAATTTCCTGAAGACTGTTACTCCGAGTCCTCGGCCTGTTCAAACGTCTGGTGGTTGCACAGAAGGCCCAGAACCACTGACGCGCTCTCCAGAACCCGTGCACGACTTCTACAGGAAGCTGCGCTATAGGAAGTTCACCGCTATGGAAGAAATTAAACTATTCACGTCAAAGGTGGCAAGTTGGAACGAGGTAAGCCTGAACATAGTCCTCCCATGCAATTGGTTCGAAGGGTGGTGAAGTCGACGTCCTAAAAGGGTAGAATTACAGTCTGTGCATGAATTTGCAAGCGTCGTCTTACTTCTGCATGAGAATTGTCGTCGTAGTGTGTATGCGGGGTTTTTCTACAGGGTTTGGTTCATGATTGAGCCACTGTCAAGGCTCACCTGTAGACAGTCGTGAATTTATCGACTGTGTGCATGATAGAGGCGTAGCTCTGCGCTCTGTCTAAGGAAATCCAAAAGGACCATCTTTTTACGCGCCAGCCCGCTTAGACCAACACAGCAAGCTTTTACCATGCCAGGTGGGTTCATTAGGAAAGAGCCTACAGACTCAAAGAAGCTACGGGAAACCCCTGAGGTGGTAGAACTGTTCTCTCGTGCCCGGTGGATGTCATTCTGTGACAAACTTCAAGGTTATGATGACGAGGTTGCAGAAGAATTCCTGCGAGCTTTGCAGCCAAAGTCAAAAACGCTGGCCGTTGTCAATTTCAGAGTTTTAACTCTCAGACTCATCCCATAGTTCATTAGCAGGGTCACTGATCTCCCGATGGGGGTACCTTGGGATAAGGAGGAAAGAAAACTGGGCTAGAAGGCTAAGAAGGAGTTCTTTCTGCCGGAGGAGCAATTCTCAGAGGACAAGAACGGAGTTCGAAGAGCCAGCCTACAGCCGCTCTGGAGTGAGGTCAGCCTCCAAATTATGAAGTATATCACGTGCGAGGGGCGATTCAGCATCGTGTATGGATACCATTTCCGGCTGCTCACAGAACTTAGGCACCAAATGGACCTACCCTCAAAGAACAAGTTGAGCATTCCTTACTTCCTCCTGCAGTCCATGACTGAATGTGCCACCAAATTAAGAGAGGGAACGCCAGACCAGGTAGCCCATCATGGGCTCATTAAGCTCCTCGTGGAGGATGCACTCCACGCGTACACCGTCCCTCTCTCTTGGGAAGCCTTTCAAAATTTGACTAAAGATGATGACATCCGAATTTTGGCTGACGAGCTCACCTCCTCCAGCAGCGAGGAGAAGGAACCAATTCAAACAGAGAAGAAAGGGAAAGGCCAAGAAACCATGGCCAAAGCACCAAAGAAAGAGCACAAGGGGAAACAAGAGAAACACCAGGCTGCCAAAACAGAGGATGACAAACCCACATTAACACCCAGGGAGAAAAGATTACAGAGCAGGGTGGAAAGGACTGAACAAGTCCACGTCAGTGAAGGCACCTCTAAGGCAGCCTCAGCAAAGTCAAAATACAAAGCACCCTCAGCCAAGCAGGCTAAAACGGTGCCATCTGTGTCTACACGAAAATTAAAAACGGCTTTTACAGGAAGCCAGAAATCAGCCGCTACAGGGCTTTCTACAGGAAGCCCTGAGAAAGGAAAACAAGAGGGGAAGACGGTTGAAATCCTTGCTAGGGAGGCAACAGCTGTGCTGGCCACCCTAAGTACCCCTCCCAAGCCAAAGGAAAAATGAAAGAGGGAGACCCCTCTATATTTCAAAGCAAGGAGAAGTGTAAGAATCAAAACAGGCAGGCCCCAACCTCCATCCAGCGACCCAATTACCATAGAAGACACCCTTACCTCGCCAAGGGAGAGGTCCCCCTCAAAAATATCAGTCACTTATGAGCGGGGGAGCTCGAATACAACTGCCTGGAAGGAGAGAATGGAAAGGTTGGCTTCAAAAACCCCGCTACAGGATGTTGAGGCCGTTCTACAGGAAACATTGGCCAGGCTCAAGGAGACCGAAAGAATGGAGGGAGAGGCAGCCACATCACCACCAAGGGAAGAAGGAGGAGAGCCATGGAGGGAAGAAGAGGTAGAGCATATTCTGGAACCTAGTCCCCAGCCAAGCTTGAGCTCTTATTATAACTTTTTGGAGGCTGGAAAAATTATACCACAGAAATTCACGGTGCCGCTTTTCTTTGCGTTGGAGGAAGAAAGAGTGAGAACCCACACATGGATGAGGATAGCTAAATCTAAAGGAGTAGCAGATATAGGCCCCTTGGAGGAACAACTCAAGGAGGCAAGAAGAGAATTAGCTATGGCAAAACATGTGGGAAACTGCCAGCCGGTATTCCTACAGGAAGAGAATGAGAAACTCAAGTTGCAGCTACAGGAACAAAGGAAAGAAAGCGGCACAGCATCAGAGGACACTACAGCAGAACCTCAAGGAAAAGAAGGACTGCAAGTTGGTCTTGGGGAACTAAACCAACATCTACAGGAAAGGGAATTGCAAGCACAAATCGAGATACAAGCTCTCAAACAGCAGTTGCAACAAAAAGAGGCACAACTGACCTGCATGGCCAGTTGGGCCATGGATGCTCTACAATGTAGACAACCGGCCAAATCTTATGGCCTATACCTACAAGACCAGTGGCTGCAATTCCAAATTAATGCATTGGCACAGAGGGGTATCTCCCAAATCCAATACCCCCAGCAGTTCACAGATTTATGCAATAGCAGTTCAACAGAGGACAAGGCCAAGCTATCGGAGTTCTATCTCCATAATTTGGCCCTTCCTAATGTGACTTCATGGGATCCCAACACAGTCATGGGAGATATGCAGTTGATGGCATTTGCCTCATGGTTGAACCATGAAGAAAAGAGAGTAGCATAGGTCAAAGAGGTCATGAACCGAGAGTTACATGAACCACTGCTGATTAGAGCAGAGCCAGGGGACCCCACTGCATTGATATCAGCCCACCAACACTTAGCAACCGACTCTCAGGCTTTATTGAAATACATGGATCAGCAGGCTCAGGCCATAGCACATTTCGAGGATATGGAGCGATTATTAGGGGACAATTATGTTCATGCTTGCACCCGCCGGTGGAACACCTTGTCCCACAGCCTCAAAATCAGGGAATATCACACTCCAACTCGAATGAGGGAAGCTCTAGTACGGGTGCCCCTCTACAAGAAGTCCATACAGAACCTCCAAGCCAGCTGGATTGGCCTCAAGCTAAGCCCACCTTTGCTTTTGGGATTGATGGAAGGCAGCACAGAGAAAGAAGAGCATAAGCAGTGGGAAGAGGTGGAAAGGAAGGCTGGGTTCCATGGCAGTGAGGAGGATACTACTTCAGAAGCCTGGGATGTGAGAGTGGCAGTGAAAGCGATGAAGGACGAGGAGCTGGATTAGTTGCTCAGGGATGAGCAATCATTTTAGTAGGGGGGTGATGATGAGCCCCAAATTTGGTAACATTTTGGGCTCATTTGGCCTAACTACCTTTGCTCAATCCTTCATTTTTCATAACTTCTGCATCATTTTTTAGTATGTTTATGTCATTTGTACGAATAAGGGTAGTCACTATTCCTAGGTGGCTAACACGTGCTCATTTCAGGATTTTTTGACACATGTGGAGCAAAACCAAGCAGACAAGGGCTAGGAGACAGCCAAGCTTGGGTTGAGGATTCGTAGGGGGGTTGTCTATGGCATTAAATAGCCTCCCTCGGGATCTTCACCCCCAACTCCGAGCTCCAAAGGCCACCAAAACCGGATCTAGAAGGCAGCCAAACAGATTTTGTGGAAGCAGCTGTTCACTCCCAGTTTGGTCAGCCAAGTCCCATGGATTTAGGAGGCCAGCTAGGGCCTCGTGGTGTATAAATGTGAGGGCTTCAGCCTTCGAGGGGGACTTTTTGAAAAACTTTTGCACATCCTGCACTACAAGCTGCTAGCTCTGTTTTGTTCTTTTGTAGCCATTATTGGCATGACTCTTGACTTATGATTATTATTTTAATGGGAAGCAGTCAGATTTGACATCAGCTCTGAGTTTTTTTGAGGAGCCATAGCTCTCGGGGTTGGGCCCAACCTGAGAGCCTAGGGCCTCCTTCTTTGTATTGATATCTTTCCTTTCAGCATTATGATTTTCCTTGTATGCATTTGAAACACAGTTTGTTGAGCTAGATCTCGTTGTGTGGTTAAATAGGTTATTGTTGAAAAATAGAGTTGCTTCGGATGTCTAGAATAGATTAACGAGATAAGAATTGATAAAAGCTTCAGAAAAGGGTTGCCTGCACTCTCGTTTTCACCTCTTTCTAGGGGCAGGAATTGCAGACAGTGCTGCCCAACAAAAACACTAGTTCGCTTACCCATGCAATCTTTGGTGCAATGTTTTCATTTGTAGGAGTTATTCATGCGTTCAGATCTCTTGGAATGTTTCTTTGCTTAAGTACTGTACATGGTTCTCTTTAGAAATAACGTTGTTGTTCAGTGGTTTCGTTGACAGTTAAGATAGACTGGTTAATATTTTGATTGTGTGCAGGACGTGGTTGATTTGGTTAAGTGTCCATTGTGTTGTGCATCTCCATCACTCTCTCGTCCATCTAAGCTTCGTCCAGGCCAACTACTCCCTCTCCAAGTTAGGTCCCTCGTCTCATAACTACTTGCCTGCCCACATAACCCTACCTTCTTGCTCTTCCATTGCCTCAGCCTTCTTTAAGACAAGTTAGCTCCCCACACCCTCTCATCACTTCATCCCTCGGTCACTGAATCATTCCAGACCCCTACCCTACCTCCCTATCCATTCATGCATCCTCTTTCACTCACCCATCATCCAAAATCCAACCATAGAACATCCTGTAGAAATTCCTGAAACATCCTGTAGAACCCCTGCAGACTTCCTGTAGAAGCTCCCAAATGAGGTTTCTTGGTAGCCAAACTTGGTGAAACTCTCTGGAAGGGTGTTAGGGACTCCTTAGACCCCTTCTGAACCTTCCCAACCTTTTCCAAGCCTTTCTCCTCCTTGATTCACCCTTGCACAGTAAAAATCCAGTTAAAAGCATCTGCATGATAACTCAAATAACTTATTCAAAAATACAAAAAGATGTGTCTTCAAATAGAGATAGCATAGGCATGTGCATTTTACCTCTGTAGGAGTAATGGTGTCTCTTTCAATAGTTTGCATCTTCTCCTTTGCATCAGTAGGACTAGCTGGTAACATTAGGGTTTGCTAGGGTTTTTGCTACTTTTTGGGTTTTTAGTTTCTTTCTGCAAGTAGATCAGTTTCTTTTGAGTTAGCTTCCATCTATCAGTTAAAAAGCTTCTTCTAAGAGCCCATAGAAGTTGGCTTAAGCCCCTAGCGGACTTGTGCCAGCTGACCAAGTGACAGCTGCGGCAAGAGCTAGTACTTGTGCATACAGCACCGTCGCTTCCAAGTTTGTTACGAACTACCGGGTTGATAAAAGTAAAGAAGGGAGCCCCAGGAGTTGCAGCATTATTGCTGCAATACTGGAGCCCACCAATCACATAAATTATATTAGTCCTTTGCTCGTGTCGGTTTGAGAAGTTCTCCATTAAATTCTTGCTAGCAGGCCTTGTCCTTATCGACTATGACATATTGCTCTAAGGGCAGACCTAGAGCCACACCCTGGCCCTATTTTCATTATTGATAGGTCACTTGTGTGCAGCATCGATTAGTATCATGTGTCTTTGACTGAGTGGTTTCTCTTGTGTTCGACATAAGCTTTCATTATCACACATTGGGATTCATGCAATGCCTTCATTTCCATTTGACCCTATTGGTGGATTCCTCGCCTCTGTGTCAGCTTTTATTATTGGTTGGTTCAGAGGTTTCTATCGTGCGCTTGCTACATTTTGTGTACGCTAGAAACATGCTCCGGTTGGGTTACTACATCTTTTTCGTCCTATTCCTTCCACCTTATTTGGCATACGGGTTACACTCGTGCTAGATTGATGAAGGATGCCTTAATGACTTCCTTCTGGCAGATCTTTTCCTATCAACTACAACTCATTTGCTCTGGGACAAAATCTAGAGTCCATTTGGCAGTACCTTGGGGTTTGCAGTCATCAATGGAAGATTCCTTCGCAATCGACAGTGGGAAACCATCATTGTCCCCTGATTGATAGATTCTTCCAGGTGTTCGACTTCAGCTCATTTATTCGCACTTGTTAGATTCTACTGGGTACCTTGACTCTCATTTTCATTATCAATGAGTAGTCTCACGTTTGTTAACGGTATACATCAATGACCGGTAATCAAACGATTTCTCACATGGTCAACCTCAAATCATTTATTACCATTGTGTAGAAATGTACTGCAGTGATCGATGAAGGCCTCAGGTTGCATCAGCATGTTTTAGTTCACTTGTCAGTTGCTTCTGTTGTTACTAGTTGACACCATCCACTGTATATGTTGCATTTCTTCACAGCGACATCTTATATGCTGGCATCCCAGTTGCGATGTAGTATCATTTTATTCCATCATGTTCATTTGGTACTATTAGGATCAGTTTTTGACATCAGTGATCAGCTTCATCCTTCAGCATCATTGATCGTCTTCTTATATGTGATATTCAGACATGTACTTTTTCGATCACAATCAGATGATCCATTATGTACTTTCAATTCTTTATACTTGTATACATATTGGATCCGCTTGTACTTGATATGCGGGCATGCTTTACTTTTTCTAAGCATGGGTATGCCCACCTCAGATAGCAGTTTCTTTCTGATCTCTTTTGATGGCTTGGCAGGTTGAATTCTAGTGAAGTCCCTCTCAGTCTCGACAAGATTCTTTCCATACACTTAATACACTTCAGCCATCATGTACCCCTTCTGATCTCATATATTAAGGGGCATCTGTTATAGCACCATTTACCACACTTTGTATTTGTGATGCTTGGTTTATGGCCTAGGGCAACCCCTCCTTCTAGACTTGGTCCAAATATATTAAAAACAATGTTTTATTCCCTGTATGCTACTTTGCCCTGAGTTAAAAGCGTGTACACACAAGTCAGTCAATATCCAACCCGCGTATATGTGTTAAAACACTTAAAAAAATTAAATTTCCTTAATTATGGGTGGAGTTCATGGGTTTTACCTGTTGATTACCTCCTATTGCCCATGGCCCAACTGTTTCCCAACTAAAAACTAATTGGGAGAAGTATAAATAGACTTATATGGAAAGGCCTTGAGGAGGAGAAGAGATAGAGTTATTATACTGAGATTATCCCTGACTAGCTCTGATGAATTCGTGTGCCTCATGCACTTCCCCAAGCTTCAGGAAACCTTTGTTTCCTTTATTATGGATATTCTCCCTCTTGCTTGAGATATCATGGTGTTGGTTATGGAAGAAGATTGTTGAAGGCTGGGATAGGATGAATCTGGAGGACGGTTCCGCTTGGAGCCGGAAGAAGAAGCCTCAGGTGAATTCTCTCCATGTTGTTTGTAGCTTACTGCAATAAAAGAAATGTTGTCTTGTTTACGAAATTAACTTTGTGTATGCATCAAATTATGTTGTAAATCATATATGAATGTTGTTTTGATGTATGATCAATCATTTATTTATATGATAAAAAGTCAAATTTCGTGAATATGCTTTACTTATATATTGCTTTGTATGTTCGAATTGAATGATTTTCAGGTTTGAAGAACATTGGGAGTTACAGAGGGTCTGAACCATGCAGGACCTACTCGAACAATGGAATTCTGGGTACGGTCGCTCTTACGTAATTTGATTATATAAGCATTTTGCCTAAGTTGTATGAGTGTTTCTTGTTGTAGTTTGCTTCTACTCTGTTGGGGTTCTAACCCAAATCCATAGGGTACTTATTCTCGAAACACTTTTGTTGTGCCACAATTCATGCCATGTTTTGCACTTACTATTGTACCCACATTTGCTTCCAATTTTCAATTTATGTTTGCATCCTCTTTTGCATCAAATATTACATCCACTTTTGCATCGGTTTTATGCAATGGGTTTTGCATCTCATTTTGTATCTACTTTTGCATCTACTTCCGTTGCATCCATTTTTTTCATCCAATTTTGCTTCGCCTGGTGCACCCATGTTTGCATCCACTTCTACATCCATTTTTACATCTTGTTTTGCATCCAAGTTTGCATTTTTTGTGTTTGTTGTTACATCCACATTTTTTTCACCACAGTTTGTGCCATATCTTGCACCTACCATTGCACCCACATTTGCTTCCACTTTTGCATACACGTTTTCTTCATCTTGTGTGTCCAAGTCTGCATCAAATATTCTGTATGTTTTTGAATCCCTTGTTGTATCCACTTTTAAATTGGGTTTTGCATCTACATTTCCATCTAATTTCGCATATAATTTTGTCCCACCATTGCACCGATGCTTGTGTCCATGTTTAGATCCCTTTTTTCATCTTATTTTGCATCCAAGTTTGTGTCTTTTTCTGTGTCTGTTGTTGCATCCACATTTGTTTTACCATAATTTGTGCCAAGTTTTACACCTACTATTGCACCCATGTTTGCTTCCACTTTTGCATCTACGTTTGTATCATATTTTACGTCCAAGTTTGCATTGACTATTGCATATGATTTTACATCCACTTTTATGTTAGGTTTAGCATCTTTTTTTGCATGTACTTATGTTGCATCCACTTTTCATCCAATTTTATGTCTATTTTTACCCCAATTTTCTTGTTCTCTTTTACATCCCTTTTCCAACACTCATCATATTTTTTGCATTGATGATATTTCTTATGACATTGACAATTATGAACAATTGATGACAATTTCAATAACCATGATGATGATAATGAAGATGATCACAATGACATGAATTTTGATTATGATGATAATGGCAATGATGATAAAGACAATGGTGGTTACAATGACAATGATGATGATGATGAAGACGATGCTAATGACATTGGCCAATCTTACCAATTTTTAAATGTTGTCATTATCATAATCGTTTTCGTTATCTTTGGCGTCATCATCCAAGTCATCATCATTATCATCATTGTCATGTAGGTCATCATCAACAACAATAATGGCATGAATAATGATGATTATGATCATGACGTTCATAAAGACGATGACAACAATGATGATAGAAATTACATTAATGATGATGATGGGGATGGTAAAAATGATAATGACGATGATAATGGTGGTGATTATCATCATCATCGATCATCTCTCAAAAATAGAGTTGTTATTTCTCTTGTATATATCGTATATGTCCTAGATAACCCTTTTCTAACACTCATCAAATTTTCGGGTTGATGATATTTCTTATGACACCTATAATTATGAACAATTAATGACAATGTCCATAATGATGATGATGATGATGGCATGAATGGTGATTATGATTATAATGAAATGATGAAAATAATGATGACAATGATGGTAGTGATGATGATGACAATGATTATGATGATGTCAATGACCTTACATTCATGGATTCATGAACTTACTAGTTTCAAGACCATCTTCTGCATATGTATTACTAACAAACTTTTTACATTTTATGTCTCTCTTGGGATATCTTACTATAATGGTGGTATCAACACTAGAAAGATATACCCTATATCTACCCACAAGAATGCAGTAAGATGTGAAAAATGAGATTTCAACCAAGCAATCAAGCTACAAGAAAACAAGTAGTGTAGGGATGTCAATACAATGATGCCAAAAAGGTATATAAACAACAATGTTTATGAAAAGAATCAAAACCCAAGAAGAAGGATCAAACCCTAATCAGGTAACCAAGCTCACAAAATTGCATGTAAATTTAGCAAAAATGTAGTGATCAAAGCTAAAAACTTCAGAGTTGAAACACCACCCAGTAGGGTTTGCAGGGATGCAAAAATCCCCTTCCAGATCTGAGCTTAACCCCTCAATTTTCAAGGAAAATAACCTTCAATGCTTTGTCAGAGAAGGTATGACCAAAACAAAGAGGCTATCAATGTTCCCCATAAGTTATGCACACTGAAACAATGGGACACCAATGCCCTCGTTTGAACTACATGCACAAAACATAGGGAAAGAAACTTAAATATGAGTGGTTTCAAGATATGGGTTTCAAAATCAAGATTTGTAGATGACTAATGACCATTGTAAAACATCAACGAAACCAAAAATCCCTAAGGAAAATGAATTACAATAGGCTAAAAATTCTTACTTGTTGGGATCTCCCTAGTAGGATCACCAATTCTATTTAAGAGAGAATTTCACCTACATTAGTAGGTCACTTTAATCCCAACAAGATTTGCCTAGAGCTTTCCTAGATGGTGTGTGTGAATGAAGAAGTGATACAAAAGAAACTAGACTCACTTTCAGATTCACAAGAAGAAGGAAATAGACATACCTTTTAATGCTAGATCCTTGACTTTATCTGACAAAGCCAACTATAGGAAGATCTCCTCCAGTATATTTGCTCCTGGATCTCCTGGATCACCAACACACAGAGAAAGAAACAAATATGATATTCTTGCAAAACACCATTATTTGTAAACATAATATATCAATCACATCAAATAAAATAGACCATGAAAGATAGATAATGGGGAAAATCTTCATTACTATTGCTCTTTGGTAGAACTGGAATACATTGATGGGTCCTCCAAGCCTCTACCCTTGATCTTCTCCCTAACCTCTATGCTCACTAGTGTGGATGCACAACTTTATTGTGGTTGCAACACTGATAGAATTTGGGATAAGTTATTTCTTCTTCTTGTGACTAGTGAAGGGCTTTGTTTATATAGATTCCCATCATGATTGGCCTTCATTTCACCTAGACATTTTCTTGATTGTATCAAGGTGATGACTAAGATAGACTGAATCAATAATTTTTTTAATCGACAATGATTATTTTAAACAAAGTTATTAATTTGGACCAAATCTAAGCTTATCCAATCAAATTCCTGCATTGTTTTGAAGCTCTAGTGCAGAGAGGGTTTTGATGGCCTTCTATTTCAATTCCCAACACTAGGAAGGAGTGTTTTTGGGCCTTCTGGTTTGGTACCTACCACTTGGAAGGAGCATTGATCCCTCAAAACAATACTTTTTTATTGTTTCACCAGACACAAATTGATCCTCTGACTTAGCAAAGGATATTCTTATCTTCTTGACCCCAGGGGTGGATTTTTTAGCCATAACTGATCCAGGTGGATATTGGTGGCCACCCACCTATTCCACCTAGACGTCCATTCAATTTCATCAGTTTCCTTATTTATAGCAGCATTTACTGTTTTTAACAGTTTTTCAAGTCCTAAACTTCGGGAGCAATTTTGACCCCCTAAACGACATTTTTTTAGTTCCATGGTAGGCCCATTATCATAGGCAAGGGCCTATGGAAAATCTTTTAGTAATCAGAGAGATCTTTCCAACGAGGTATCGTATGCACCAAACGGAGATAAAATGACCAAGTTACGACCCTTAGAAGTTGGTTGCCCAACTAACCCCAACGAGGTCCACAGACTCTTGGTTTTCCATCTCCTAGGGTTAGGTTTTTGGTTGTTTAGGGTTTTTCCTTGTTGTTCAGTAATAAAAAGGCCCTCGAGCCTCATTGTAACACATTTCAGAGGCATGTAACCACCACATCTCTTCTCAAAGATAAGCTACCATCACCTTAGCTAGTTTATTTCCATTTCTACATGTAAGCATATTTTAGTTTTTTGGTATTAATGAAATGAAGTTTTATTTCTACCGCATCTCTGTGTATATGGGTATTTTAGTATTCTGTTGCGTTCTTGCATAAGTCTGGATCAGTGATATCATATTTGTCTACTCTTTCTCTGTTTTTCTTTGCATGTCCCCAATGAGGTTAGGGTATAAGGACTTAGGGTTCGAACTGGTTGAACCTTTGTAAGACCAGCCTCGCAAACCTCGGTGGCCTCTGGTGGCAGAATAAAATAAATATGAGGGGGCAGGAGATCCTTTTAAAATATTTCTCGAGTAAGCCCTCGAGCGAGAAAAGAACACGATGATGGATAACTTTGCCTAGATCCTTTGGCAGCTACCCATAGGCGACGCATCTTCATCCAGCAAACACTCTGGAGGTGCCACTCCTTTTAAGGTATAATTTAACTTCGATATTCCCATATTTGAAAGACAGATAGATGTAAATGTCATAGATATATGGTTAAATCTATTGGAAGGATATTTTTCAGTTCATGACTTTTCCAATCGGGAAAAGATTACGTTCGCACTTTTCAAAGTCGCCCCACACATCAAGGACTAGTGGGAAACCTATTGTGAAAAAAAGGACGAGAGGGAATCCTCATAGTTTTTAGCCGCACCAAGTTGGAATTATTTCTGAGATGCCATCAAGGAATAATATTACCATCTTGGGAGCTATGAAGATAAATGCATAAAGTTGACCATGCTATGACAGGGAGGGGACCAAGATGTGTCGGAGTTCAAAAATGTTTTCCATACCCTTCGCATGAAGCTGCTTATCAAGGATTTTGAGTGGAATTTGGTACTCAAGTACCTTGACTGTCTACACAAGTACATCCAAGATGAGATGGAATTCCTGGACATCTCCTTGCTTAGTGCAACCTATCGATATGTTGTCAAGATCGAGCATAAATTTAAACAGAAGAAGCGAGACTTTGGATCTGTGAATTCAAAGCAAGGGAAAGGTGCTCCCAAACTGAAGAATAAAGGACAAAGCCAAGGCGGGGCGACCTAGGATAACCTGTTGAAGCCGCACGCGAAGAACAACACCATGAAGACAAAGAAGGACATAAGGAAATGGTGTGAGTTCCATAGGAGCCCCACTCACAGCACAAGTGAGTGACGAACCAAGCATCACTAGTGGCAAAGTTGAAGGCTTCTAAATTAGATGCATGTTCTGAATCTGAGTCAGAAACCGACAAGGGGAATGACGAAGAGAAGTAGATTATCGATGTGAAGCTTAGTGCCACCATTTCCACCACCAAGATCTAGAAGGATGATCCCGAAGATCTAGAGGAAGGGGAGTGGCTCTTCCACTCAAAGATATGGGTGAATGGTTGTCCATTGCAGTTCATTGTCGACAATGGGAACCAAAAGAACCTCATTTCAGTAGAGGTCATGAAGTGGTTGGGCCTACCGACCACGCCACACCCACAACAATACATGATCGGGTGGCTTCACCAAAGGCAATAACTTCACATCAACCAACAGTGTCACTTTCCCTACACCATCAAGCCCTTCACAGATGAAGTATTGTGCGATGTAGCTCCTCTTGAATTTTGTGATGTATTATTAGGCCAACCATACTTGTGGAAGCGACATGTTGTGTAAGTCTAGGCCTCACACTATTACTATTACTATGGGTAATAAGTTGTACAATATACCAAAGGTAGCACCACCTATCGCCATTTCTTTAATCATTCCAAAGCAAGGCAGTAAGACCATTTACCAGACTGATAATTTGTTTTTCCTTATGATTTGCCCTCAGATAACGAAGGACATTATGGCCATGGCCTCTAGAAAGGGCTCCTCTGCATGGCAACAGTATATGGAAAAGGTTGTTGAGGAGTACAAGGACATATTCACCTCATCCACAGGGCTACCTCTACACTATCAGGTCAAGCACTCCGTCGATCTGACCCCAGGCGTATCGCTACCCAATGGATCGATCTGTCAACACTTTATTCTGAAGAACGATGAAATCAAGAGGTAGATATACGAGTTGTTGTGCAAAGGGCATATCAGCCCAAGTTCATCACCCTGTGGGAACCTGATCGTGTTCGTACAGAAGAAGGATGGGACCTAGAGACTCTGTATTGACTATTAGGTGTTGAACAAGATCATTGTCTCGAACAAGTATCCAATCCCACGAATTGATGACCTTCTGGACCAACTTAAGGGGGGGAATATTTCAGCAATATTGACTTGAAGTTTGGTTATCACGAGGTACCGATCTAATCCTCTGATGTGTGGAAGACTGCCTTCAAATACAAGGAGGGCCTTTTCAAATGGTTGGTCATGCCTTTTGGGTTGACGAATGCGCCCGCAACCTTCATGAGGTTGATGGACGACATCTTGCGACCCTTCACCAACTCATTTGTGGTGGTGTATTTGGATGACATTCTAATCTTCAACCAGATTTGGGAAGAGCACTTCCACTATATTCGATAGGTCCTCCAAACCCTGCAGCAACACAAATTGTATACAAATTTGGAGAAATGCACTTTTGGTATGACCCAGGTTCGATATCTAGGGTACATCATTGATGAGAAAGGTCTGCATGTGGACCTAACCAAGATACAAGTAATTCAGGATTGACCAGCCCCAACCACTCTATTAGAGCTCTGCAACTTTCTGGGTCTTTCCAACTTCTACCACAAGTTCATGTTGGGGTCCTTTAATATCACTTGGCTCTTGAGTCAAGTCACCAAGGGAGGAGCAAAAGAAAATTTCTTTTGGTCTGAATCCCAACAGAAGGTTTTTTTCGAGTTAAAGTATCACCTCTACTCTGCACCAGTGCTCACATTACCAGACCTATGGTAACCATTTGATATTGAGACATATGCCTCTGACTATGCTATTAGTGTAGTTCTTACTTAGCAGGCGAATCCAGTGGCATATCATAGTAAGAAACTTTCATACATATTCCAAAAGCATCCCACCTATGAAAAAGATATGTATTTCATTGTGCAGGCCTTCCGACAATGGAAGCATTACATTTTATGGAAGGAAACAATCATCCACACATATCACTGACCCTTGCAGTTCATACAGACACAAAGGAAGTTGCAGAGCGATCGACATCATAAATGGTCCACATACTTGCAACAATTCCATTTGAACATTTATATCACCGACCCCTACAGTTCATACAGACACAAGGGAAGTTGCAGAGCGATCGACATCATAAATGGTCCACATACTTGCAACAATTCCATTTGAACATTTAAGTACAAGAAGGGAAGCACCAACAAATGTTACAGACTACCTCAGCTGACTATTGGTCATGGCACTGACCACTGTGCTCGAATATTGTGGGCACAAGACTGCGAGGTGGTCGCATCCTTACAAGATTGATCCAAAATTTGGCAACACATAACAAACGCTCCTGGAAGGCAAGAAAGTTCCAAATTTTCACCTCCAAGATGCACTATTATGCCACATGGGACACTCTATCTTCCTTCAAGCGAGCGTGCCAATATGATTTGGGAGGCGCACTATAGTCAAGTCGCTGGACATTTCAGGGTAGAGAAAACAGTGGAAGTGTCTCAAAAGTATTTTTATTGGCCGAACCTTCGATAGGATATTGGGATGTACATCAGATCTTGCATTGCCTACATCATTTCCAAACCAACCATCAATCAGAAATGCATATATACTCCTCTTCCTACTCCTAGTTGACCTTGGGAATCCATCTCCATGGATTACATGTCAGGCCTTCCTTATACTAAGCATGGAAACGATTTTTTTTCATGGTCGTCGATAGTTTCTCTAAGATGGCCATTTTAGCGGCCTGCAAGAAGAGTATCACAACAGAAGCCACTGCTAGACTCTTCTTTGAACGGGTGTGGGTATACTTTGGTATACCACAGTCCATTATCTCATATCATAACAACAAGTTCCTAAGTACATTTTGGTTAAGTCTCTAGTCGATGTTGAATACCAAGCTCACTATGTCCACAGCTTTCCACCCCTAAACTGTTGGCCAAACAAAGGTCGTCAACAGGATGATCGTACACATTATTTGCATGTAAAACTCGAAGAATCCACACACATGAGATGAAAGCCTCCCCTATGTCCAGCACAGCTACAATAGAGCTCTCCATAGCTAAACTGGCCATATCCCTTTTTAGGTGGGATTGGATTCCAACCACTATGTTGCATTGATGTGGCCATCATTTACAGCTACTCTAGAAGATTCATCTCATGTCCAGTCTAAAGCTAACAAATAGCTTCATTAATTGCATTCATCATGTATGCCAGTAGGTCCATGACATATTGGATAGAACCAATGCTAAGTACAAGTAGTGACATGATCAACATCGGGTGCCACACAAGTTCTAGGTGGGCGACAAAGTTTGGCTACATCTGCAGAAGGAAATCCTTGTTGGGCCTCACCGCAAGCTTCACCCACTCCGATATGGTCTAAACATCATCACCAAGGCTTTAAGGGACAATGCCTTCGAGCTCAGCGTTCCACCATTTCTTGGCCAACACCCACTTTCCACCATTGTTAGGCACATCTGACATTATAGAACAACTCACACCAACGAAGTTAAACTTAGACTGCATGGAACAAGCCACAACTGATTGGATCATGGGCATGCAGATTAATAACACTCGCCAATAGAGAATCTAGCTATATCGAGTTGTCAAAGCGGGCCAACTCCTTCACCAAGGACTAGTTTCAACAGAAATTTCCTCACCTCATGGAAGCTCTGCACACAATGGGGACCATTGCTTCCTAAGGAGGGAGGATTGATCCAAGTGGATATTGGTGACTACCCATGTATTCCATCTAAACCTCTAGTTGGTTTCATCAGTTTCCTTATTTATAGCAACATTTAATTTTTTTAGCAGTTTTTCAGGTCCCAAACTTTTGGAGCAGTTTTGACCCCCTAAAGAGATTTTTTTGAGCTCCAAAGTAGGCCCATGACCATGGGAAAGGGCCTATGAAAAATATTGTAGTAATGTGAGAGATATTTCCAACGAGGTATCGTACTCGTCAAACGAAGGTAATATGACCAAGTTACTACCCCGGGAATTTGGCTACCCAACGGGGCCCACAAACTCTTGGTGTTCCATCTACTGGGGTTAGGGTTTTGGATGTTTAGGGTTTTCCCTTGTTTTTCAATAATAAAAAGGTCCTGGAGCCTCATTTAAACATAGTTCATAGGCATGTAGCTACCACATCTCTTCTTAGAGATAAACTACCATCGCCCGAGCTAGTTTATTTCCATTTATGAATGTAAGCATATTTCAGTTCTTTGATATTAATGAAATGAAGTTTTATTTATGTTGCATCTCTGTGTATATGGGTATTTCGGTATTTTGTTGCGTTCCTACATAATTAATGCTATATTGAGGCTAGCATATCTAGACGGTAATCCAAAAAAATTGTCTATAACAACGCATGTTATTTTCTGGTCAAACATATATCACATTGTGTTAAGTGTAAGTATTAAGTATTGCATGATTTCCACTAAAAACAATTGTTATGGAGATAATTGCACTAAGAGTTGCTCTCGAGCCACTATGGATGTTGTAATGTCATGTTCTGACTTGTTATGAAAGCATTTTGACTCAATCAAATTATATAAAAATTAAAAAATAATAATAATAAAATAATTAATTAAAAAGATTGAGGTAAAAAAGAAGAAGTAAATAGCCTTTGTTACAATACCATGAGCCAATAACATGGATTATTAATACCATGTGTTGAAAGAATATGTATATGTATATGTATATGTATATGTATATGTATATGTATATGTATATATATATATATATATATATATATATATATATATATATATATATATATATATAGCCTAGATCTATTTTAACTCTAGATCTACCAAGCACCCAGAAGGATCATATTTCTTGAGATGCAAATCTCTTTTAGAGTGAAAAGAGATTTGATCCCTCTCAGCTCTTAATAGATCTAAAATTATGATGGATCTAGGTTGGTATCGTATGTTTATAGTATTAAAAGAATAACTTTTGTTACAAATAAATCTTTCATATTAAATATAAAAATACTTCCAAATAAAAAAATATAATATAGTTATATTTGTTTTTTGTAAGCTTGGCAAGACTACGTCATCTTCATGTCCAATATATCACCCCGATCAAGGCAGGGAATTGAACCAGTGACTTCACATCAAGGAGTGCCTTAACACAGCACTCGATCATTGTTTATCCAAGATATCGTGGACATAAAATAGCTATATTAATGTAAGTCAAAATTTTAAAATTAAAATTACTTCAGTAAACATACATATTTTCACCTTTATAAAGAGGTCTTACACTCCCAAATTCATTTCCAATTGTCAAAATGACAGTTTACAAAATTTTGGAGCCATCTGTAAGCCAAAACTTAAAACAAAGAAAAAAACTATAAGGAAAAAGTTCAAGCCTACACCCACATTTATTTTTGAATTGACAAGAGGTCACATTTTTTTTATGGAGCCATCTGTAAGCCAAAACTTAAAAAAAGAAAAAGCAATAAGGTGAAATTGCAAGCCTGCACCCCACATTTATTTTAAATTGAGAAGAGAGGTGGAGATAATGATTTAAAATAAATTCAGTATAATAAATTTGGTGCCACATCAAATTCAAAGCGAGAGACAGCCTTCATTTCTTGCTTAGTCCCTCCCTAGAGCAACACAAACCCTAGGATCATCCATCGACCCACTAGATAACCTAAAACTAATAGAAGGAACAACTCGATAGCACGAGATGCCCTTTTCTCTTATTGGGTTTTTCTCTTATCTCTCTTTCTCAGTAATATTCCGATGGAGCAACAATAACACAAGCAGAAATAGATCTCTGAGGAAGATAAAAATGTAGAGCTGCAGCATGGACCTTACCCCATTGAGAAACTCCAGGTATTAAGTTTCAAAAGCCTTTCAAAATCTAAGATCACTGCAATGTAATCTCCTCGAAATGAATTTGACCTTCGTATATTTTTTTTGTATCAGATGTGTGGGATACATGTTGTTCATATTAAAAATCTCAAGGATGTCATACATTGCATGGTAGAAGTTGTTGCATATTTCCCCAAGGAGATTTGTATATCAAGAGCCTCATTGATGCCAAGGTTGAAAATATTATTGAAGCACGCATGTCAATTTTATACCTTAGCCCACTTTTTAATTGTTCTTTCTTTGGAAACCATTTTTTTCATGCATGGCATGGATTCATTTGATTGTTGTCTCTGGAAACCTCAAAATTAGTCCCCATGGGTTTCACCAGTGCCAACCAGCTACGTGCTGAACACCTTGAGATTATATAGATTAGTTTTGGGTCTAGAGAGCTTGACAAGCTACTAGAAGGTAATGTACTTACTGTAGAAATAGCTTGAGAGTTCTTTGGTTTCAAGGATATAGTTGAGTTGCATTGTCAATAATGATAGAGTTGGTGGAGTCATTTGTTGGCATCAATAATTATTTTGGGCATATTCTTTGGTTCTGAAAATTTGTCCATTTTCCTTAACAGAAGGGGTTGAGACTAGATCAATCACATAGATCTATGGGGAATTTCACACAAGAAAAAACAAATTGTGACACATTCTCTACTTTACTTGTCAAATCTCAGCTTCTCACATGCTAGGCCACATTCTTTGCAAGGTTTTCTACCTCAGTCAACTTCAACACCTAAGGATAGCTACAACCCTGGTAAAAGGTTACATTATCCTTTATTGATTATCTAATTAGCCCTGAGTTAACATGTAAAAGTAGGTTTCACCCCATTATTATTAGGGTCATATTTTTTCTGGTATCATTGTTGCAACATCTTGTAGTTTAGGTTCCATGTTGAAGTCTAGTGAGGAAGACTATGAGATGTAGTTTGAAAAGTTCTATCTTCCTGTTTCTAACCTATGGTTGTATTTTCTCTACGTATATGGTGTCTGGTAGGTCAAACATCTATGAGTAATACAATGCTTCAGATAGTATTGTTGACGGGATGCACCTGTGTTTGTCCGATTTGTGGGACCTTATGTATGATTTTTCATGTCATAGCTACACAAACAAGATCCCCTATCTCAAAATATGGTATTAGTGTTGATTTTGTGACTAACTGTTGACCATATAACTAAGATGGATGAGAGTGAGATGTTCAAAGGCATTATCCAATTATAGTTCCATTTATTGACCAAACTTCTCTCTTGCATGGAGGATAGATGTATTTTTTTACAGAGTTCCTTGATAATTTTCCAACTTTTATTTGATTATATATTCTTATGACTTTCCACTCCTACATTAGTCAAATGTCTTGTGTTGTCTATTGGATCAAAAGCATACTACTTTTTAGGTAAAAAGGAAGAACTTTTAGATGTAGCAGTGATGTCCAAAAAATATCTTGTTTTGATTCCATGGTTAAGACCATTATTGAGCTTTTAAATAAAAACTTGATTTTTCTCTACCTATGTTGATCATGGCACTACTCATTCTTGGTATTTTGGTCTTCAATTTACAACATAAAGTCTTTTCTTTCTCTGGATGTAGTGAAAAATATGCTCTTCAGTCATTATAATCATGAATGGGCTTTTGACCTCTTTTACAGATAGCCACAGATAAGATCCATCCATGATTCATGACATCTTGAGGAGATGTATTAGTTGTATAAAGGTACCTAAACCTTGTGGATGTTTGATTTATTATTTTTCTAGTGATTTAAACTTATTTCAGTATTGTATGAATATTTTGCCATGAAACTCGTGAGGATAGAATCATGATGATAAGCTTTATATAAATATTTTAGTTTATTTCAAAAAAAAATATTTTATTAACAAGGTGCACAACCACGGATCAGGCTCATTTACGGAATAGCAACATTACAAAATATATAGCCACTAAGTTGCTTTACCTGTTCATTTTTTTGTATATTCTATTTTGGTTTTCAAAGATATATTTGTTTTTTTGTCTATATGCCTTATGACTCAATATTCTAATAAATTGCAGCAAGTATCTGGTATTCAGCAAATTGTATTAAAGTTATTGGTCCCAATTTTTCATACCAGCTTTTCTCTATTTTTCACCTCAAAAATGATTGCTTCTATTGACCACTTTTGTTGTTATCTAAAAAGTACAAAAGCAATGAAGAGAGGAATATGTGTGTGTGTGTGTGTGTGTGTTTGTGTGTGTGAATTTTTTCTTAGGGGAACTCTTAAGGGCTTCCACACATTTTGTTAATGGCAACTGCATTTAATGCAGCTGATGGACAACGTATATGGTGGATTTGGCCTCATGACCTCCTTAGCCATTATGACTTTGGTATAGCAATCAAATAATCTAGAGCTAACCCTTGGGGCCTGGTTAATATATATATAACATAGATGGTTATCTTTTGTATTAAAAGTGGTTGTGGCCATGTTGTATAATGCATTAATAGAAAGTCTGAAATCAGTCTTTCAAAAAAGCCCAAGTTTCAAAACTGTTGCCTATAGGCTGAGTTATTCTTGCTTTCCTAGAGATATAGCTATATATCCAATTGGTATAATGCATACTAACATGTTGAGATAGCAAAAAAACTACTTTGCAATAATTAAATTTTTTTAAGTTAGATGAATTTGTTCCCACTGAGGGCTTCCTGTTTGATGCCAGTTTTAAGATTGGGTTCTAGATCTCCTTATCTTTGAGCATGATTCAAACATAGCCAATAGAAACCTTTGAAGGGGTAACCAAGGAGTATGATGGTTTTCATGCAGGGGTGAGGGCCTAGCTTAACTTAGGACCAATTCAGAGAGCATGTTACAATTTTCTTCCAACTTCTTAGTTTGCTTTGCTTTGATGATATAAATCTCTATAATCTCTAAATCCCTTGTCGTTTGAGCTCTGATTTGACTAGCCATTTGACTACTAGAGTGCTTCATGAATATACTCTATATGGTGTTAACTTCTTCATTGAGCTCTTCACAAGTCCAAAGTCTCACAGGGATGTGGCAACTAGAACGGAAATGACCCATCATTCTTGTCCATTCTTAATGAAGGAGTATGACGGTTTTCCATGCAGGGGTGAGCACCTAGCTTAGCCTAGGACCAATGTCGTGAACATATTATAGTTTGCTTCCATCTTCTTAGTTTGCTATCTTTGATGATACAAATCTTTGTGATCATTGAATCCCTTGCCATTTGAGCTTTGATTTGACAATGTATTCCAATACAATTACTTATGTTTAGAGGCTCGGCAAATTATTAGTGGTTGGCACCTTCCATTAGAGACTGAAAGCTTCTAATCAATTGTAGGTTGGGCGAAATTGGTTATCCATTCCAAGAATCCATTCAACACACCTATTCAGCTATCATCATACTTTCTAGAAATTGATTAGAAAGAATTCACCAGCAAAACTCTCTCCACATTGTCTCAAAGGGTAATTCCTTCCTAGGCATTAAAGCTTGTATGCAAGGGAAATTTCCCTTCCAATGCTCATCTATTTAGTGAACCGTCACGTTCAACTTCCATTGATCTAGGGTCAATGATATATTGACCAAATCTAATCCATATTTCTCCAAAATTTGGTCGAATCCAAATGTGAACTAAATTTCGTGGGAACGCCAATTCGACTAAATCCACTAACTCTGACATTTACCATTGCCAACACACAACATTTGATCTTGGTTGGTTGACATCCCTTTGCATACTCTTAGATGGAGTAAGAGTTGAATACCATCTGAGGTACATTTTGCTTCAAATATATTGAGATAGATGTATTTTGGCAATGCTTTGCACTTTGTTTGTGGACTAATTATGGTGTGATTACTTTATTTGTCTTGTTGATAATCTAGTCATTATTTCTTAACATTAAGATAATGTTTTTTTTTTTCTTGAACCTTGTATTAGGAGGTAGTTTGCTTGTACCATCCCTTTCACTGAATTGTGTAGGTATTTTAGAGTTTTTTGGTGCCATGCTTCGAGTTGTAGAGAGTTTTATTTGAAATATTGGTAGTTTTAAAGTCCTTTTCTTTGTGTTTTCTTTGCTTTTTTGGAATTTCTAATCATATATTTTTTAAATCATGTCACTTCACATGTTAGGAAAAATGCAATGATTTTACATTGTTTCTTGTATGATGCAGTCTATTTCACCTTGCAATGGACACTACCTTCCAACAAAGGAAAAGCTTGACACCTTCTTCAGATTTCTTGTCAAAAAGTTTTTGGATGCTTGAACCGGCTTGGACCATCCATTAAGAGAACCATTGTTATGATACTAGCAAAACCACATTAGTAAATGTGGTTGATATATCCCGATATATCAATCACATGCACAACCACATTTATAAATGTGGTTGATATGATTATCATGATTATTATTACGGTTATTATTATTATTATTATTAAATATTATTATTTTTATTGTAAATTAAATTTAATAGAATTATTAATTAATAAATATTAATGACTAATTGACAAATTATTATTATTATTAAATATTGTTTTATTAATACAAGTATATATATATATATATATATATATATATATATATATCGAATATTTAAAATACTTTTGGAAGAAATCACATTACAAATATTGTGAAAGAAATATAAATATTGTGGACGCCTTTATTAATATATATTGTTAAGATCTTGTTCTTCATCTTGTCTTAACAATGAACCACACTGGATGGTTCGCATGAACAAAACTTTGATGATGTGATTTTTAACGAAAATTTTCTTACTTTTCATAACATAAATATTATTAATTAAATATTAATATTGTTTCTTAAAAATTGATATAAATATTGTTATTTATCTTTATTAATATAAATATTGTTAATTAGAAGATTCATTTTTATTTCATTCATTATTTATTAATTAATTCATTCATTCATTCATTATTAATTAATAAATAATAATAATAAAAATCAACTAATTAAATATTAATATAAATATTGTTAATTAATATTATTATTATAACTTATATTAATATAAATATGGTTATTAATATTGTTATTTGTATTTCTCCCGATCGGGATGAGGAAACATGGAGGTGATAAAGGCAGGTGCATTTATCATAAGGACAGGACAGTTGGACGAGACCGTAGAGATCAGGTTACCTTCCCAACAAAAGAAATGAGTATTCGGTCAGATCAAGTTTCAAATGGCAGGAGTGGGAATGGAGGAGTGCAGATGATTAGGAAAAATGGCGGTGATAATGGAAGGGAGAGAAGGATGATGAGAAGGCATAATATGAAGGTGGCAGGGGGCAAAGGAAAGGATAATGCAGACAGAGTGAAGGAGGAACGGATCGAGGAGGAGGTTGGAAACATTACCAGGGAGATTTGCGAGCTTGGGTATGTGCATACTGCTTTCTCCACCTTACTTGTTTCCATTATTATAAGTAGAATGGACAACCGTCAGTCTTGGGAGGATCTGGAGGTAGAAAAGAGTCTGAGAAAGCTGGTCAGATCCCATGTTTCTCATTGCGAGGGTCACCCGGAGGGGTCCCAGGGTGGGTACCCTGAAGAGAAACGAAATTGCAGTCGGGGGCAAAGTCTTAGGAGCAATGAGGGAAACCAAAGTGCGACACCCATGGCTGGAACAAAGGGGAAGATAGGGAGCGGAGAGCCGACGATGGATCCTTTAACTCTGTATCTGACCCACATGACCGAGGGAGTTCTTCACCTCTTGAATTCGGGGAAGGGTTATCAGGACCAGAGTAAAAAAACAGAAGGGGAGTGCAGTAGGAGTAGGGAAGTCTCCAGAGGTCAAGTGGTTAGCGAAGACGGGGATGAAAATGTTGACAAACTAACACCTGTGATTGATATCTGTGAACAGGAAAAGATAGAAGACAGGATGGCTCGGCAAGGCCGGAGGCATGGTCGCGGAGGCAGAGGTCGTCCGAGGCAAAGTAACCAGGGTGATAGGCCTGTGGAGGAACCAGGGAACCAACGCAGAGGGAGGCGGTCCACCCAGACTGCTGCCCAAGAGGCAGCCCACGCTTATCAGGAAGATACTGATGAAGACATCCGTCGTATAATCCAAAATCTGGAGTCTAGAGTCCTGGAAGAACAGTCGGGCTCGGAAACTGAAGAGTGGGCAGCTATGGTAAGCGACCCAGGTTACACAAGGGGTAGACAGACTCTCTATCAAAGGTCTCTGCACATTTATTGGACCCTGAAGAGTCTTTTGGCAAAGGCCCTGGAACAAGTTGCAAAAGAAATGGCTGACATTGCCAATGGTTTGCCAAACTTACAAAAGGAAATGAAAATTTCCAAGTTATTATGATCAACCAGAACAATAAGCTGGAGGAGATGTCCCAGACTTTATCCAAGATGGCAGGCTTGCACCCAAGACAGAAAGATCATGCGAATTTCCCCATGGAGACTGACAAGGATAATGGAACCAGAAAGGCCTGATGCTGTGGACGAAATGTTGGAGGTTTTTTGTTTTTCTACTTTTACAGTCTTATGTTGAATAGAATCTTAATGGGTATTTTTAGTTGTTTGGTATATATAGCCAGTATGGACAGAATTATCAAATTTTGGTTTTGGAATGCCTACAGTAAACTTAGGTGGCCAACAGACCTGGTTTCCCTTCGGGGCAGGTTGAGGCCACCATAACTGTGTATCTGGTCTTTATGTTTAGTTTGAATAGAAAGAATGGAACTACCTTACTTACAAAAAAAAAATATTGTTATTTGTATTTATTCATATAAATATTGTTAATTTAATAATTTATTTTTATTTTATTAATTATTTATTAATTTATTTATTATTAATTAATAAATAATAATAATAATTAACTAATTAAATATTAATATAAATATGATTAATTAATATTAATATAAATATTGTTAACTAAATATTTATATTTTAATTAAATATTTATATTATTATTAACTAATTATTATTATTATTATTATTAGTTATTAACTAATTATTTTTATTTGTATAAATATCATTTTTATAATTTATATTAATTATTATTAATTAATTAAACTCAAAAATATATAAAACCCAATATATAATATTTAAAATCCTATGAATAACATTATACCCTACGAACATGAATCCTTAGATTAATAAACCCAAGGAAATAATATTAAACCCAGGGGATCAATATTATAAACTCAAGGTATATAAACCCTAGCACAACCACATTAATAAATGTGGTTGATATACGCCCTAGGCGTCAACTTAATACATGCTATATTATAAAAGTAATATACTAAATTAATATATTAATATATCAAACCTAAGATTAATATCAAAAACTCTAAGATTATAAAGTGAAGGAATGATAAACCCAAGGGATTATTATTATTATAAGCGGAGGGAATTAAGAATCAAATGGGATTAATATTATAAGCCCAAATGATCAATAAAACAAGAAATTGTAGATGAATGTCTTTAGGATTAATCACATCATTAGGATTTGATCGACGTTTTGAACCAACTAATGTGGTTCATCCTCAGGACAAGTTGAAAAAATCATACAATCTTCAAGAATAAATATCAAGGATGCGTCATAGCCCAGGGTCAACAATCGAAAAAACTAGCAGTTGAAAACTAGCTTTTGGAGATTAGTTGAATAGGTAAAAAGAAATTCAAAAAAGGTCGAATGGAATTATTTAATATTCTAATTTTAGTCATAAAATATTTAATAATCTAATTTTAGTTATGAATTAATATTTTATTTAATATTCTAAATAATAGTAATAAGTTGTTAAGAAAGTTAACATAAGTTCTTAATAAAAAGAGGATGGGAGATTATATAATAATAAGATAAAAATAGTTGTTATATATAATTAATAATGAGGTTATAAGGTTAAGCGTAAGATTCAAATATGCTACACAGTATAGGAATTATTTATTATAAATTCTAGTTATAAATTAGTAAATATTTATTATTATAAATTTAGTTATAAATTAGTATTGTTAAGAATACTCCACATTAAGAAGATGGTTAAGATTAACCTATAAATATTACTAACGACAGAGGAGACTATAAGAATATTAAATACTAGTGAGGTTTAGATCTAAATTATTATATACTCTAAAGAGAAAGGAAAAGGGGGGATATGATAATGAAGCAAAGAGGAGTTAAGAGATAGAAACAAAATATTAGAAGCAATTAAGAGATTAATAGTATATATTAATTATCATTAATTAATATATATAATTGATGTGAGGTCTTTGTTCTTTGGAAAGGTCTGTGTGCACTTTGGGATACAAAGGAGCATCGTTTTAGATAGGGGCATAATATTTCTCAGTGCATTTTGGACTACATTGTGGGAGAAGATGGACATAAAGTTGAAGAGGTATACAACATTCCATCCACACACAAATGGGAAAACAAAAGTAGTCAGCATGACTTTGGTGCAGCTTTTGAAATGATGCAACCATAGCCATATAAATACTTGGGATGAAACTCCAATATATATATATATATATATATATATATATATATATATATATATATATATATATATATATATATATATATATATATAGATACAACACTCTTATAATAGAGTAGTCCACACTTCTATTGGTAAGTCCCCATTTGAAACATGTTTAGGATATTTTCTACCTTCAACTTTCGATATTGCACATGGGCACCAAGGAGGAGTGATGGAAGATCTTACATGTGATGCCATAATGGTAGAAAAAAATGTTGAGAAGATCAATCAAACTCATCTACAGGTACAAGAGACACTGCGGAAGTCATAGGAAAAATACAAGGCTAGGCATGATCAAAATAGAACTATAAGTCATTCAAAGTGGGAGATAGAGAATGGTTATAGTTGAACAAGGAGAGGTTATAGGGTCCTGGCAATAAAATCAATGCTCTGCAATATGGTCCCTTTGAGATATTGGAAAAGGTGGGAAATAACACCTATAATATCAATCTACCCCCATACACTCAGTAGTGAATCTAGAGAATATGAAACTTTATGAATCTTCCATGTTGGATCAAGAAGAAGAGCATGTCTTATCTTCTGTAGAGGATTTGGTACCAAATGCTTAGGCAATGTTTATAGAAGACACGATATCCTAGAACAAGTTTATAATTACAAGACAAGGGGAGCAATAACTTTGGCATATTGGATTGAATGGAAAACTGGCAAGCAAGGCTAAATGGTACTCCAGGAAGAAGGTAAATGAAAAATATCCTCACCTCATTCAGTAAAATATTTTGAGGACCAAAATCCTCCCAAAATTGGGAGAAATGATCCATATTAGATCAATATATTATTTTGCATCCATCTCAATGCTTTTGGAGTGGAAAAAGTTGGAGGAATTAGCTTGCATGGTCATTTTACGAGTGATTTCAATTTGGAAAATGTTAGGAGACAAATTTTATAGGTTATTTTGATTGAAAATAGCAATAAGAAATGCTAAAAATAGCATTGCTATAAAAAGCATTTCAAGATATACTCCAACTCTGTTGGAAATAGAAAAAAATAGAAATGTTATAAATAACATTGCTATAAATAGCATTTCGGGATAGATTCCAATTTTAATTAGTCCTTGAATTAAAATTCGAATTTAGTCTCACTAGCTGTTTGAAAAATAATTAATTAATTCATCTTGAGTTAATTAGTTGGAGAAAATCAAACATGAAGTATATGTGAAGACATGCAACAATTATCCCTTTTATTAAGGAAGTTATCCCTTAATTAAGGAGATAAGGATGAGTTGTATTTGAGTTGTGATTAGTTAGCTCAGTTAATTGAGTTAAGTCCAGTTAAATTTGTTCCAAACAGTTGGAGGAACTAATTATGAGTTCAGTCAGTTAATGCATGCATGCATGCAACTAGTGTTCTCCAGATAACTGAATATTCTCTCATAAATAACTCATGCATGTCAATTCAGACAGAGACCCAGTTGAGATTAAAGGAAGGGACAATGTACTATCAGTTGGAGGAATTTTCCTATATAGTAAACTCATCCATACAAAAGGAATTGTCTCCTTCAAGATTGCGTAGTTATTTCAGATGTCAGTGTTGTGTGTGAGGTGAGAATCACACAGGTTGCAACTGGAGGACCTAGGAGAAACTATGCAAGGAAATGGGAGGCTTGGAGGACTGAAGGAAGGCATATGTATTGTCTATTCTGTCTATGAGCAGTAGTGAGGGATTATACTGAGAGCTGGATATCTTGTGAGCTAAAGCTTTGTGTAATCCTGAGATATTTCCACTTGTATGATAATACAGATAGTTGGGTTTTTAGCTGAGGCTTTCCTCAGAGTATTCTTCTGTGTTTCATGTGTGATTGAATCTTCTTCTCTGTTATATGTGTTCTGTTCGATCTTGCTCAAATCGATTAAGCTTCCGTAAGTTTGATAGTAGAAATAGATTGAGTATTTTGCTTTAGTACATTGCATAATCAATTTAATCTACAGTTTCTCTACAAGATGTCTAGAGAGAAGAATTTCTACACATTTTACCAGTGATTTCAATTTGGAAAATGTTAGGAGACAAATTTTATAGGCTATTTTGAGGCCTTAAATGACCAATTTTTGTGGTCCCAACCTTACTATGAACCTAAATTCCATAATCTAGTACATTGATACCTTTCTAAAAATGCAAGAATTGCCTCAATCAAAGCTCGTATGAGAAATTTGTGTATCTCAAAAGATTGACCTATCAAAATTGACCACCACAATTCGATAGGATGCCATGTCAACCCCTGTTACTTATGGAAAAGGGATTAGCCATGTGGTAACTATGAATAAGACTCTATAAGATTCAAGTTGTAACTCATATTAACTATTTAATGGGTCAAATTTAACCCTTATATATCTATTGAATTTTATTATAATTCGACTACTAGGAAGAAAAGGGGTTCCATTCTATTTGAGTACATTTTATTCCATATATGAGCATAGTAGCTAAGAATGGAGAGAGAGAGAGAGAGAGAGAGAGAGAGAGAGAAAAGAAAGAGGGTATGTGCACTATAGCAACCCACGAGCTACAGTTTTGACTCCTTTGTACTTTCATTCCTTTACATTTAGAGAAAGAGAGAGAAAAGTAACCAAACCTTCTAGTTGGATTTTCTCTCGAAAGGGTTTCCAATATCATATCTTGTGTTATTATGGGTATGAGTGATTATATTTATATATGTTCTTTATTCTCCACATTTTATATATTACATGGATGAAAACAGTAACTTAATAAATCCATAAGTCTAAGGAAATATAACCTTGATGGTGTAGATTTTGGATTTTAAGTATAATTTTATTATATTTGTTATGACAAGCTTTCCACTGGAATATCCCAAAAAATTTACAGATCACAAAGATGGTCCCCAAGTGTCAAACATGCATAAGAGAAAAGAATGACCAAAATAATTACTCCACCCCAAAACTTAACCAAAATCCCAATAATGATGAGAAATGAGTCCAATAATATTTGATGAGGCAAAAGATCATGCCTATGCACTACAAACATTATTTTCCCTCTCAAACACCCATATTGCCATTCTTTCCTTTTGAGGTCTCATTGAAAAATTCCAAAGTTGTTTCACTCAACCTTGTTCATTGACTTTGAATGATATCATGTTGTTAAACATGCAAATATGCCACTAGATTTGCTTTGAAAAAGGACATGTACCTCACCATAACACCTTGCATGTAAGGGAAGTTGACCTGTAAAAGGAGGCTTCTTCTTCTTTAAAATAATAATAAAAATTTCTTCCATGGAATCTTCCTTCAAGGTTAATTGAACATATGGACTTAGGGAAAATTGATTTACGATGTTTTCTTCCATGGCATCTTCTTTCATGGTTGATTGGAGATATGGACTTAGGGGAAATTGATTTACAATTTAAACGTTCTTCTAGTACAACAATGAAGTATGAAAGCCATAAACTTTTGGGGCAAAGAGTGGTGCTAGACCCATCCATTTGGGGCAACAAACTTCAAACGGCAATATCTCTCCAACCAAGAGGACCCACAAGGTGTGTCATCTATAAAACAAAATGGCATGACGAAGTATACCAATGTACAAGCTCCTTGCATCCAAATTCATTGAAATTGCATGCAAATCACCAAACCAATGTTGAATCGTTCACCCTTTGACATTAATGACAATTTATTCCAACAATCTCCCCCTTTTCATAGATGTCAACACCCATGCTTCCCATTTCTCCATGCTTCACTTCCTTTGTCTCCATGTTGCACATCCTTTTCTCTCCCACTTTGACATCAATGGCCAAGGGTGTTTTGATTTTGTGGGGTTGCTCCCCTTGATGATATTTCTTCTTCTTTCTTGACATGTTTTCTTCTCCAAACCCTAGTGGGTTTGCTTTCTTGCCTAATCTGCTTAGGAGCCCACTTATGGTCACATTTGCAGCCTCGTGTAATATGTTCAAATTTATGACATTTAAAGCATTATATGTTGTACCTGAATGATGGAGAAAATGTTGTGTACCTTTTACTATAGAATCCATTGACTTATCTACTTGTAAACATGCTTATAGGGTTTTGATGATATCCTTTGTAGTTAATCATATTATAAGCTTTACAATCCCTAGCCTTATGCCCAAAATTTGTACATGAATAACAATAACCAAGAAATATACTTAGGTACCTTGGCGAGTTGGATTGTCATTGTGGTTTGTTGAAATTGTTCTACCTAGGAGGAGGTCCAGTCTTCTACTTCTCTTCTTGATAAGGTGGCTTCATGAGAACATTAGCTTAACTTCTTAGATTAACAACTTCATGCTTCTTATGGTTCTCACTTGGCCTCTTAAGGACAAATATTTTGTGATCCGAAATTACCAAGGAGTGATTCAAAGGGTCCAAAAGATGCTTAAAGTTTCAAAAAATGTTCGAAAATAAAAGTTGTCATATGCTTTTCAAAATAGCTCCATTGCATAGATTTCTTTATGAACCGAACGCAACTTTCACGGGCAAAAAAGGATATTGTATGACGAAGTTACAGCGAATCAACGTTCAGGTCTTGGTCGGGAAAAATGTCAAAGATCAACAGGTTAAATTCAACAGTCACCACTCACGGTTCCTACAGTTAATTGTCACCTCATGGTTCCAGCAATTAGGGTTCCAGGCTCATGGTTCCGGTTGGCACGTGGTGCGTCCAGAATGAGACAAGTGGCAGTTTTTTGTAAGTGGCATATGGACCAAACGTACAATGACATGTGGCCCTATCATAGAGTGAGACATGCTCTGTCTCAGTTGGTCAAAAATTTGTTAAGCGGACCAACGAGATTTGATCCTATGACCTGTGCATCACAAATCTAACACCTTATCAACTGGGATAAAATTGGTTCTTATTTAATGCACTCTACCACATATATTTAAAGTGTATTAGTGTCATATAAGGATGGAAAGGTTGGAAAAACCCGTCAGTTTTGGCGTCCCCCCAACCTTAATAATGGATATATGATATAGCGGCGACATAGTTATGGTATACGTTGTATGTTGGGTGGTGGGTTTGTTGACCCTGCCACCATAACCTTCGAAAATCAAATTATATGCCATATATGTAACATAACCACCGTCGAGTATCAAAAACCAATTGCGCTCATTGTGGATTGAACCCCTAACCTTACGACCCGCCAACCTTAGTAATGGAGGTATGATGTAGAGGCAACATATTTTATGGTATACATTGTATGTTGGGTGGCGGGTCTGTTGACCCTGCCACCTTAACCTTTGAAAATTAAATTATATGTCATATATGTAACATAACCATCGTCAAGTATCAAAAACCAATTGCGCGCTCATTGTGGATTGAACCCCTAACCTGGGGCTTTATAAGTTGGGTGCTCAACCATTGAGCCAAAAATTCATTTGTTGAATATTTTACAGTGCCAAGTCCTTTTGAGTGAAACAAAGAGTGTTTTTGACATATTTAGGCCATTTAGATGTTGTTTTGAGCGCGAAAAGAGTCGAAACAGGGGTTTTGAGGCTTTTTGAACGCACCAGTGGAATTATTTTAACAATATGGTGCTTAGATTTTTGATGTAAAATCATTTTGAGCATTTTTAAGAAAGATGCCTCCCCACCAAAGACCAGGCCTAAAGATGTAGGCTTGAAGATAGTCGAACTCTGTTATAAACGTGTTCGTGTCAATTTCTCTTGTGTGGTTTGTTATTAATGTTTATTTGCTGCAATTTCCTTTCAAGTTGCCTATGGCTTTTAAATTAAGATCTTTTTTAATGGCAGTTTTTAATACATGCAAACACTTTTTAAAAGTTAATAAACCAATATCAATTTCCATCGAGATCACATATCATTCTGCGTTTAAGTTTTTTCTTTTTTGGTGCCTATATCTTCTTTGTATGAAGGTTCACCTGGGCTTGATTTGTTGCAATTGACAATGTTATCCAACACTAACAAGTTGTTTAATTTTTTTATTTATCTTATCAACTTCAGTGCTTAATGATACAACTTCTTCTTCACACTTCTCGCATTATTCTTCCTTCCTCTTTAGTTGGCATTTGCCTACTTCAATTTTTCTTGCTTCTTCAAGTTGGGTCTTCAATAAGATGATTTATTCTTTAAGCCTTCTCTCTAATTGATCAAATTTAGTTTGTAGTTAGATCAAGTTCTCGAAATTTTCTTTTAGATGATTTGTCAAAATTTATTCTCTCCTTTTTTCCTCTTGAACTTCATGTGGCCACTTATTCCTTTTGAGAAAATTTCAAATTAATATACATGGTGTCGTCTTCTTTATCATAAATTCATTAAAATTAAGAGAAATTTCCCTTGATGCTTATTACTTTTTGTAGAGATGTTATCCTTAAAATTTTAAGATTTTTCTTTTATTTTTAATTCATTAAAATTAAGAGAAAATTTCCTTAAAATGAACTTCTCATGTCTATTTATTAAATTACATCCTTTTGTAGAAACTTGAATAATAAATTCCTTTGATAGAGACATGAATAATAAAGATGTTATAGGTAAAAAATCAAATTAGTAAAACTTGAAGTCTTTTTCTTTATCTTAATTTTAATGAAAATAAGGGAAAATTCCCTTAAAATGAACTCAATGTGTCGACTTTATTAAGTTATTCTTCCTTGTTTAATTCTTTGTATACATGGTGGAAGGTGATATTCCTTAACAAAGATGCCATGATCTTGATCTTTTTCTTCCAACTGTGTATAGATGATACCTCAAGTGTCACCTTATCATTTACCTAACCAATGTAAATTTTGGAATCTCCAAACACTGTTAAAGAGACAATCTTTTGCCTATTAGCAGAGAATAGTATGCCCCATTGAGCAAATAATTATGCATGAGTATTTGTACCCTCTCAACTTTCCCATAAAAGTTTGTAACTATGATTCTCTGATAAAAATATAAGTACTTCATCAACGAGGTCTTTGATAGATGGTGATTAGGTGCATTGTTAAGGCACTCCTAGATGTTAATTCACCAGTTCAATTCCCCACCCTATTCGGGTGTTATTCTTGGACATGACCATGATGTAGCCTCTCTAATGTCAAACTTTATATATGTGTGTGTGTGTGTACACACACACAGATACACAAACATATATAATTCCTCCACTCCCACAGTGCGACAATTCTGAAGCCCCATCAAAATAAACATTTGGAAAATAATTAGCAATTTCGTGGCACTGAATCCTCCTAAAAGATTTGTGTTTCTCCTCTAGACCAGACTCTGCGAAGTAAGCAACTACTTGGGCATAACTCAAAAGGAGATAAGGCACCTTCCTCTAAAAAATGTTTCGAGTTTATTCTTCTCCATATGAACCAAAATACTAGAAATGGAAGTGATTTGTAAGCATGATGTATGATCTTCCAATCCTGCAAACATTCATTAATAGAGGTTGAAACCCAAACTGAATTGTTATCAAGAGATGCAACACCCATTCCCAAATAATTTTAGCAAAAGGGTAAAAACACATAACACATTTACCAGACCCACTAATATCTCGCTTCTTCAGATTGTCCCATGTAAGAATATGATCCTTCAGAAGGACCCAAGGAAATATTTTGAGTTTCAACAGTGCTTTCCAAGTCCAGATATTTTTGAACCACCACATTCTATCATCCTAATTGAATGAGTTTGCAATAAAACAATATGCATCCTTTGTCGATACCCTATTGAATATACCTATTCCGATCTATATCAAAGTGTCAGCATGTGAGGATAACGAGATTCCCGCTTAGTACAAGTCCTCTGTGTATGTGTCCCATTGTGCTGCTATATCTCCCTTTAGACCCAAGTCTGATGCAGTGACCCACCCAAGAATAAAAACATAGGTAAAACTTTCCTTTGTAATTTGACTCAAGAATAAAATGTCATTTTTCATGAAGATAATGTATAAGATGTGCAAAAGATCTGCAATTTGCTTTATTCCCTTCAAAAGCATCCACTCCCACGCTTACCAATTGACCCGAACTTATATGCCATTGTAACTTTTTGGAGATCCATAATTTGACTACTAACATGCTCCTCCAAATGTATGATGCCTCTCTCCTTTGATGTGCTTTTGAATAAATCCATTCATAAATCCCTATATTTTAAAAATACTTGTCAACAATGACTTCATGCCAAATGCCCACTCCAAAAAGCACCTTCCACAAATATTTCACTGTAAGTGCCCATCTAAACCATTCGAGTTTTTTTAGCTCCCATCGTCCATCTTGCATAGGCCTAGTAATATCCCTCAACTTGAGAAGGTGGATCTTTTTCTTGACCTTTAAATCCGACCAAATGAAATTTGTTAAAAGAGAGTTTAACTTATTGATAATGCCTATAGAATTTTGGCAATGAGCATCCAATATATTGCCAAGTTTCGAAGGGAAATCCTTACCAAAATCAGCCTACCACCATATGTTAGCCATCTCAAAGTCCACCTTCTCAATTTGTTTTCAAAATTTCGCACTAGCCACCTCCAGTCTGAAATCTAGTAATTTGAGGACAACCTTTAAGAAAAACCCCAAGTAGGTAAAGCCTCTTTCCAATGACTGGCATTTGAAAGAAAACAACTCAATAATTCCGAGTAATATTTCATGATCCACATCTGACTCAAAAAATAAAGACTTTTCTCTAATGGCGAGCAACCCCTCATTATCTTAAAAACCTCATTAATCTAAAAATAGGAGTCGCATTCCTGCAAAACCACCTACCAAAAAGCAACACATCTTCAACAAATAATCAATGTGTTAATGAAATATATCTCGATATTTTGATGCCCTTAATATTATTTTGCTTCTTTTCCACCATAAACATTCTGTTGAGGCCTTCAATGACAATACAAAATAGTAAAGGCGAGAATGAACAACCTTGCCTCAACCCCAAGAAGCCTTGAGAAAAGATGATGGAACTCCATTACTGATAATAACAAAATTCACATAAGCAATACACGCCATGATCCACCCCACAACTTCATATGAGAGGTCTATCTTGTACAACACAATGTGCAAGAAAGTCCAATCAACACAGCCATATGCCTTAACAAGGTCCAATTTTAGAGCCTTCAAGCGTCTACCTTTTATCAAGTGGAGACACTCTTGTGCAATAGCAATTGTGTCATGGATTACCCTATCCTTAAGAAATCTAAATTGTTCCAAAGATAAATGTTGTGACAACATGTTTCTTAATCAATATGCAATGATCACTAAGATCGGCTTGTACAAAAAAAATTACATAATAAAATAAAAAAGAAATCCTTAAATACAATCATTTTTGAACTTTTAAGGATTAAAATAAAAAATGTAAAATTTAACATACTTAATACCTTCAAAACGGTCCTAAATTCCTCCACCATTGGTAACAAAACCTGGCCATCAAGTCGACCTGACAATCCAAGGCTCTTGTCCTTGGCAAAAGATTTTGAAACTCCCTCTCACTCAAAAGAAGTAACCAATCTAACTATGTCTATTAAATTTTCATGACTTACTAATAAACATCTAAAATAAACATTTCACAATATTATATTTAATTATGTATACGTTGTAAATGTATAAATAGTGTATATTACAAGATATAGCATTGAATGGTCTATCAAGAAATGCATAATAGTCAAAGTAAATTAATATGTGCACAAATTAATTTTTTGAAATTTACTCATTTTTAAACATTAAATTTTGATGTTCGAAATTACTAAAATAAGTCAAAATTCCAAAATATATAATTATTTTTGATCAAATAAATTATAATATTTATTTAAATTATTGAACAACATATTATTATTTTTTTATTTATTATTTTTTAATTTAAAATAAAATGAGTTTGTAGTTTATTAATTTATTTTTTAATGTTACTTTGGGATGTTTGTGGTTTATTGATTTATTTTTTTGTTTGTCAAGTTGTTTGTGATTTTTTAGGTTTGCCTTGTGTCTATGGACATCTAATGTGTCAAAGTTACAGGGATCTCCCCTGGTTTGGGCCACACCAACGTTAAGCTGACTAGATTTATTAGCATGTCTCCTCCCCCTAGCATAGGGCACAACCACCCTCGTGAGATTTGATTCTAACTGGCCTTGCTAAAGAGACCCATCCTCAACAAGTTGTACTAATAAGACTTAACCCTATTTATTAATTTATTTTTTTAAATTAATAAATTAATTAAAATACTTTAAATTTCAATTTCCATATAAGAAGGAATAAATTAATAACTAAACTCACAAATTATATATATATATTTTAATTATATTAATTTAAAATAAAATTAAAATAAATAAACATTTTTTTGGGTTTTATTATTAAAATAAAATTGAAATGCTCACCATGCATAATAGACACTGATGGGATGTACTATTAAGGCAACCCCTCATGTGATTATAGCTGGTTTGAAACTCCGTGGACAAAAATCAAACCATGTTAAACACTGGTGTGACCAAGACTACATGCACTGGTGTGGCCAAGATTACGTGGACTCGTGTGGCCAAGACTACATGTGATCCTTTGAGGGGTTAGATGCTTCCAGATAGTAATTTGTCAAGCCAAAGGTTAAATGTGCAGTCATGTCAAGACTCACACCACTTTACAAACAAAAAAATGAAATAATTATTTTTCCAATAATAAAATTAATGGTCCTGTTTAATTACTCTGTGTTTTGAAGCTTTTGATAGAAATCCGGTCAATTTTGTTTTTGTCCAATATTGATCTTTGTTGTTTAAAATGGATTTTTGATTGCATACATAAATTCAACACCTTAAAAAACTTTTTTAACACTCAAAAAGCTCACAACTCAAACTTATAATTCTAACCAATCCTTACCAAATTCTAAGAAATAGAAGCAGAAAATATACTTCAAAAAACCTTAAAAAAAATTCTATAACATATAAACTACTACCAAATTAATTACTAAATAAAGGTGTTTTATAAGGGTTTTTTTGGTTCAAAAATTCATGCAAAAGCTCAATCGTGAAAACTTTTCACAATGGAGTTGTCTTTAGTGCGAAAGAATGAAGCTAATCCATCCAAATCTGGACCGTAAGTAAATTTGAAATCATGACAACAGTAATATTCCAGATTTGACTTCCAACAAAGTAAATCTGAAATCATTACAGCAGTAATATTCCAGATTTGACTTCGAAAACCCCCCTTTGGGACAGTTGACCTTAAAATATTATTTTTTATTTACAGGTGACCGTTGGAGAGAAGCGCGCTCACCTAATTCAATTCTATGGAGAACTGTTGTTATTTAGACCTTTCAACTCCATTCTGTCCTCCCTTCCATGGCAGGAGTTTTTAATTGCTGTTATTGCCATTGCCCTAATATGGATCTGTCAAAAATGTCTGCAGCAGGCAAAATACAGCTTGAAGATGAACGCCCTCGGGATATTGAGCCCCAATATTCCGAGGTGGAACTGACACCATCCAAATCAAAGCGTAAACGAGCAGGACAGTCCGACTATGAAAGTGAGCAGAAGAAGCTGAGAAAGTGGCAGGTAACAATAAGGCTTACTGACTGGAAGCACTGCCTGAAAAAACAGAGCCCACAAATCCTCAAGAGGAGTATCAGGGATGTAGTTCCAGATTGGCTTCGGGGTGTCGTTTGGCGATACGTTTCAGGGGGGCGGGAACTTTTTTTAGCAAACCCTGGAATTTACCAACTCCTCCTATCCACTGAAACTTCTGATTCATTAGAGAAGCTTATCGTGAAAGACATTCATCGCACCTTGCCATCACAAGAATTATTTCAAATGATAGACGGGCCCGGACAGAGATCTCTGCACAATTTGTTGAAGGCCTACTCTGTGTATGACAGCGATGTGGGGTATACACAGGGGATGAATTTCATAGCGGGCATGATTCTGGTTCACATGAATGAGGAGGAAGAGGCCTTTTGGGTAATGGTGGCTCTGCTCAAGGGCGCTGTGAATATGCCAATGCGAGGTTTGTATTTGGAAGGCCTGCCTCTGTTACACCAATATCTGTTTGAGTTTGAAGTTCTGGTGAATGAAGAGCTGCCTGAGCTGGGTAGGCATTTTCAGAAGCAAATGATCACGCCCTGTATGTATGCCAGCGGGTGGTTTATGACTGTTTTTTCGGCAGATTTGCCTCTGCCATTGGCTGTCAGGATTTGGGACATTTTGATCTATGAGGGCGCGCAGAAAACTGTTTTGCAAGTGGGTTTGGAGTTGCTCAGGCACTTCGAAGATGATTTGTTGAAATTGCCCTTCGAGGGCCTGCTACAGTTTCTGCGACGCTTGCCTGAGCAGAGTTTGGATCCTGACATCATACTGCTGCCAATGGTGAAAGTACCTTGATCAGACGCAGGGAAAAGCCCAATTCTGGTTAACAGCAAGCTTGTTTTTTAATTCTTTTTAGTTCATATTCAATAACACCTGTAAACCAGGTCCAAGTGCTCTGTAGTTCATAGTCCAGTTAACCTAAGTATTGCAAACATAGTAGAGCTATATGATCTTTTTGCCAGTGTCTGAAGGCCGAGAACCCAGCGCGATCTAAATTCTTGATTTCTGTCTGCAAGCCAAATGAAAACCCCAAGTGTACCGCTTGAATTTATGGTGGATTTTGGAATAAATTGACCTGGATCAATGAGTTACTGTTAAGACAATAGAATAATTGAAGCAATTTTTGGGTTTTATTGATATGTTCAACAAATTGGTAAGGTCCATCTTCCTGGGCTGCTTACTTCTTGCAATTTTCAATAGAAAACCCCACTCTGTGCACTAAGATGATTAAGATTGTCTGGTTTTTTTAAGATTGTGTGATGAATGGGTCTGGGTGTTTTAAGATCATGGTGTTAATGGATCTGGCCAGTTTAGGATTATGTTATTAATGGTTCTGGTTAGTTTTAAGATCATGGTATTAATGACGTGTTTAGTTTGGATTGTGTTATTAATGGGGCTGGCCAGTTTTAAGATCACGGTATTACTAGATCTGCCTAGCTTAGGATTAATGGGTCTGGTTAGTTTTAGGACATTGTTTCTGGTTTTTAAAAATAAGGGTTCATTAGTTTTAGGATACTGATTTTGTTATTAAATGTGTCCTATGCCCATAGAAGATTTGAGAATTCTTGTAGTAATATGTTCTACATCCCTAACCCTAAATAGAACTATAATCCCTAACCCTAATAGAACTGTAATACTACCTTCTCTCTCGCAAACATTTTCAAGTGATCATCACAAAGTCCCCAAAAGGTTTTTGGATACACTGTATATGCAAACTCTGTATAAGTATTCTCTGTTTTAATCCAAAATGTTTTTAGATGCGTTGGATAAGTATTCTATTTCAGGCTCTGTATAAGTATTCTCCCTTTTAATAAATCCTATTATGAGTGAAATATAATTATAGTTGGGTTTAAATTTATGGAGTTGTGTTTAGTGCGATTTTTTGAAGATTCTGGTGACGGAATCAGGCGGAAAAAATTGAGATTATATCTTGATTTGTAATATTTAAAATGGTTTTTTAACTGCATATTTGATTCAGCACCTTAAAAAACCCCTGGGACGCTTTGATTGTGCAGAAATTAGCTATCAAACTTGCGATTCCAATAAATTGCTGCCAGATTTTGACCGGAAAAACCCACCGGAAAAGCTTCCAAAAAGTCTCTTTAAAGACAACTCCTAAATTTATTTTATATTTTAAATTTATATGGAATCATAAAGTAGTTGGTGATAGGGTGTTTTAATTTATTTTATATTTTAAATTTATATGGAATCATAAAGTAGTTGGTGATAGGGTGTTTTCTTAAAACAGTATATGATTAAGAAGTTATCAATTCTAGAATTAGTGAGGGTAAATCCAGTTTACATGTTTTTTTCAAATCACAAATTAATCTTACAGATTTAAGAACAAATTACCAAAATAATAACAATAATAATGATTTTAAATATAAATTGATGTATATTTTTACATAAATCTAATCATGAACATGTGTTATGCAGAATGCAGTCCCTAATATTTTTGAAAACTTAAATATATAAGTTTTTGCAAATCACAAATTAATCTTATAAATTTAAGAACAAATTAACAAGATAATAATAATTTTAAATATATATATATATATATATATATATAATTTTTTGAGCCGTTTTTAGTGAAATTATATTAAAAAACATTAAAAAAAAATTATAATTATTAATAAACATTTTTCCTTGATCAAATTCCATAAAAATAAAAATAAAAATTAAATTAAATTAGATAATTATGATTCTAATCAATAATTAAACCAACCTAGATGCATCTTAACTTGAGATCTTACCCAGGGTTGAGAGGAATCAAATCTCGTGGTATCTCTTCGGGAGCAAACCTCTGTAAGAGTGAAAAGTGTTTTGACCTCTCTTGGTGCTTGGTAGAGGAATCAAATCTCTTGAGTTGCAAACCTCTTTTAGAGTGAAAATAGATTTGACCTCTCTTGGTGCTTGTTAGATCCAGAGAGATGGATGTACAGAGATTTGACCTCTCTTAGCACTTGGTGGATCTAGAGTTAAGATGGATCTAGGCTCGTTTGCTCCTAGAGGCACTCTTCAGCCTAGTATGGAAGAGATGTTGTAATGTCCTATAGAGGCACTCTTCAACCCAGTATATAAGAGATGTTGTAATGTCTTATCTTGTCCTATACTGTTAAATATTTTGACTGGATCAAATTACATAAAAATAAAATAAAGTTAAGAAAAAATAAAATAACAATAATTAATATTGATATTAATAATTATAATTATTAATAAAACATTTTTACTTGGTCAAATTATATTAAAAAAAAAAAAAATTATAGTTAATTTAAAAACTCTCATTTGAGGAATCCATCCAAGTTGTCAAGGGAATCTAGAGAAAACCATCTCCACTCTCCATTCTTACAGGGAATCCAAAGACTATTGTCTCAACTGAGAGATATTCTTCTACCTCCCAATGCTCAACGAAATGATTTTTGTTCTGATAACAACACAAATTTTTATGCTCCTTTTCCTTCCTGCACTATGGCTTTTTCTTCCTCTATAGCACAATCATTTCTTCTCTATCGTCTTCTTTGGAGTTTCTTCTCCTTTTCTTGTTCAACAATGCTCTCTTGCATTCTCGATTTTTCTCTATATAAGATTGGTCCCTTCTCAATGTGTGAGAAAGAAAATGCTCTTCCAGAATGTTATCCACATTATCATGTGTTCCTGTAATACCTGTCACTCCAATTCCTTCTCTGTAAGTCCTCCACTAGTGGGTTGCAACCATTTCGGTCGCGTGGGCAGACACTCTTGTCACTTGTCCTTGAACTTGACCACGATGGTTTTGTTCTTGAGTGGTGGTGCCAACACTTCCCCGTCATTTCCTATTGGTTGACTTCAAATGTCTTAGCTACCAATGCAACCCATCATCCATAAATTTTGTCCTTTCTGCCATGTGAATTTATCCAAGGCAAACATGGTTCTTTTTTTCCTCTTGCCCGACTCCATTAACTGATGTGGTTAGCCCAATTTAAAGCATATATGCCAACCTTTCATGGCTTTCATGTAACAAGTCAAACTTCCTTCAAATCCCAAGCAATATCCTTCCTCAAACTCTAGAATGTGTGTCCCTTTTTCTCAACCATTTTTAATTTTATAGTTAGATAATTACAATGAATAATTTATAATGTTTACAAGGGGAATTAACCCATAGGGGATGTCACAAGTGCAAACACCATCTTCGATGGAGATTTTATTCACAAGTCCTCAATATTTATTCCAGTATTTGTGCCACAATTTTTTATAGATGATTGTTCCACATTTGAGCTTTAGCATATTACAACGGATATCTTCAACATTATGATGTTGGTCTATTTTGGATGTACTACATTTGCCCCCCTCTCTCTCAAAGACATCAAATGCCATTCTTCAAACTTCCACTAACTAGCTTATTTTATTGGATCTTTTTTCTATTGCTTTACCAAATATCGCATTTACAAATGCAGGACACTAAATTGGTGTGGGGGATATGCCATTGAGGGTAGATGATATGTCTACTATATGGTCTATGTTAAACATTAAGTGGGGAAGCTGTGATGTAATTCCTTCACATTAAGTTCCCTTACTTTGACTAAGGGTGGACTTTAAGAATGATATAATCCTTACATGTAGACATGATCAACTTATATAATATAATTAATGTATTTGTCTAATGCCAAATTTTCTTTTTATTTTAATGCAAAGTTGCAGTTAATGTTGATCTAGTCAACTTGTATCTGACTCCATAACCCCTCTCGGGAGGGTGCCTCGCCTCTCGATTTGTGTGCAAATAAGCATTCAAGAGTGATTTGTAATTCATAATCTCATGTTCTTCTCAATTATTCTTTACTGTGTGACACGATCTCTTTCATAATATGTTTTAAGTCTATAATGGACACATTCTTTGCATTTTTATTGGTGTGATCTTTGTGCCCTTTCTCTAGCACTTGTATAGATTAGCTCCATTGTCATCATTTGGTATTATCTTGGTTGTCATTGGCACATTTCTCTATGGTAGCTTTGCTATATTTTCCATTTAATTTTAGGTTTGCTAGTGGTTCCATTTGATCCTTCTCCTCTCATGTATTTCACTGCGCAACATCCTAGGGAAGAAGGATCAACAATGAAAGAATCCCCAATCAATGATATAGAGGAGGAGAAAGTTGAAGGCATCGTAGACTTTGAGGAATTGGTCATACCCTATGATGACATGTTGGAGAAATGGACATAGGTAAAGAACTAAAAGTACCATTGCCATGTGTTTGACTTATACAGTTTGAAATTGTCATAAAAAAATGTACTAGTATATGTATTTGGTGCAATGAAGGCAAATTGTTAGGGCCTACTATCTCAAATGATGGTGCAAGCATTGATCTAAAGAGTTTCTAATGTCCAAAGTTTTGGAACTCCTACCTCCAAGGAAGTTGTTTAGTGTTTATGATTATTTTTTTTGTTTTTTGTTTTTATAGATTTGTCCCTATTTTTTCTCAAATAGTTAGGCCTATACATCCACCACTAAGAAGAGATGCATCTTTCCATTGGGATCAAAGTGCTCAAGAGGCCCCTTTTAGTGCATTAGGAAAGCCATTACCTTTGCCCCCGACATTATCCAACCCAATTTTGCAAGATTTTTTCACCCAATGTAGGTTTTAACCCCGTACAGAAATTACCTGGATACAAATTCTTAAACACAGAAAATAAACAATGCGAGAGCATAACACATAAAACACATATACACAGAGATTTTCCCCTGGATCCCAAAATCGGGACTACCAGCGTGATTTTTCATTATGTTCTTTTCAATATTACAATACATATTTATACATGTCAAAGCATCCAATACCATGGACCAAAAACCATCGCGTCCAAAACCATGTGCGAAAATCATGCACAAAACCATAAGTAGGTTTGCCCAACCTAATATAGGATCCAGAACCAAAATTTTCCAGAGTGTTGCCCTAGACCCCATAGAGGGGGACTACCTGCACCCCTCAAACCCCCTATGACCCCCCCACTATGCAATCAGCACGATGAAGGGGGGGCTCTGCCCCGCCTCTAACCCCTCGATTAACTACGTGGGCTAGTCGTGGAAAGAATATAACACAACCCAACATATACATCCACCACTAAGAAGAGATACATCTTTCCATTCGAATCAAAGTGCTCAAGAGGCCCCTTTTAGTGCACCAAGAAAGTTATTACCTTTGCCCCTGACATTGTGCAACCCAATTTTGCAAGCTTTTTTCATAGTCACGTTGATGCTACATATTTAGTTGTTTCAATCATCATCCTTGTGTAGCATGACATTGAAAACTTTGAAAACCCTTTGCCTTTACGAGTCAAAATTAGATTGAAAATGAAGTTAAATACTCTTTGATAAAAAAAACATACTTACAAGAATTTATCCAGACACTTTAGGTAACTTTAAAACTATAAGAAAAAAATTTAAACTTATTACTTAGGTTATTACCTCCCCATTCAAAGAGAGAATGTAAGACATAAAAAAGAAACTCCACATTGAAGTGTAATAAACCAACCTATCAACACATCACCTTAAAAGCAATGTGTTGACAACACATCATTATCACTACCCTAAATAGACCAACTATTACTTTACCAATGCCATACACAAAGTAATAAAAATTCTCTTAACATTTTGTAACCTACTTTACTTAATGCCTTACAATTTAGATAAAATTAAATATTCTATAAAATCAATACAAATAATCATTTTTCAAAATAAATAAATTTAGATAAAATTAAATATCATATAAAATCAATACAAATAATCATTTTTCATAAAATAATTAAATTTTAAATATAAAAATAATATTAAAAAAATTATAATAAAAATCTAAAATACATTATTTATAGATATCTAATGATAAAAAAAATGAAAATACAATAATAATAATAAAAATTCCTGCTCATTCCAAATGTCTTAAATCTCTTTGGTACCATAAAAACAACCCAAATGCTGCTAATTCCATTTGTGAGTAATTCAAAGGTCTTAAATCTCTTTGGTACCATAAAAACAACCCAAATGCTGCTATGTTTATGTGGGCAATAAGTGCAACATATATATAGTTTAGTTTATTTGTAATTATTTTAGTTAAGTCAGTTTTCATAAGGAGTCCAGAGCAATGTAATAGTGTATTTGTAATTATTTTAGTTAAGTCAGTTTGCATAAGGAGTATAATTTTTTTACACATTTTTCTTTTTAACAGAGCTATGTCTAATAGTTATGTGAAAAAATTATACTCATAAATAGTATAATTTTTTTTCCATCTCTCTTAAACTCTCTTTTCAACAGAGCTATGTTTAATAGTTATCTGAAAAAATTGTATTTGAAAATCTGTTAATCTGTACAAAAAATAATACTATGTGGAAAAAATAAGATTACAACCCAAAAAAAATTCAAGTACTGAAAATATATATATATATATCTTAGAACAACCATTTTTATCGTACTCATAAAAATCCTGGGAGAGAGCCTTATTTATCGTTGATTAGGGTTTTTGCTATTTTTTATAGGGTTTGTACAACCAGTCTTATTGTACTTGTAATAATTTATCGTTGATTAGGGTTTTGTCTGATCTATTTCTCTGGTCTTACGCAATTTTCTACAGGGTTGTGTTTTCTTACAGTGTTACCTCTGCGAGCTTTCATTTTTCCATATTGATTCCTTTTACATAAATTCAGACGCACCACGATATTCCTTTGATTCAGTAGCTCCTGCAACGTTACTTCATCACAATGAGTAAGTTTAATCTTCTAATATCATCTCATTTATTGTTTTCAAAAAAAATCCTAAGTCAAGGGGTTTTGGTTTTTGCAGGTAAGGTTCATGGTTCCCTTGCCCGAGCGGGGAAAGTGAGAGGGCAGACGCCCAAGGTGGCCAAACAAGACAAGAAGAAGAAGCCTAGAGGCCGCGCCCACAAGCGAATGCAATACAACCGCCGGTTTGTTACCGCAGGTAAGTCTTTTTTCTGATCGATTTTCTCTCGTTCTTCGGCTATTTTTTATAGGGTTTGTTGTGTCTTTTTGACAGTGTGTTGCCTCTGCGAGGTTTTGTTTCCTCATATCGAGATGCACCACGATATTCCTTTCATTCAGCAGCTCCTGCAACGTAACTTTGTTTTGAATTGGCAATAGCGTTACGAGTCAAAGCACAGTGATTTATATAATCAGAAACAGAGTATACCCAGTCCAAACAGGGCATACACTGAGTAGTTGCCTTAGGGTTCTACGATTTGGATAGCTCATACATCAAAATTTTGTTTAGGGAGTCTCTGTTACTCGATTTGCTTGATCTGACCTGTACACTAGCTAAAAAGAGTACATTGCCCTTCAATACGATTTAAAACTTGCCATGCACCCAACCCTTACACTGCATACTGGCTAAAAGGAGAACATTGACCTTCAATACGATTTAAAACTTGACATGCACCCAAACCCTTGCATACCTGTCTTGATTTAATAGTCTCCTAAGCTTATTTTGAGCCCGTAAAATAATCAATTAAAAAAAAAAATGCACACGAAACAAGAAACTGATTCACACAAGTAGACACAGTATTTTATCTGGTAAAATCCTCACAACGTGTCAAAGAAACCTCCATGGGGCAAGGAACTGGAATTCTTATTATTCAAGGTCAACAATGACTCTTCAACAATACAACAAGCCTCTTGGGCAACAACATTTTATACAAAGGCACCGTTACAGAATTGCATGAACACTAAAACAAGGCTTACTAAGGTAAATTGCATTTACAATGTCTTTTAAATGTTGTCATTATAATGATTTCCACATTGACAACAATTTTGCTAATCCATTGCCCATGCCTGTTTATCATTTATTTGCAAGCCAAGAGAAGCCAAACACCATTGCAACTTCTTTAACAAAATTGGTTTTGTGAACATGTATACACAATACTTCTGTTTTTGGGCTTTTTTGAGAGCTACATTGCTGCCATCAATTACTTGTCCTACAAAATGGTATTTTACATCAATATGTTTAGTCCATAGTTTTAAAACTCCGACTCGACTCCGACTCCAACTCCGAAACGGTAATGACTCAGCCGGCTCGATTTCAATGACTCGGTCGTTGTAAAAAATACATTAAATATTTATTTATTTTTATAAAAAAACATAATTTTAAAGATTTTCATTCATGTTTCCAAAGACACAACATTATAATATAGATGGAAGACAACATATGATCAAAGTAGGCTCATGAACCAATCCATTATATCAATATGGTACCCAATGGCAATACATAGTCAACTGTCATACATGATCAAAGACTCAAAACAAAAAACACATAACCAAGGAGGCTAGAAATGGCCTCTACAACAAAAGTAAACTGTGACCAGACTCCAGTACTAGTACTACAGCCTGTAGTAGCTACTACCAGAGGAGCCAAGATCATGTCGATCAATCTCTGGATCATCATCAGAGTCAGATACGGGGCCCCATGGCTCCTCCTCCTCATCATCATCTCCAACTGCAGCTGTAGAAGTGGTACCACTAGCAGGTTGTGCAACTGCAACAGATGCACGCTGAGATAGAGTAGATATGCGGCTGTGCTTCTGTCGTGGCTGAGCAGAGGAAGCACCTACAACTGGAGTCCTTGCTGGCTGTGAGACTGAGGCTGGTGGATTGGGATTTGCATTCAACTGAACAGCATGTTCAAGTTCAACTGATGTCTCAATATCTAAATCTAAATCAAGATCCTCATCAGGATCAAACTCTGCTGGACGACTCTCCACTACCCAATCTGATGTTGGATCAATGTCTTCCAACACAATGGGATCTGAATCAGGTCTTTTGTTCAGCAAATGGTTTCGTCTGAGCCGGAGGTTGTATTGGACATAAACTAGATCATTTAACCATTTTTGATCCAAACGGTTTCTCTTCTTTGTGTTACTTGGGAGTAGGAGCGAAAATGGGAGCGGGAGCGACATTTTTAGAAGCTCCTGGTTTGGGAGCGAATCCCAGAGGAGTTCGACAACCAATGTCACTAACATTAAGGTACATAGAGGGATTGGTGCTCTTGATTAAATACGAGTTCCATACCCTAATACATGACAAAATTCAATGGAAACATTGCAATCCTCCAATCCTGAAATCCTGAAAAACTGATAAGTCTGCTGGATTTTGAATGAAATCTAAAATTCTACTTTTTCCATATGAAATCCAATGAGGTCGAAACCACTCTCAAACATCCTGAGTCATTTCATGTTAATGTTAAAAATTTAAGTAAAAGGATGAAAATGAAGATTAAGGAGAATGCCACTTTTACTTTAAGAATTTAACATTACCATGAAATTTGAATAGCATATCAATAGTAGAGAGCATTTGAGTGTGTTAAATAGTGTTTGGGAGGGGAAATGGACCCCAAATAACATTTAACTAATTCATAAAACACGTTGGAGTTCAAACCAATCAGCAAACACTTCAAAATGTCATTAAAAAAATGTCAAATCGCTGTTTTGATGGGGTTATAAACCACTGGTTATGACTCGGCCGAGTCAATACAGAAACGGCTGAGTTGGCCGAGTCAGCCATGACTCGGCCTACTGAACCGTTTCCTCCATCGAGTCACATTTTTGGGCAATGAAACGGATCAACTCGACCGTTTCCGTTTCGAATCGGCCGAATTTTAAAACTATGGTTTAGTCTTGTTGTGATAAGTTGGATTATTAGATAAGTGAATAGCACTTTGATTGTCACAGTATATAAACATTCACTTTATCTTGTATCCTTCCAAGCTCACCTAACAGACCGTTCAACCAGATTGCCTCTTTACAGACATGTGAAGCAGCTATATATTATGTCTCAATCATGGACAAAGCAATTGTTTCTTGAAGCTTTGACATTCGACTAATTGCTGCACCTACAAGAGTAAAGACAGATCCTGCAGTAGATCTCCTCTTGCCCAAGTCATCAACATAATCGGAATCAACATATCCACAGACTGATTCTCCACAACCATTAAAGACAATGACCATTTGTGCCTCTCAAATATCGAAGCACCCATTTCATTGCTTGTCAATGTTATTTTCCTAGATTTTCCATGAACTTGTTGACAACTCCAACTGCATGTGAAATGTTAGGTTTTGTAGATACCATCACATACATTAAGTTGCCTACTACATTTACATATGGTACACGAGACATATACCTCTTTTCTTCATCAATACTAGGTATTAAACCTGAAGAAATTTTAAAATGGGAAGGTAAAGGAACATTAACAGGTTTCACATTGTTCATACCAAACTTTGCAAGTATTTTCTCCACATACTTATGATGTGATAACCAAAACTTTCCATTTTTCCTATCTCTGTGTATCTCCATGCTCGAGATCTGTTTTGATGCTCCAAGATCCTTCATATCAAATGTCCTTGAAAGTTGAGCGTTTAACATGTTGATCTCTTCCATGCTTTTTCTTCCAATAAACATATCGTCAACATACAAAACCAAGATAATGAATATGCCATTGAAATCTTCAAAATACACATAATGATAAAATTCTCTTCTAGTGAAGTTCTGGCTCACCACGAAGGAGTCAAACTTCTTCTACCATTGCTTGCGTGATTGTCTCAGGCCATACAATGATTTCTTGAGCTGTCAAACTAATCTCTTGTTGTGACCTTGTAAAAAAATTCTCTAGCTGTTCCATATAGATCTCCTCATCCAAATATCCATGAAGAAAAGTTGTTTTAACTTCCAGCTGTTCTAACTCAAGGTCAAGTAATGTAGTTAGTGCTAACACGATACGAATAGAAACACGTTTTATGACTGGTAAAAAAATCTCATGAAATTTAATTGTTAAAATTGGCAACTAGGGCCAAACTTCATGTGGCTCATCTTATTAATGGCAGCAAATATTTTTCTTGGATCCCTCTCATCGAGAGGTGTAGGATTGATCTAAAGATCACCCGATTCCAATAAGTATTCATGGAGATATGAATTTATTTGTGTTATGGGACATTTCGTCAAGGTCGACCAGCAACCAAATAAATCCCACTTGTGCTCAACGTTTTAGTAGAAATAAAGGTGCCTTGAAAGTCATTTGGACACACATCCTCTTGGTGATCTCTTCCTCTCCACTTGTCTTTGGGTTTTGGTGGGAGGAGAGATCTAAAGAGGATACGCTACCCTAGATATTAAAGCTATCATGGAGGAGATTTAAACGCAGTGAAGGAAGCCTACTTATACGCATCTCTATGGAGAGCCCTACGCAGCCCTATACACAGCTCTATGGAGAGCCCTACGCAACCCTATACGCAACTCTATGGAGAGCCCTACGCTGCCCTATTCACAACTCTATGAAAAGCCTTATGCTGCCCTATACACAGCCCTATGGAGAGCCCTACGTTGCCCTATGCGCAACCCTATGGAGAGCCTTATGCTGCCCTATACATAGCTCTATGGAGAGCCCTATGCGCAACCCTATGGAGAGCCTTATGTTGCCCTATACATAGCTCTATGGAGAGCCCTATGCTGCCCTATACACAACCCTATGGAGAAGCTCTATGCTGCCCTAACCGCAGTTCTCCAGGTGATATAAAAATGACTATTCAAGCATGCCCCAGTCACAACCATGGAGGAAGGAAGGTTTGAAAGTGGCTTGTATGACAGGGAGAAGAGTGCTGAAGGGTATAAGTTGAAGTCTATCCAATAAGGCAACATATGTTAGGACTGTGTTGATAATAGTACAGCCACTTGGATGGAGAAAACAATGATTATACATTAATGTAGAATGATGTTGCAAGCAACAAATATATTGCAGCAGCATGTTGATGAATGTTGCAGCATGATGGGTACAACGATGAAGTGTATCATAGCATAATGAGGGGCAGCACAATGGTGAGGTACATCAATATGATATAGCAAGTTCATAGTGCTGCTAGTATAACACATTGGGACAACATCATGATACTTAGTGCAGTAAGTACTACTAGCATGCAAGGGAATGTAAGCATGCTAGGGAGAATAAGCATGCTCGAGACAACAAGCAAGCAAGGGACAACAAGCTAGCTAGGTGCAACAAACACATAGGTCAGTGATGCAACATGGTGTAGCAATGGCACATGATGCAGTACAATGATGGGTACCGTCATGATTGATGAAGCATGATGAGATGCAACATTGTGATGATGGGTGCAGCACGGTGAGGTGCAACATGATGACGAGATGCAACACGATGATAGGTGAAGGAGTCGCCTTGGAGAATTAGTTGAAGCAACATGTCTTCAGTTGATCTCATGTATCATCTTCTTAGAGATGATCTATGCTCTCATCTAGATAAGTCAAAGTGTTGACTTCAGTTGTAAATGTACTATCTCTCTCTCTCTCATTCTCTCTCTGCTAAACTATTGAATAACATATAAGAAGAATTGATCAAAGGTTTTCCCACATTGGGGTTTGTCCCTAACTAGCGCCACATCTTGTGTTCTCTTGTCTTGGCTTGTTTTTTGCGATTTATGTTTATGTTCTATCTGCAGTTTACTTTAATGCTGATGTGATTTCTAATTTGGCAAAGATATTGAGCTAACTATGAAAATTGAAATAAATTGCTCTAAGCATAGAACATACCTAAACTTAACATGGTAGCAGAGTTGAGGTGAAGACAAAACCCAAGCAAGAGTGAAAGAGCAATCACTGAAGACAGTTGGAAAAGGACAAAAGGATCAGTGGATTCCTAACCCTCTTCAAATTCACGAAGGGTGGAATCGAAGCAGAGAATATTATTAGAATAGCGCAGCGAAAGCCTCTGATGGCCTACCTAAAGATCACTTCATTGGGAAGTCCGGATCTAAGGGTGGAAGGAAAGGTAGATGCCTTGGTTGCAATAAGTTCGGCCATTATGCGAAGGAGTGTCCGAATGGTAGGGACACATCACTTGATGATGATAATAATCATTCTAGGGACATCTTCAATGATCAGAGAAATGATAGGTAATGCAGGTCATTAAGGAAATAACCGACTCTTCAGAGAAAGCAAGGGACCCCAGGTATGAAGAATCAATTGTTGTTTTTGATAAGGTAAAGAAGCGTCATCTTGTATTGGCCCTCTCCTTTAGATTCTTTAGGAATCTGGCTTATTGATTGTAGTGCTTCAAGGCACCTCATCAGATAGAAGGGTGCTCTCACTAATTTGGTAGAGATGGAAACAACTGTGGGATTATACTTGGAGTTGATGCCACCTATCCTGGAAAGGGTGTAGGGAATGTTACCCCTCAATTGAATGTGGGTAACTCGATTCATTTACATGAATCTCTTTTATGTACCTGATCACAAGAAGAACTTGGTGTCCATTTCAGTAATGGAAGTCAAAAGGTTTCAGGGTGGCATTCATCGATGGAAAGGTACGTGTTTGGAAATAGATTTTTCAAAGATGCTTTTATCTTTGAGTTCAAGGTTGGCAGGAAGTCCATTGGGGACCATGTCAGTTGACACATAGCACTGGAGGTCTGTAAGTCAGATGATGACAGGGATGCCTGAATCCAAAAGGAGCATGAAGGTACATGTCTGAGATGTACGAAGGGAAAATCTTACAAGGGGACCATTCCCCTCATGTAGCAGGTCCACAGGTTTGGAACAACCCGAGGGGTTTGAGATTCATGATTGGGAATCTCATGTGTGCAGGTGGAAGAAAGCCCTCTATGGCTTGAAGCAGATCACCCCGGGTTTGATATGAGAGGATTGATAGCTGTCAGATGAAGCTGAGATTCACTAAGAGTGAAGTCGATCCAAACCATTGTTTGAAGGTTGTGGATGATAGACCTCTCATACTGGCACCTTCTGAGGACGACCTATTTCAGACATGTGCAGACCCTCTCACTTGTAGAAGTAAGAGGGAGTTGGATTCCGGATGTGGAATGGTAAATTGCAAACCCGTGACTACCTCGAGGATCTTAACTTTCAGAAGTTATATGGTGACGATGCTGGACCAGATTTGGGAAATGTCTCTGAGTTTCATAAACTCATTTGCATTGATGTTCTTGGTGAACTTTCGTTCGAACATATGTTTTGCAGTTAGCATGGTGAGCTCATATTTGGTTGAGCCTCACTGGATTAGTGCCAAGAATCTTTTGAGATATCTTTGGGGCACAATCTCTCATGGATTGAGATACATTGCCGGAAATATGAAGCTGCATGATTTTTTGAATGTTGATTGGGCAGGCAGTGTGGAGGATCATTAGAGCACTCTTCAATGCTGGTTCTCTTTGGGTTCTACTTCGATATCATGGATGAGCAGGAAGCTGAAGTCGATTGTTATAAGCACTGCCGAGATCGAATACATAGCTACGAGTATGATCTCGCATGAAGCTGCCTGATTGTGGAAGCTCTTCAGTGAGTTGTTTGTACATATGATGAATACCACTATGATCCTTTGTGACAACCAGGGGGATTTGATTGTTGAGGAATCCTGTATTTGATGATTGCTCCAGCAGATAGACATCAGATGCTACCTTATCTGGGATATGGTAAGTCGATGAGCGAGGAGGCTCCATCGCATTGAAACTGATGTACAGGTTGCAAACATTTTTTCAAAGCCTCGGGGAAAGGTCAAATCAGTGACTTTCCCGAACGACTTGGAGTCGTTGAGAAACCTTCTTATAAGGGTCCTGCATGTTGCATGCATTGAGCTCTGGGGGCTTGGGATACTTACTGGAGCGACATATGACCATAGGGCGACTCACCCTCCCCTAGTGGTGCACTATGTACAGGGTGAAAGGTTCAACCTTCCCCTGTGAAACCCTGTGGCGACTTTGGGACATGATGATTAGTTCTCCTGTGGGCTAGGATGATTAGTTCTCCTGTGGCGGCTGTTGGACAGGATGATTCGTTCTCCTGTGGGACAGGATGATTAGTTCTCGTGTCAAGGTATCCTACCCATGCACTCTGGGATTCATGGGAAGGTTAAATCAATGACTTTCCTGAATGACTTGGAGTCGTTGAGAAACCTTCTTATAAGGTCTTGCATGTTGCATGCATTGAGCTCTGGGAGCTCTGGGGGTTTGGGTTACTTACTGGAGCGACATACGACCACAAGGCGACTCACCCTCCCCTGGTGGTGTGCTATGTACATGGTGAAAGGTTCAACCTTCCCTTGTGATACCCTGTGGCGACTTTGGGACAGGATGATTAGTTCTCCTGTGGCGACTGTTGGACAGGATGATTCGTTCTCTTGTGGGACAGAATGATTCGTTCTCTTGTGGGACATGATGATTAGTTCTCGTGTCGAGGTATCCTACCCATGCACTCTGGGACTCATGGGAAGTATCTCTCATTTGATCAATGAGCAAGGAAATGGGGTTAGGGACCATAGTAGTACTATCGATGGACGCATCGTTGTATCTACTGTGCTCCCTATGCTAAGATGACCTCCATTGATCTGTGATCAATGAAACTGACCTGGGATCAGTACAAGTGGTTTGAGACACTCTCCTGTGATATTGATTTGGGATCAATAAAACATTACTTCGAGTCAGTAAGAGAAATGATACATTCTCTTCAGATGAAACTGACTTCGGGTCAGTAGAGAATGGTATGAGACATTCTCGATCAATTCTTCTTCTTCATGGTTTAGCAGAGCAGAGCAGTGCAAGGCACTGATGGCAGAGATAGTAAAATCGGACATATGTGGATCAGCAGATGGAGATCTCCCTAGTTGGGATGGAGTGTTAAAATTGGCAACTAGGGCCAAACTCCATGTGGATCATCTTATTAATGGCATATGATATTTTTCTTGGATCCCTCTCATCAAGAGGTGTAGGATTAATCTAAATATCATCCGATTCCGATAAGTATTCATGGAGATATGAATTTATTTCTGTTATGGGACAATTCGTCAAGGTCGGCCAACAAACAAATAAACCCCACTTGTGCTCAACGTTTTAGTATAATTAGAGGTGCCTTGAAAGTCATTTGGACACACATCCTCTTGGTGATCTCTTCCTCTCCACTTGTCTTTAGGTTTTGGTGGGAGGAGAGATCTAAAGAGGATATGCTACCCTAGAGGATGCCCTAGATCCTAACGCTATCATGGAGGAGATTTTAACGCAGTGAAGGAAGTCTACCTATACACAGCTCTATGGAGAGCCCTATGTTGCCCTATACGCAACCCTATGGAGAACCCTATGCTACCCTATACAACTCTATGGAGAGCCTTACTCTGCCCTATATGTAGCTCTATGGAGAGCCCTACTCTGCCCTATATGTAGCTCTATGGAGAGCCTTACGTTGCTTTAAGGAAGGAAGGAAGGTCTGAAAGCAGCTTGTATGACATGGAGAAGGGTGCTGAAGGGTATACCTTGAAGTCTGTCCAGCAAGGCAACATATGTTAGGACTGTGTTGATAATAGTACAATCACTTGGATGGAGAAAACAGTGATGATACATTAAAGCAACATGATGTTGCAAGCAACAGATATATTGCAGCAACATGTTGATGAATGTTGCAGCATGATGGGTACATCGATGAAGTGTATCATAGCATAATGAGGGGCAGCACAATGGTGAGGTACATCAGTATGATATAGCAAGTTCATAGTGCTGCTAGTATAACACATTGGGACAACAACATGATACTTAGTGCAACAAGTACAACTAGCATGCAAGGGACAATAAGAATGCTAGGGACAACAAGCATGCTTAGGACAACAAGCAAGCAAGGGACAACAAGCTAGCTAGGTGTAGCAAACACATAGGTCAGTATGGAAAGATGGTGCAGCAATGGCACATGATGCAATACAGTGATGGGTACTGTCATGATTGATGAAGCGTGATGAGATGCAGCATTATGATGATTGGTGCAACACGGTGAGGCGGAAGTTAAGCGGAACATGATGACGAGATGCAACACGATGATAGGTGAAGGAGTCACCTTGGAGAATCAGTTGAAGCAGCACGTCTTCAACTGATCTCATGTATCATCTTCCTAGAGATGATCTATGCTCTCATATAGATAAGTCAAAGTGTTGACTTCAGTTGTAAATGTACTCTCTCTCTCTCTCTCTCTCTTTGTTGAACTATTGAAGAACGTATAAGAAGAATTGATCACGGGTTTCCCCACATTGGGGTTTGTCTCTAGCTAGCGCCACATCTTGCGTCCTCTTGTCTTGGCTTGTCTTCTGCGATTTATGTTTATGTTCTATCTGCAGTTTACTTTGATGTTGATGTGATTGCTAATCTAGAAAAGATATTGAGCTAACTATGAAAATTGAAATAAATTGCTCTAAGCATAGAACATACCTAAACCTAACATTAATACCTTCTATTTGAAAATACCTGTTTGCAACCAATCTCACTTTATATCTTCCAATATTTCCATCAACATTTCTCTTCAATTTGAAGACCCATTTACATTTGACAACACTTCTCTCCTTAGAAAGTTCTATAAGATCTTAGGTCTTGTTTTTCCCAAGGAATCTATTTTCTCGTCCATAGCTTTTTTCCATTTTTCACTATCTTCATCATCTATTGCTTCTTGATAACAAGAAGGTTCTCCATTCTCAATAATCAAAGCAACAAATGAAGCAAACCATTCATATCTTTTGGGATTTTTTTTTCCCTTGTAGACCTTCTAAGAGTGGCTTGTTGCTGAACTTTTACATTTTCCTTTATCTCTTCTTCATGTTTTTCTTCAAAAGTTTCTTCTTTATTCTGACTTTTTGAAAAAGGTTGAGTCTCCAACTGAATTTGCTAATTTGACAATACTTGTTCTTGTTCAACTTTTTCAACGTCTACTTTTAAGTTTTAAAAGAGAAGATTCATGAAATGTTACGTCTCTACTAATGAAGATCTTATGCATAGAAGCATAGAAGAATCCCACAACCTGTATCCTTTCACAACATTGTCATACCCAACAAAGACATAAAATTTTGCTTTTGGGTCTAATTTAGAATGTCGATTCTTTGGAATAAGAGCATAGGCATTACACCCAAAAATTCTCAAGTATGAATAATCACAAGACTGACCTAACCAAACTTCTTCAGGAATTTTGCAATCAATAGCAATTGAAGCTGATTTGTTTACCAACTAACAAGTAGTGGATACTACTTTTGTCCACAACTCATTTTGTAGATTAGCATTGATGATCATACTTCCGATTCTTTCCACAAGAGTTCCGTTCATACATTTGGCAACACCATTTTGTTGAGGAGTATAGACAATAGTTGTTTCTAACAATCCTTTCATTCTTGCAATATTGTTCAAATTCTAAAGAAGTAAATTCACCACCATTGTCAGTTCTTAAATATTTAATTATATTGTTAGTTTTCTTTTCCACCATAACTTTCAATTGTTTAAAAGCATTAACTACATCTGCCTTTATTTTTAACACATAAACTCAAACGTTCTTGGAGTAGTCATCAATAAACGCCACAAAATAAGATGCACCTCCATAAGACACTGTAGGAGATGGTCCCCAAAGATCAGAATGAACATAATCCAAAACTCCTTTACTATTATGACTATCAACTTTAAATTTTTGTCTACATTGTTTTCCATATACACAATGTTTGCAAAAATCCAAACTCAACAATTTCAAATTAGGAAGTAGTTTGCGATTCATTAGTACCTAAAGGCCCTTCTCGCTTATGTGACCCAATTGTTGATGCCATAGGTGAGTATTTTCTCCCGCCTCCTCAGATACAGTCGTTGCCTCAATGACCAAAAGTACTTCCTTTAAGTCTGTAAAGGTTTTCGATCTTCTCTGCCTTTATAACAACTAGAGCTCCCTTTGAAACTCTCAGCGCTCCACCTTGACCAATAAATTTGTAACCTTTCGAGTCCAATACTCCCAAAAAAATTAAATTCTTTTCCAATTCAGGTACATGTCTAACATCAATCAGTATTCTAATCATACCATCATACATTTTAATTTTGACATTTCCCACCCAAACAGTTTGACAAGATACATTATTACTCATAAACGTAGAACTGCCATTCACAACTTGATATGAAGTGAACCAGTTTTTGTGTGGACTCATGTCATGAGAAGCGCCAGAATCTACCAACCAATCATCAAAATGCTGAGAAACATTGCACATAGATAAGACTTCATCTATCATACTTGAGAAACACTGCACATATATAAGACTTCATCAATCATACTTTACTTGACATGACTTGATTTGCTTCCTTCTTTGGCTTTTCACCAGACTCTTGTCTTTTCCAACAATCTTTCTTGAGATGCCCTATCTTGTTGTAGAACCAACATTTGGCTTTACACTTCTTGCCTCTTGACTTTGATATGGAAGAACTTCCTGAATTTTCTCCTCTCCTTGGACCAATCTCTAGCTACCATAGCTTGTGGCGTGGAAGCTTCAATGCTAGACTTCCTCTATACTTCTTCAGATAATAGAGCTCCCACAATGTAATCAAATTCTAGAGATTCGATTGTGCTCAAACTGATAGAAATCACAAAATGGTCCCAAGACTCGGGGAAGGAGTATAACAAAGTAATGAGTTCATCTTCTTCAAATTTTACCATCACATTAGTCAACTGGCAAATAAGGGTATTAAATGCATTTAGGTGATTTACAATTTTAGTGCCTTCATCTAGAGGCTATACAATTGCCTTTTCAAGTAAATTTTGTTTGTTAGAGACTTGGTCATTTATAAAGTTTCTAATTTACCCAACGAACTTGCTGTTGAGGTCTCTTCAACAATGTTGAAGAGAACATTATTTGCCAGGCACAACTTGATGGTATTGAGAGCTCGGGCGTCCAATTCCTCCCATTTCAAGTTTGTCATGTCAACAAGTCTCTTTCTTACCTCATCTAATGCTTTGTGCAACTGTTGTTGCACCAACAAATCCTGTACCTTCAGTTTCCACAATTCAAAATTGCTTTTATCGGTGAATTTCTCCACCTCAAATTGGCAATAGTCATTTTTGCCACTTTCCTTCTACACAGGCTCCTTTAATAATTTTATTTTTAATGACTGAGTTCTTTCAAAATTCTGCTATTGTGAGTCCTTCAACTAGGGTTTTCCCTTTTTTTAATTTTCTGAATTTTGGTTTTTTTCACTAGGATAATTTTTTTTAAGTACTGTTTCCCTTTCGGAATACCCAAGCACTTCAAACAAAAAATCTTAAAAAAAAAACTCAAAACTTAAAAAAAATTCCACTAATTCTTCAGAAGCCCTACTCCAATTTTCTTGTTCACAGGAAAAATTCGAATTTTGTGGTTATTTTTAGAAATAAAACTCTGCAAGGTTTTTTTTTTTTTTTCTAATTATTTTTTAAATTACCCAGACATTGGCTAGGTTAATAAAAAAATACCATTCCGCTCTCTCGATCTGTCTTGACTTCTTTAAAATCCCAATTCAATTTGACTCTCTGCGGTTGCCTGCACTTCTTTGGCGACTCTCTGCACCTCTTTGGCCACTCGAGCCCGTAATTTATGCTCCGAGACTCATCTGCATGCCCGTTTTGCTGCTTGGCTGCTCCTTTATTTGGCTTCACAAGTTCCAGAAAATGATTTTACAAGTTTGCGGCTCCTCTGCGGGCCGTGCTCAGTCTCGGTTGCTCCTTTGCTAGTGTTTTCTATGTGCACATTCAACTTTTACCTTGTGGCTGTTCGATTCATTTTGGTGCCTAGACAAAAAATGGCAGTGACCTTTCTCATATGACTCGTCTGGTTTCTCATGGTCAGAGGAAACTTCCACTTTCTTGCCTCTTTCATTGGTGATCAGAATTTTTTTTTTATCTCAGGCCTTTCACAACCTCGTGGCTCTGATACCACTTGTTGGTATTTTGAGCCCGTAAAATTAACTAATTAGAAAAGAAAAAATGCACACGAAACAGGGAACTGATTCAGACAAATAGACACAGGAATTTCCTTGGTAAAACCCTGACAGTGTGTCAAGGAAACCTCCACGGGGCAGGAGTTTGCAATTCTTATTATTCAAGGTCAGTAATGACTCTCCAACAATACAAGAAGCCCCTTGGCCACCGACATTATTTAAAGGTGCCATTACAAAAAACTGGCCATTGTTACACAACTGCTTGAATGGTAAAAGAAGGCTTATGGAGGTAAATTGCATTTACAACGTCTTTTAATTGTTGTCATTATAACACCATTTGAGTCACGTTCCATTGTATCTAGTATAACACGGCTTAGTAAAAAGGAAACAGATTTGTGATCTACTGATCTTCAACTTCAGAGTATTAGACTTGTAAATGTCTGACTCCAGGTTTAATTCAGAGATTTAGATGTACATTCCAGTCAGTATACACATAGTTGGAAGATAATAAATGTACAGTAATTCCATTGATGAACTAACCAGAATGAAGATCTCAATGCTGTCTGTACATCTCTGAATACCCCACAGAGGAAATTGTCCGGAGTATCTCCTATTTCCCCCTCTCACAAACTTTTTTTTATGGAACTTTACATCTCATTTTATACAATACTACGGAGAAACCACCTGATTCCAAGTGGATGGAATCATAATCTTTATTTTAGAGAAAATCAATCATCCTTTCTGTGCATATCCAATTATCTGTTTCCAAATGCAGGAACTATTTCTGGTGCAAGTATCCATTTCCACCTATAAAACAGAACCATTTTGTTGGTGGATTTGTAGTGGATCTATGTGGATCCAGATCTGAAGTGCGGATCCATGGATCTGGTAACAGGTTTTTTTTGTAAGTAAACAAAAAATATATTGCATAAAATAAACAACAGTTCTTATTGCCATGTGTCAATTCAATTACCTGAAGGTCATTTTTTTTAGAGTTGTTTTGATCATGGATTAAGTTCGGGGAAACAAAAAGTTTAGGCACAAATCTTTTGGCATTGGGGCCCTCAGTAAGTGTTGTTTAATACATAATGCGTTGGTTTATTTTTAGAATTTTTGTCATCAAGATTAAATAAGTTCTGAACCTTTCAAAGAGAATGATCTGCTGCCCTGTTAAAGCAGTATGTTGAAATTGTTGAATGATGAATCAACATTACCCATTCAGTCTGAATTCTATTTGACCGAGTTTTCGAGGAAGTAGAATTTGATTAATCAATGGATTGTTTACTTATCTGTGTCTGAGACTGTACTGTCCCTTATTCAAATCTCCCTTCTTGATTCAGTTAGCTATTAGAATTGACACATGACCCTATCTCACAGAAAATCAATGTATTGTTTACTTATCTGTGTCTGAGACTGTACTGTCCCTTATTCAAATCTCCCTTCTTGATTCAGTTAGCTATTAGAATTGACACATGACCCTATCTCACAGAAAACCCAAAATATGTGGATTTTTTTTCCAATATAAAGACTTTTCTGGTCCACCAAAAATCTGTGATGCTTGTTCTGAGTCTTGACACCTCATTTATGATTTATAAATTGTGATGTTTTATTTGTATCTTATATGTCTGTTTCAAATTGTTACATTTATCATTCTTCCAAGTTATTCTTACAGGACGTGTTTATGATCTTTTTACAAGTTTAAATGTAGAATGGTTGCTATTTCATTGTATCTTTCTACATTCTACCTTTTATGATTATCTAAAATTTTGAACAATTTGCATGCTTCTTGTAACTGTGAGTTGATTGTATGTTTTTGTATTGGGTTTTTCCCATATAATTTATGAGTTGATTGTATGTTTTTGTATTGGGTTTTTCCCATATAATTTATAATTTCTATCGTTCTATGGGTACATCATCTGAATTTACATTTCTATCTGGAAACTATGTGTGCTGAAGCCTGAAACACATGAATGTATTGTGCAAGGAACCTGTTTCAGAACACTTGAGCTTTCAGAAAATAAAACATTAAATTACATATTGAAAATTAATTTTATTGACACAAGTGCTCTACCTTGCAGTGGTTACTTTTGGAAAGAAGAGAGGGCCAAACTCCTCTGAGAAGTAAATGACTAGGTAAGCGACAGTGATTTTAATGTTTTCTTTAATGTTCTCTTGTTCCACTGTTAACACGTTTTATATTGATATTTTAGGTGCAATGGCAGGAGTGAAGTCATCCGGTTTTGAAAGTTACATCTTTTTTGGGGATGTCTTCCTTCAACTTTGGGATTTTTGTTGGTAGTTAATTTCTTATACGATCATTTACTTTTGTTGAGGTTGGAACAGGGAAGAAAATTGTTATGGAATTGTATTTTGTAAAATGTTTCTTTTTTGAATGGTAATGTGATATATTTTATGCATCTGGCTATTTATATTTTCTCATGGCACTAAAACTTATGGTCATATTTGTTTATGTTAGAATTCATTACCATCACCGTCACCTTCAAAACAATTCATAAGCTATGTAATATGGAAGCATGGTTTGATAAATTTGTAGTTATGGAATGACCCTTGAATGTAGATGGAAGCCTATGGCAACACAATCTAGTCTTTTATTCTTGTTGCTAAACAAAATTGAGCATTCGTTTGAACAATTAATTATTGCTGCATATTGTATTTAAAATGTCAAATGTATTGTACCGTATTTCCCTATTTCCCTTGTACATGTTTTATTGGCCTGCTGTCACGTATGTAATAGTTGTTAACTGAATTGTAAATGAAAAGGGGAAGCTGTATGGCCCTCGCGTCAATGCAAATATAGTCCGTTGTTCTTATTGCTTGATAAACTCAAGTGTTATTTTGAATACTTGCATGTTGGTATAATGGACATTTTGAGTTACCAAGAATTTGTTGGCAATATTGTATTTAGAAAGTCAAATATAATGTTCTGTATTTTTCTGCTGCTTTTATATACACATTTTATGGGTCTGCGGTTGCATATGGGAAGCTGTAGAGAGAGTAACGGAAGGTCACTGCGAGGCTCGAGTGTTTTAGGGATTGTGTTGTTTGTAGCTGATAAGAGTTTCAGACCTTGAAGAAGATAGAAAACACTCAGATGGTGCGTGGTACTGAGGGTTCACTTCGAGGCCAGAAGGCTGTGGCTAAGTCACAAGGTTTGCTGGATTTGAAGCACGAGGTTCAAATTTAGGCAAAACTTAAATGCTTTCGTTAAGGTTCACCGAAATTTTACACAAATTTTGACGGGCTATTCATAGAGTTATTTAAGGGTTAATTTACAAGCCCAAGCGGAGATGGAGCACCGCGCTTTCCCACAAATGCAAAATTTGCTCTATCTACTCGATGATCCCCGGCTTCTACCACTGTTGCTCAGTGTGTTGACTGCGGTTATAAAGATTGATTGATAATGGGTGGATAAGGAACTCAGTGATATATATGGTGCAGACCAACCAGTGTCTTATCTGACCCATCCACTGCTTCCATTGATGGTTGGATGTGAAATTTAATTTAGTTATACTTTTTTTTTAATTATAAATTATATGGTTATAAATATTTTTTACATATCTATTATCTTGGGTGGTTTTATTTTTATTTTTTAAATTATAAATTAATATAAATTATATGGTTATAAATATTTTCTATATATCAACATGGTTTATCTTGGGTGGTTGGGAGGAATGATTGTTATAGTCTCTCAAATTCAATACCCCAATTATTGTTGTAATAGTTTTGAATCTTTTTGTTATCCCTTTCAATAGGTTAGAAAGATGTTTTGTTACATAGAAAAAAAAACATTTTTTAAATATATTTGGAAAATTTGAAACATATATGTGAATGAACTTAACATTTTCTTAGTAAATTTTGAAAATTTAAAACATATATATGAATGAACAATATATTTTGAAATTTAAAACATATATATGAATGAACTTAATGACGATAATGAAACTTATTCGATCTCTATTGCAAAATTCAAATTTGAATTAAACTTCGTCCTTGTGAAACTTGAACCTTGAACTGAAACCTTTTCATGTGACATTGGGCTATGGGGCACTCCATTTATTTCCCTCGTGGGATTCGTTTTTAAAAGATAGAAGAATTAGTTCTACATGTCTATGTTGCTTGTTTTCCATTTTGCATGGTGTAGGAATGATTTGTTCCGCTTACCTGGTTCCCCTGTTTTTCCTCTAGAAAAAGTCGTAATTTTCATTAATAAGGAAAATTACGTTTTGCAGATGCCATGGCATAAGCTGTACTTTGGGCTAAAAAGCGTATCTTGTTGGAGAAATCAAAATTTGAGGTGAACTCCACGCAGGGAGACACTACTTTGTTACTGAGATTTTCAAAATAAGATATGTACTCACTCCACGCAGAGAGTATCAAAATATAACTATCGTGTATAAGTCTCTTTCATTATGCATATATATAACAAAACAATATATATATATATAGATATATATATATATATATATATATATATATTTCAAGCTCCTTTCAAAGCTAGCTATTTTGATATGTCTATAAAAGGTCGATGATAATACTGATGGAAAGTTCCATCCTTTTGCTTTAGTCTGTTCCATGTCCCGATAGGTTTGTGCGCTGCTTCCTTGGATAGTAAATCGAGAGCTTGCTCTTTGTATATATGTTGACAATTAAAAGTGTCAAATAAGTTTGAGTCTGGATTTCTTCCATTATGTGTCTCAAAAAAAATGCATTACAATTTGCATTTTTATTTGTCCAATTGCATATTGTTTTTGAATCTCCAAAAAGTTGTAAGTTTCTACATTGTTTTTCCAGTGCATAATGTATGGTGTATTTTGCTGCTGTAAGCTCAGAAAAATTGTTCGTCCCTTTGCCCAAGCCCATTTGAATTTTGTAATAATGGGAGGTTGTAAGATGTAGGATAACGCCTCCCCCACATCTTGTGTCTTGTGCTGAGTCGTCAAAATATGCCTAGGGATGTGCTTGGTTTATGCTCTCTAGTATGATATTTCTGGGGTTGGAATTAGGTTCCTTGATCCAAAATGGATCCAAAAAACCCTCTAAATCTTCAAAAATAAAAAACTATCACAAAGGATGAACTTTTAAAAATGGCAGAAAACACCATCGGGAGAGAAAAACAGAGCCTATCGGAGGTCAAAAGAACGATGCACAGGAGCCGTCGGATCTGGTTGATCAACGGTCTAGATCTGATCAGCGTATCACAATCGGCGGTGGCAGGTGGAGTTAATTGGGGGTGGCCTTGTGGGAATCACGATGGCGGTCAAGTGTGATTAGACGAGGGTCGTCGATCAAGCGAGCAGATTCTACAGTCTAGATCTACCCGTGCTATATCGCATCGCTCGTATGCATGTACAAAGGGACTTAACCCACGACCCAAAGGATCAGTGATATGCGATTGCGATATTGCAATATCGCATCGCAACTACATAAGGGGTGATGCCAAGGAGGCCAGCGACCATGGGATGCACCATTAGTCGATAAGGTCGATCGGCGCAATCAGCGATTGAAAGCCAAAGCGATATGCGATAGCGATGTATAGCTGGACCCGATGGGATTTATAGATGCGAATATATAATATTTCAAATCCGATATGCACTCATTTTACGGGTTTTCCTTAGTATTTGAGATGTTTCATAATAAACCCAAATACAAAGGAACCCATGATCGAGCAACTTGCGATAGCGATACAAAGGCGGACCCGACGGAATCTCGGGCGGAATTGATAATATTTCAAGTATGATAAACAACAATTTGGTGGATTTTCCCGTGTTTTTGTGTATTTCTCTGTGTAAATAGAGAACGACTATTTTGGGGATTTCAAAGGCGCTGATGGTTCATTTCGTTGCAAAACAGGTGGCCACCATCCTTGAAGATGTTTAACAATGATGGGCGCCCATGCAGCTCGTTTGCCCGACTCTCCCTTGTTGGTTCGTTTCGGTCGTTCGGGCGCCCATGCAAAATCGTTCGGGCGGGTCGTTTGAGGGCGCCCGTGTGAACTCGTTCGGGTAGGTCGTTCGGGCGGGTCGTTCGGGCGAGGGCACACCCGGGCGAACGAGCCCGTATCAAAAATGCTAAGTTGTGACTCGAGGTTGGCTTTGTGCACGTTCGTGCAGCTCGTTTTCCTGGCTCTCCCTTGTCGCTTCGTTTCGGTCGTTTGGGCGCCCATGCAAAATCGTTCGGGCGGGTCATTTGAGGGCGCCCGTGTGAACTCGTTCGGGCGGGTCGTTTGGGCGAGGGCGCGCCCGGGCGAACGAGCCCGTATCAAAATTGCTAAGTTGTGACCCGAGGTTGGCTTTGTGCACGTTCGTGCAGCTCGTTTGCCCGACTCTCCCTTGTTGGTTCGTTTCGGTTGTTCGGGCGCCCATGCAAAATCGTTCGGGCGGGTCGTTTGAGGGCACCCGTGTGAACTCGTTCGGGCGAGGGCGCGCCCGGGCGAACGAGCCCGTATAAAAAATGCTAAGTTGTGACCCGAGGTTGGCTTTGTGCACGTTCGTGCAGCTCGTTTGCCCGGCTCTCCCTTGTCGCTTCGTTTCGGTCGTTCGGGCGGGTCGTTTGAGGGCGCCCGTGTGAACTCGTTCGGGCGGGTCGTTCGGGCGAGGGCGCGCCCGGGCAAACGAGCCCGTATCAAAAATGCTAAGTTGTGACCCGAGGTTGGCTTTGTGCACGTTTGTGCAGCTCGTTTGCTCGGCTCTCCCTTGTCGCTTCGTTTCGGTCGTTCGGGTGCCCATGCAAAATCGTTCAGGCGGGTCGTTTGAGGGCGCCCGTGTGAACTCGTTCGGGCGAGGGCGCGCCCGGGCGAACGAGCCCGTATCAAAAATGCTAAGTTGTGACCCGAGGTTGGCTTTGTGCACGTTCGTGCAGCTCGTTTGCCCAGCTCTCCCTTGTTGCTTCGTTTCGGTCGTTCGGGCGGGTCGTTTGAGGGCGCCCGTGTGAACTCGTTCGGGCGGGTCGTTCGGGCGAGGGCGCGCCCGGGCGAACGAGCCCGTATCAAAAATGCTAAGTTGTGACCCGAGGTTGGCTTTGTGCACGTTCGTGCAGCTCGTTTGCCCGGCTCTCCCTTGTCGCTTCGTTTCGGTCGTTCGGGCGGGTCGTTTGAGGGCGCCCGTGTGAACTCGTTCGGGCGAGGGCGCGCCCGGGCGAACGAGCCCGTATCAAAAATGCTAAGTTGTGACCCGAGGTTGGCTTTGTGCACGTTCGTGCAGCTCGTTTGCCCGGCTCTCCCTTGTCGCTTCGTTTCGGTCGTTCGGGCGGGTCGTTTGAGGGCGCCCGTGTGAACTCGTTCGGGCGGGTCGTTCGGGCGAGGGCGCGCCCGGGCGAACGAGCCCGTATCAAAAATGCTAAGTTGTGACCCGAGGTTGGCTTTGTGCACGTTCGTGCAGCTCGTTTGCCCGACTCTCCCTTGTCGCTTTGTTTCAGTCGTTCGAGCGCCCATGCAAAAAAGTATGTAGGGTCTATGGTTTGTGAAAACAGTGTGTATAGGAGTTCATATATGGAGGATTAGGGTTTAGAGAAAATGGATTGGGGGATCAAAACAACAAAAAACAAAAACCTTTTGCAAATCACAATGGAAAAAAAATACCCTTTGCAAATGTATGAGAGAGTGTAGAGGATAGCTAGGGTTTAGCTTCTTGAGAGATAACAATCATCATAATTAATGAGAAACCCTTGTTTAGCTAGGAAGGGAGCTTAACTTACTTGATCAGAGGGCCATTGAGAGATTTGAAGTGAATTAGGTTGATTTGAACCGTTTTGAAGCTTTGTAGACAAGTGCGCAGCACCACCTAACAGGTGCGTAGCGCCAATTATATGCGCAGCGCCAGTGTAAAATTACACTGGCAAAACTCCTCTGATGCGCATCGCTAGCCCAATGCGCAGTGCCAGCTGTCTGATGCGCAGCACCACCAAATTTCTCACAAAATGCTAGATTTTCTCTCTTTTGCCCAATGACTGCTCCAAATCGCATTTTTTGCTCCACACTTCAAATTTTCGAAGTGAAATGACACATAATAATGAAATAACCTTATATACCTTCTCACTTTAATTTTTGTCTTTTCAAAACCCACTTTTATAAAGTTTACATGACTTTTTCAAATGCTCTGTTTTTATGCTTGAAGTTTGACCCTTTTCCTTAGAAATTTGATGCACTGATGCTTTGATGTTTTGCTTTTGCAGTGGCAGAATTTGGCAAGATGACCAGGAGCAGTTGAATAGTACTTATTACATATAGGAACCATAAAATTACATCATATTACATGGAAATGAAACAATAAAATACAAATGCTCTGTTTTACGGTTAAAGAGCTTTATTTAGCTTACAAAAAGGAAATTTATGATTTGTTGAACTTTATTTACCCCCTCATGTGTCTGCTGACATTTATTACTCTTTTGAATGACCGTGGTGAAAATCCCTAAGACCTAGTGAAACTAAGACTGATTTTTATAAATGATGTGAACAAGAATGACTATGAATGACTGGAAAAATATGTGAAATAGGTTGGAAGGTATATAGCATGAGCGACAAGTGAAATGAAACCCTACCATCAGTTGATTCATGACCTAATGGAGTGCAACTCATCAGAATGGGACACCTAATATGAAATGCAAAAGAGTAATTTTGATCACTGATGGCAGTGGTGAAGACACTAACACTAACAGGCACTATGATCATCATCGTTATCATCCTTACAGGAGGAGTGACATGGGATATTTTCCATATGAGTTCAAGAAAGCTAAGCCACCTACCTTTGATGGAGATTTGAAGAAGCCGGAGGATGCAAAGGCATGGTTACTTGGGATGAAGAAATTCTTTGTGTTGCATGAGTACACATAAATATGAAGGCCGAAATAGCTATCTTCAACTTTAAATGGAAAGCAGACATTTGGTGGAAGATGTGAAGCACGTCATAGACATCAAGATAGAGGACTTGAGTTGGAATGAATTGAAGAGACCTTTGAGGAAGAAATACTTGTCAGAGAGGTATTGCGACACCAAAGCCAAGAAATTCTATGAGCTAAATATGGGATTGATGATAGATGAGGAGTATACGACCAAGTTTTTAGAGTTATTGAGGTATGTATTGTATCTTAAAGATGAGAAGGCCAAAGTTCAAAGATTTCTTAGTGGATTGCCATTAAAATTTAGATTAAAATTTAGAGATCAAATTGAGTATGATGTGCCTTGGTTACTTGAGGAAGTTATTGGAAAATTGAAGCATTGTTATGAGTAGTCAAAGCATAAGAGAGAATTGCGTCAGGGTTGGAAAGGGAAAGACAAAGCTAAAGGTAAATAGAGATAAAAAGAACAAGGCCTTAGGATGCAGGTCAGAAAGAAAATGTTGCACCTAATAAGAAGTTCAACATTCAACGTTCAACGTAGTTAGATAGGGACATGGGTCACAGCCTGGGGTGCAGCAGAATAGAGGTGATGTTATGGGACCGTTGTAGTGTTGGATATGTGGAAAGGAGCATCTTAAGAGAGAGTGTTCACAGTATCAGGGTGGTAGGCCGCAAATCTATAGTGCATAGGAGGCGCAAACTATTGGAGATGTTAGGTAGAGTATTCCTCGTATATATGCAACATTGGATAACAAGCAAGCAGATCACCAACCAATTTTTATTGAGATGGATGATAAGCTTGTGATCAAGTTGTTTCTATTTTGAGTGACCCTGGATCTAATTATAGTTATGTTAGTCTTGACATGGTGGATAAGTGTGGTTAGAATAAAGAAATGCATGGAGAATCCGGGTTAGTGTAGTTGGCTACAGTTACAAAGAAGAGAGTTCATCATTGGGTAAGATTTTGTGCATTCAAGTTGAATGGTATGCCTACATCAACACAATTGAATGTATTATCGTTGGGGTCATATAGTATGATTTTGGGCATGGATTGGTTATATATTCATAGGACTAAGGTGGATTATTATGACAAAGTTATTGAGTTCTTTGATGACAATGGAGAACAAAGGATCTTGCAGTGTAAAAAGAAGGCAACATCAGTTAAAATGGTGACAACCATGCAGGAAAAATGTAGTCGCAGAAAAGAGTGTGTGTTATTTGCAGTGCATATTTCTAGTGATAAAGGTAAGGATGTTGAGGATGCGAAGGTATTGATCAGGTACCCAATCTTGCAGCAGTTTTAGGATGTGTTTCTAGTAGAGATTTCAGAGTTTCCAGCTCACAAATAAGTGGAATTTTCCATTGAATTGGTATGAGGGGCAACACCAACATCAAAGGCGCTATACATGATGAGCACTCCAGAGTTAGTACAAAAGAAGTTGCAGTTGAAGGAAATTCTTGAAAAAGGATACATTAGGCCAAGTGTATCATCGTGGGGTGCACCAATATTTTTTGTGAAGAAGAAGTATGGTACTCTCAGGTTGTGCATCGATTACAGGCAGTTGAATAAGGTAACCATCAAGAACTAGTATCTGTTGTCGAGAATTGATGACTTGTTTGATCAGTTGAAGGGAGCAACAATGTTCTCAAAGATTGATCTGAGATCAGGATACCATCAGGTACACATCAAAGAAGAAGACATTTACAAGATTGCTTGCAGGACCAAGTATGGGCATTATGAGTTTGTTGTAGTTCCATTTGGTTTGACTAATGCTCCAACTACCTTTATGTGCTTGATGAATAGTGTGTTGCGTCCTTATCTGGACAAGTTCGTTATTGTGTTCATTAATGACATCTTGATATATTCTAAAAATGAGGAAGAGCATGTCGAGCGCTTAGCAGCAGTTTTGAGATTGTTGGGAGAGCATCAGTGATCTGTTTATGTGAACTTGAAGATTTTTAACAATTTGTAAGTTAAATTTATATGTGTTTTGGGTAGAGGATCAGTTTACTAAACACATAAACAAGTAAATTTTAACCACAATTTACATCCAAACAGAGAAAAAATAAGCATATTTGTAACACATAACACATGATAAAGGAGTTCACCCCTCTCTTGGGCTACATCTCCTGGTCCAGCTTCCAATGTAGGGCCTCTTTCATTAAAATTCTCAAAAGTGTGTTTACATGCTTTTAAAAATCTCAAATAGAAAAAAGGATCTCCAATGGATCCAGAACTATCAAAAACCCCCATTTTGGTTCTTTCTTCACCTCATTTGGCCAAAAATTAAGTTATGACTGTTACAAGTTTTTCCCAAATTCTCCAGCTAGTCATCCTCCAATTCGACCTAAACCTGGCTTGACGCACTAAATTCGGAACCAACGCGCAATTCTAGCGTACACTCTCGCCTAATGGCCGAAATTGTAGGACGGTTAGTCCGCCCACTAAGCCTCCAGTTCTGAAAATCTGGGTCACGTTGATCTGGATTTAAGCAGGAACGCAACAAATTACAAAGATAACCATAAACACAAAGATGCAATGGAAATAATACTTCATTTCATTAATGTAAAATACTGAGATATGCGTACAAACAAAAAATGGAAATAAATAGCTAGGGCAGTGGTAGCTTATCTCTGAGAAGAGATGTGGTGGCTACATGCCTCTGAATTGTGTTACAATGAGGCTCGAAGGCCTATTTATTGTTGAGAAACAATGGAAAACCCTAAACATCCAAAAACCTAACCCTAGAAGATGAAATGCCAAATTGTGGGCCCTGTTTGGGTAAATTGGTACATCAACTTCCTAGGGTCGTAACTTTGGCATACGATCTTCATTTAACATGTACAATATCTCGTTAGGAAGATCTATCCGAGAACTACAACTTTGAGAACTTTGAGTTTTCCCAAAAAACGTCGTTTAGGGCCTCAAAACGGCTCCAGAAGTTCTGGACCCGAAAAACTACTAAAAATAGTAAACTGTGCTACAATTAAGGAAACTGAAAAGTTGAAAGAAACCATGATGGGGGTCCAAGTGGACTTGGTGGGTGGCCACCAATATCCACCTGGATCACACGTGGCATGCATATGACCGCATAGGGGTTCGAGATTCCAGGGCCTATGTGCCATAGTTTTAGCCCTCTGCTTGGTGCATGCTCCTAGTCATATGGGGTCCTAGTGACCTGGGGTTGGCCCCCTCTACACCCGCACTCCTAGTTCTGCAGAGGGTCATGTGACCTGGGGTTGGCTCTTAGGTCTGGCTCCCTCCCATTGTTCCGCACCCCCGTTTTATGGCGGGTCATATGACCTCGGGGTTGGCCCCTTTACCTTCCGCCTAAGGTTCTTTACGTTGGCTCTCCGACACTGTTAACTTTAGGGTTGTGGGCGTGGGTCAGGCTAAGGTCTAGCCCCATTGGTCCTCTCTCATGCGGTCTTGTGGGTGCTCCGGTGGCCATGGGCTAGGGCTTAGCTCGACCCCCTTCCCCAATGGTGCCACCATTTAACTTTAAATATGACCATTCAACCATGTTTAAACAAGGAACACAGTGGCACGGTGGTATGAGCCGGTAGTGTTTGCTTCCAGTTTGCGGGTTTTATCCTTTGGAGGTCAGTTTGGACCAAAACAAAATTTTGCACGAATGAGTGGAGGCCACATGGCAACCATCGATTGGCCCACGTGGCACTCCCTCATTGGGCCACATCAAAAAACCCATTAACCAATAAAAAAATTGTCATTACACAACTAATCAGAATGATACAAGTGGTAGTCAATGACTGGTCCACCAAATACTCAGCCAAACCCAGTGAAATGCCTAATTGGTGTATGGATTGCTTGCTGGGTGTACCTGCAACCCACATTCAAAATTTTTAATTGTTTCCCAAATCGATCAGAACGCGATATTGGGAGCATCTGATATTGATTTTGAGTGAAACGAGTTGTGTTGGATTCAGATCGCCAAGATCTATCCAATCATTCAGGTTTCGAGATATGTCACACACTTTGAATTTTGAGCACTAATTTGATCCACCGAATCAATCAGTTGTATGTTAAGCTCAGTAAATGCAGTTTCTTTTAGACAGAGGTACATTACTTGGGAAATGTTGTTTCATAGAAAAGCATAATATTGGATCCAAAAAATATAAGGGCTATCATGGAGTGGGCAACTCCTGGAAATTTGGATGAGGTAAGATCATTCATGAGGCTATCAGGTTACTATAAGAGGTTCATCAAGAACTTCTCTTGGATTGAATATCCTATTATGTCACTATAGAGGCAAGGTAATAAATTTGAATGGACAGAGAAATGTGCAACCAATTTTGAGTAGTTGAAGCAGTTATTGACAAATGCTTTAGTGTTAAAGATTGCAAATCCAGACAAAGATTTTGTGGCGTATATAGATGCTTGCAATAGAGGACTTTGTGGAGTCCTTGTGCAGGAATGACAGGTAGTGTGCTATGAGCCATAGAAAATGAATGAGCATGAGCAAAATTACCCGACACATGATCTTGAGTTGACAGCGATCATCCATGCATTGAAGAAGTGGAGACACTATCTTCTTAGTAGGAGGTTGGTATTGATTAGCGATCACAATGGATTGAGATAGTTTGACGAACCAAATCTAAATGCCAAACAAGCTAGATGGTTGGACACGATTAATGGATTTGAATTTTAGATCAGGTACATCAATGGTAAGGAGAACAAGGCCGCATATGCTGTTAGCAGGAGGATACATGTGAATCATATAACAGCTATGAGTTCTTATGGGACAGACTTACATGATTGGATCTTACCGGCAGGACATCAGGATGACATGTACATGGAGCTTAGGCACAGGTTATAGTAGGGTATAGGTGATTAGGATGTGGACTATCGTCTTACAATAGATGGCATGGTCAAGTTTAGGGACATGACCTATGTGGCGAATGATAGTGAGCTCAATAAGACTATCTCACGATAATTCCATGCAAAATTGTATTCAGGGCACCCAAGATACTAGAAGACATTGACAACAGTGAGGAAGTTTTATCACAAGCCGAATCTGAAGAAGGACATGGCAGAGTTTGTGGCTATATGTTTGGATTGTCAACAGGTCAAAGCAGAATGTAAGCATCCGGGTGGACTACTACAACCGATTCCAATTCCAAAGTGGATGTGGGAGGTCATTTCCATGGATTTCATCACAAGTTTGTCGAGGACATATAAACACCATGATTCCATCATGGTTGTGGTAGACAAGTTGATAAAGGTAGCGCACTTCATTCCAGTAAAATGTATGTATTCAGCTGGTGATGTGGCATGGGTATTCATCAAAGATGAAGTGAGGTGACATGGTGTTCCAAGGAAGATTGTGTCAAACATGGATGCTAATTTCACATCCAAGTTTTGGAAGGAGTTGTTTGCAAGTTTGGGGACAAAGTTGACCTTCAGCACAACTTATCATCCACAAAAAGATGGACAAATAGAAAGGGTCAACATGATATTGGAGGACATGTTGAGAATGTATATGATGCATCAGCAGAGGAGATGGGAGGAGTAACTTCCATTAGTTGAGTTCGCTTATAATAATAGCTATCAGGAATCATTGAGGATGAGTCTGTTTGAGGCACTATATGGGCGAAGTTGTAATACTCCCATTAGTTAGAGTGATCCAATGAAAATGGTGTTGATAGGACTAGACACGTTGGCAGAGGTGGAATAAGAAATTAAGGTAATGAAGAAGAATCTAACAAAAAAATAGGACAAAAATAAATAAATAAATAAATAAAATAAAATAAAAATAAAAATAAAAATAAAAAAATAAAAGATAAAAAATAAAAAATACAATAATAATAATAATAATAATAATAAATAAATAAAATATAATTATGTAGATCGGAACAGGGTGTTTAAGGAGTTTCGGGTTGGTGAACAACTGTTTTTGCGCATCAATCCCAAGAAGATCTCCTTAAGGATTAGATCATGTGCCAAGTTGGCACCTCGGTTTTGTGTACCTTCCAATATTCTTGAAAGGATTGGACCAGTAGCCTATCGACTTGCACTGCCTCCGACAGTGAAATTCCATGATGTTTTCCATGTGTCCTTGCTTAAGAAGTATGTTAAATATGTTGATCATGTGATTGACTGGTCTGTATTGCAAGTGGAGCCAGATGGAGAATTCCAGCTGGAACTTCAGTGTATATTTCAAAGAAAGATGCTCATGCTCCGGAACTGAGCAATTGAGTAGGTTAAAGTGCAGTGGAGGCACTTTGGGCCCGATGAAGCTACATGGGAGATGGCGGATTAGATGCGGGCTATGTATCCTTCTCGATTTGTTGGTTGAGCGAAATGTTTTTGGCATGTGTTTTGATGTGATGTTTTGGTATATGTATATGGATGTAAATACCGCCATGATATGTGTTATAAAACTCCAATAAGTGGTATGGGTGTCATGTCGTTATCGTTGTCATTTTGTTATGTTGTCATGTTGGTTTTCTTCTAAGTAGGTTAATCATTGTAAATACTGCATTAAGCTAAGTTATAAAGCTCCATGGGCAGTATGTTTTGCTTCTCAGTAGTCTTTTTGGTTGTAGATGTCATTGATCACTGAGGACGGTGTTCCCCCAAGGGGGAGGGTTTTGTAACAACGCTAGTCAAAATTCCATGTAATAAAGTAAATATAGGAAAAATAATAACCAAAGTCATGGGACACTTATTCCAAGTTGAATGTTGGGAAAAACATCCTAGTGTGGGTGCTCATTTGGTTTATTATGGCTAAGTAAATTGGAAAAGGCAATGGCAAAGGATTTGGCAAGGCATGAGACATTTATTGGCATTCTATTTATGAAAATAATGGAAAATAGGAGAAAATGGAGGTGAAAGGTCACAAGTTGCATGTGAGCAGGAAAATGAAGGAAAAATTATGGAAAATGAAGAAAAGAGAGGCCTCATTAATAAAAAGGCTTATGAGGATCAGTTCACAGCTTTTAGTTAGTTTAGTTTTGGAGCTCTCTCTTTCTACTCTCTCTCTCTCACTCTTGGACACTTAGAGCATTCTTGGAGCACTCTTGCATTGGATCGAGGAAAGAAAAGGAAGGACAAAGAAGGAAAAGGGAAGTAAAGATCAGGCAAGGAAGAGCAGGATTAAGCAAATACAGCGGGATTACTTACATGTATCGATTTTCATGTGTGATTTCCTTGCTAGATGTGGCATGCATGTGTGTTCTTGGTTCTCTTGTTGTTATTGGCATGCCTTTTTCTAGGTGTGACAATGTTCTTCAGCCTTTCCTTACCATTTCCGGATAGCCATGGTGTGATGGGTTCTCTTGTATTTGGCTGAGCTGGATTGCCGAATGGCCTCGAAGTTGAGTGGGGTGGTCTCAGGATTATTCACAAGGCCTAGGAATCCCGGGATGGGATACATGGTAAAGCCTGGTTGGGAAATCCTCAATTCAGCCTAAGAATCCCTTGACTAGTAATAGCGGGATACACGGTAAAGATCAATGGTGAATACCCTTGATTGGGCCTAGGAATCCCTTGACCAATAATGGCGAGATACATGGTAAAGCCCAGAGGGTGGTGACCTCATAGGCTTAGTAATCCTTTGACTTTTAATGGAGGGCTACATGGTAAATCTCAGTGGTGAATACCCATGATTGGGCCTAGGAATCCCTTGACCAGTAATGGAGGGATACATGGCAAAGCCCAGAGAATGGTGACCTCGTAAGCCTAGGAATCCCTTGACCGATAATGGCAAGATACACAGTAAAGTCGAGAGGTCGAGACAGAGAAATTCCTCATGGTTTAGGTGGAGAGATTTAGAGGCATTCATGCTTGTTTAGGGCTTAGTGATCTGATGGGGATTGCAGTAAAGACTAGTTCTATTAATGAGGGTTGAGGTGGTTTGGCCTCGAGAAACCCTGGTTGGTTTTTTTGTGAGTCCCACATTCATGCTTGGAATATGGCATGGGGGTGATTGGCTGAGAGAAAGATTTGGTTCGGCCCAATCTATGGTCGGGTGGTTCGTGGAAGTCCCAGACCCGGTTGGCTTATGCAATCATTAATAAGAGCTCCTTCTCCTTGGTGTTTAATGTGTAAATGTATTGATTTATATGTGATTCTTATGGTTGTATCCTTGTTATTTATGTTGCTTGTATGTTGGTTATGGGTATGTTTCACGACAGACTTGATGTATGGCTCTCATCATGTTTTGATTTTCAAATGGATGCACAATAAATATGTGACCTAATAGATGATAATGCAACTATTGTGATAAGGAAACAATGCTTCTTTACGAATCTCAGATAAGTATGAGACCCCTATGCTCAGATCTATTGTTATGACTTGCAGATTATATATTTGTGACATGTTTGACGAAATGCCTATCATGGCTAGTAGGGGTCATATCAAGTACTTGTACCAATGGTTGCATTATTAGCCTTATTCCATTGTTATTTAACTTTCTTAAAGTTTCATGAAGTTCTGGGCAGTGGCCTGAGTCATGGCCCTGAAAAGTGGCACAAAATCTGGGGTTCCTAGCTCAGAACTAGCTGAAAAAGTCCATAGTCATTGGCATGCCTTGCTGTGGGAGTGATTGGAAGGCCTTAGTTGCATGAATTGCTTGCCATGGGAGTGGTTGGGGTCCATATCATTCAAATTTCAAGTTTCCTTAAAGGTTGGTCACCTGGAAAGGTTGGCTGGCTCCTGAATGTTTTGTAGCATGTGTGGAAGATCAAAATCGTTTTCTTTTGTCGATTCCACTTCCTTAACCGTACATGGGGAGTTGAATCACATCACAACAACCTCTCATCACATGTTTACCTCAACAGATGAGTTAACTTGGGTAAATGTGGGAGGAGGGTGTTACACTTCCCCATTAGTCTTTTCTTCTTGTTTGTCTCCATGATTGGTCCCCAACTATCCATGTTTTTGTAAATTTGAAAGGCTTTGAAGAATAACTGCATTAACCTCAACTTGCTTTTCTTGAGCTTTTGTAAGCCTTTCCTGGGCTTCAATCAATCAATCATTATCAGCTTTACAACTTTTGATCTCTACCCTCAAACTTCTTAATGTATCCGCTAGATTAGGAGAGTCTCCCTCTCCCTATTGCTCAACTAATTTCTCCCATCCCACTGATTTCTCTTCTGGCCTGTGCGGGGAGTCATATGAACTGTACTCAACCACTCTGCTCTTCATCTCTTGGCCTTCTATTTTCCTGTAACATACCACTATTAGATAAACCAAATAAAAGGCATGATCAAAAGCATTACCTCAATTTATTTATAATGAGGTTATTGCATCTGCACATGTCAATCCAGATTAACATGATAAATAATAATATCAAGAGCATATTAGTTCATGCATGAATCAATATAGTGACACCAAAATTACAGTGTTCCATGGGGACGCGTCCCCCAAGGTTGGGTTCACGCACGCCTCACACCCAGATGGGGAGTCTCTTGGGGGTGCGTTTCCCCACGATACCCTTTTTGGGGAGTCTCGGGGAGACGCAAGGGGGTGTGTTTCCCCAGTATGGGAGTCTAGACTCCCCAAAAAGGGTGTGTCTGGGCGTCCCCCTTCAGTGTGGGAGTCTAGACTCCCCAAAAAGGGTGCGTCTGGGAGTCCCCCTTCAAAAAGGGTGCTTCTAGGCGTCCCCCTTTAAATTTGTCTAATAAGACCAAAATTAAAAATTAAAAAATCAAATCAATGTATTTGAATATTTCATTATTGATTTTTATTTTTTTTTATCGAATCTCATGGTATGTATGAATAATTCAATAATGAGACTTGAGTATGTCATATGATTCATGAATGATGTATGTATCAAAATGAATGATGAGGATGGATCAATGATTCAATTGTCTATTTAATATTTTTATGCTTTCATTATTGAACAATGAACAATGAATATGAACTTGAATTATATATATATATATATATATATACCTTGACGTCTCCTTGCACCCCCAAAATTTTCCTAAAATTTGAGGGTACTCCCACACGTCCCCCCTGTGCGTCTCCCCGCACTGGAGTCTTGGTGGAACATTGCAAAATTGTAGCAACATCATGTATATGGATATAACAACAATAACAATAAAGTAACTAAAATGCATGCATCATAAACATATCGATCTGCATTTGCCCCAAGGTCCAGCGTTGTGAACCAACTTTGATACCACTTTATAACACCCCAACCCACATTTACCAACTTCAACATACCTGCCAGGGTAAACATGAGCTGATAGTTACTATGCATGACCCAACATACAAGTTGTAGTTACATAAATGGGGTCCTCTTGTCCATAATTGATTTCAAACACCAATGGACACCTGGTCACACTATTATTAACCTATTTTCCTATTGACCATTTTCCCTTAGCTTGAACCAACCTATGACCTAGATCACTGCTCAGTCGCATGGATACAAGCCTATCTGTGCGGCCAGAGGCCTCCGACACTATAGATAACCCATCCTAAGTGCGGTTGTGGCTGAGATCTCCTTGTTCAGACAGTGCAACTACAAACTTGTTCAATAATTTTTGGGACAACATTCAAGCCAACTTCCCAGACTTTTCCAGAACTTTGTCAACAATATGTATAAGTCTTCATGCTCTGTTCTTAGGCTTTGTTGTGGCTCATGCTTTCCCAACACATGTTATTCATTTATACAAACACTTTGTGACTATGGTACATGTAGGTCATGAATGCATAGTTTGTTCATTGTTTTCATTAGTTTCATCAGATGTTCATCAAGAAGGCTTGCTGCCCTCTCATACTAGCTACAATAAAACACAGATTAACTCATGCATCCATATAAATTATCCAAGATTCCTGCCAAACCATGAAACACATCAATAATAAAAGCAATTCCTATAACAAGAAATACACCATGCATGTAACATACACATAACCAGTGATGGAGCCATGACAAACCAGTCACATAATCAACACATTAACCAAAACTTGTGTTCATTGATCTTCATTAAATAATAACACATATTAACATATGCATAATACCAACCAAGTTAGGGACTTCCACATTCCACCAAACCATAGATTAGGTTGAACTAATCCTTCTTCTAACCTAATCACCCCCATGCCATATTCCAAGCCTGAATTTGGGGTTACATGGGATAAACCAAAACATAAGAAAACAGAGAATCAGAGGAAAACCACCTCCACCCTCAAGCCACAATGATTTCACCTAATACCAAGTCTAGAAATTACTAAAACACATACAATCTTGGATGCCTCAAAATTTATTCACCATACCTAAAGGATTTTTCCTGTCTTTGCCCACCTATCAAAGGGCTCACCCAAAGAAAACTATCTCCAACCTCAACCCTTGGGATTTTCATGAGACCACCTCAATTGGGATCCAAAATGTATGGGCATCCAAAGCTTAACCAAACAAGGAACTCACTACATCATGGTTATCCAGGAAATGGCATAAGGCAAGGTTGTACATGCCTATCAATCCATGATAATCTCCATCCCAATGCTAGCAAAAATGACCAATAAACCAATGCATGAACCATGCATTCAAATCCCAGTAAGATAGTCAAACATGCACATTGTTACTTGCAAAAATCGTCCTGTTGGCTGCTCTTTTATCTATTCTTTTATGTCCTTGCTTGTTGTTGATCAAACCTTCTTCTTGCTTGTCACTCAAATTCCTCTTGCGTTGCTTTCTTTCCTTGCTTGTCTCTTGCTTGTCTCCAAGTGTTGTAGATTCTCTCTCTTTTTCCTTTCTTTTCCAAAAAAGAGTGCTAAAATGTTCTCTCTCCAATTTATTTTCTTTTCCTTCATTTTTCTTACATGCGTATTCTTTTACTATTTTTATCATTTTCTTGTCTCTTCCTCTTCCCCACTTGCTTAAGTGGATTTTCTTTCATTTTCCTTTATTCCTTTTGTATTTGTGCCTCGTGTCTTTTTTGGCCTGTAATAATTAATTCGCCATTTATTGCCTTTTGATTCTTGCCCATGCCAATTTCCATAGCCAATACATAATTAACCACAAGTGGATCCCAGTGTAATGTTTTTCCCCTCATCCAACTTGGAATATGTGTCCCATGACCTTGGTTTTATTTTTTGCTTTCATAATGTCCATACATTGTTTATTTACATGGAATTTTAACCCAAGATTATTACATGTAGAGCTATATTCATGTGTGTGATGGTGACAACATAGTTGACTACCATCTCAGGAATGGGTTACTCTATAGGCTAGATAAGTTATGTGCTGCTAAAAGTGAACAATTGCAATTGATCAAAGAGGCTTGCACTTCTAAGGTTGTAGGGCACTTTGGTGTAGAGAAGACATTGGCCAACTTACAGAGGTGTGTGTATTGGTGGATGCATGCTTTGTTGTGCCAACAAGCTTAGTAATAGGAAATAAGTTATATACCATCCCTTACCTATACCCACTCATCCTTCGAAAATCATTTCCAGGGACTTTGTAGGAGGTTTACCAACAACTAGGAATGGGCATGACTACCTGTTCGTGGTAATTGATAGGTTTAACAAGATGTGTGTTCTACTGCCCTATAAAAATACCAAGAACTGGTAAGAAGCAACAAACATGTTATTTGGATAGGTCTACACGCACTGTGTGATAGCAAGGGCATTGTTTCCGATGGGGACGTGAGATTTCTCCGTGCATTTGGACTACATTGTGGGAGAAGATGGACACAAAGTTGAAGAGATTTGCAACATTCCATCCAGAGATGGATGTGAAAACATAATTATTCAATAGAACTTTGGTGTACCTTCTGAAGGGTTATAATCAGAAGTATCTGAAGACTTGGGATGAAAATTTGGTGTATATACAACATTCTTGTAATAAAGAAATCATCTCTTCTACTGGTAAGTCCCTATTTGAAACTTATTTTGGATATTTTCCACCTTCAACTTTGGATATTACATATGGACCACTGATTTAGAATTTATCCAGGATAAAGAATGAAAGGTATTATAGACTCATGTGCATGGACGTGTCTATGTTACTTATGCAATGGATCGATAAGGTTGCTAGAATACATAGACGGTGAGGCAATCAAAGAAAACATAACACTCAAACATGTAAACAAAACAAGTTTAATAAGGAGTTCACCCAATGCTCCTGTGCTACGTCTCCTGGTCCAGCCTTTCAGTGGTGGCCTCTCTATTATGTTTTCAAGCAGAGTTTTTACAACAGTGAACTCGATTCGAGTCTCACTAACAGAATGAAGTCAGTAGGAATGGAGTGCACAGACTCTCCTTACTGAAACTTGACCTCTGAGGGTCACAGTAGTACGACAGGCCTATACCGAGGAGCTTGCTTGAACCTCTTAAGCCTTCAATGGAGTACACAAACTCTTTGACTCTCTCTCGCTCTATCTGGCTCGATGTTGCCTTTAGGTCAGCTCGGCTTCTACTCTCTATTCTCTGCTATTAGCTTTCTGCATCTCTTCGTTGTCTGCCCCTTTGTTCTGCTTCTGTCAGTTCATGGATTTAAAGCTAGTCTGCTCTTTGAATGCTCGTTTCTGCTTCCCAGCCTTCTGGTTTCCTTTCCTCTGTCCGTTCCAATTCCTTTGCTCTATGTCATCATCACTGGGTAACGCCTCGCAGGGAGGTGGCCACGTGTTTTCTAATGAACTGGGTGTCAGATTCCCTGAAACATACTTGAATGGTCATTAAATCTGTTTGCTTCAAGATCGCCTGCGAACACAAATCGTTTGCCAACTCATCATCCACGTCAAATGTAAAATCCCTGTCATCTTGCTTTTTGACTTGTCAAATCCGGTCAGTCATCAAGACGTATCTCCTCTGTCGATCTGGACCCCCTAGATCCTACGGTCGTCCTTTATATCGGGCGGACAAATCGCACGACGTTTACCCGTCCGATGCAGGATGTTTTCTCTCTCTTCCACCGGACGCATGTCGCTCTATGTGTGGCATTGGGCGAGACTCAGTCAAAACTACTTACTGCCTTGAAGCCTTCCGATATCCTGCCGGTTTTGGGGAATTCGCGCTACGAAACCGAAACAGTTACTTTTCCGAGTTTTATAGTGTTTTCGGGTCCGAGAATTTTGGGGCTTTCCTTCACTAAGGGGGACGCCCTATGCTAATCGCGTATCAGAATCCACCTCCATTTCTTGATCTGGCCTCCGGTTTTGCCAGTTTTGTGCCATTGCGCTTTACCATGGGCCAATGGTCTACGCACTCGACCGAGGGTCCTCGTTGCTCCGCTCTGGCCACAACTGCAATTGTTATGAGGATTCCTTCTGATAGCTTTGATCTTTTCTAAGACTTGAATCTTTTAGCATAATTTGAAACAATCATGAAAACTTAGAGAGTTTTAGGATCCAATTCGGATCACGACCTTCCCACTGAAAAAGCTTTTGGACCACCAAAAGTTGGTTTTCTTTCAAGCATCAATCAAGTGAGGGTATTGCTTCCTCGCTTGCTCAATTTCTATCCATTTCACACTGCTTGGCTTTGAACCTTTGAGTCCGATTTTGAGGTACTCAGTGTCCCCTTTGCGTGTAGTTCTTACCTTCCTGTCCAGAACTATATTTTCCTACAACTCATTAAGATATTCAGGTAACAGATCATCAATAAAAGGCAATTGACTCTGCTCTTCGGGATCTTCAATTAATGAAGGTTCAAAAATCTCAAGCTATATGCATTAACAACTTAGTAGATTTGCATGTAAGCTGGTAGATCAAGGCAAAAAGCATTCTCACCAATTTTCTCAAGTATCTTGAAAGGTCCATACCTTATTAGCTTTAGCTTCTTACCTTCACCTTGCATCCTGTCCTTGCTGATATACAGCCAGACTTGGTCACCAACTTGGAAACTATGCTCCATCCGATGCTTGTCATGCCTTGCCTTGTACTTGGCTTGGCTCTTTTCCAATTGTTCCTGTGCTGCCTGGTGAATCTCTTGGATTTGTTCAATGAAGTTGGTTTCTTTCTCCACCTCACTATGTCCATCACTTACTATGTCTTTACCAAAGACAAAATCCAAGGGAGATCTTGGTGTGAAACCAAAACAGGTCTCAAAATGAGATCTCTGTCTAGAAGAATGTTTAGCTCGGTTGCAAGCACGCTGCACATAACATAAATGTTCATCCCAAAGTTTGGGATGCCTGCTGGAATAGCCTCTAAGCAACTGGATCACTGTCCTGTTGACCACTTCTGTTTGGCCATCTGTTTGCAGATGAAAAGCTGTGTTTTTCTTCAATCTGGTGTCCATCAATTCCCACAAGCTTGACCAAAATTTCCCAACAAATTGGGCATCTCAATCAGATATTATGGAGGTGGGTAATCCAAAATGAACCCATACATGCTGAAAGAACAACTTTGCAGTTTGTTCAACTATTATCTGTTTGTTACAAGGTATTAAAATACACATTTTGCTGAACCTATCTACAACAACATATAAATAGTCATGACCTTTCTTAGATTTAGGCAGTTCTCCAACAAAGTCCATGGAAACACTTTCCCAAGGATAAGAAGGAACTGGTAGTGGAGTGTACAAGCCTAGTTTTCTATTGTTGGGCTTGCTTTTATCACACATGGTACACCCTCTTACATATCTAGAAACTGTCTCATTCATTTTCGGCCAATAACAGAATCTTTGCAGCTATGCAACCGCTTTACTTACACCAAAGTGACCTGATATTAGAGAAGTGTGTGCTTCTCAAATTATCTTTACTCTTTCAGTTTGTGGAATGCATAACTTCCCACAATGATACAAGATTTGGTCCTTCATATGATAATCCAATTCTTCTACTCGTTTGCCTTGACTTAAAGTTGCATATACATCTTTAAAATCTATATCTTGAGCATATTGTTCAATGCAGCTCTCATGCAATACTGAATTATGCTTAAGTATAGTAAATGCATTTATAATTGGTCTAGATAACATATCTACAACTTTATTGTGTATGCCCTTTTTATATTTGATGACTAAATGAAACTGTTGTAGAAAACCCATCCATCTATAGTGTCTTGATCGCTGCAACTTAGTTTGGGAGTGTAGATGTTGAAGTGGTTGATGATCAATATGTATAACTGTCTCTTTTCCCATTAAGTAATGTTTCCACTTTTTCACACTCTGTACTAATGCATACAATTCTTTATCGTATGTAGGATAGTTAACTACTGCAAAATTAAATGTCTCAGAATGATAACATATGGGTTTACCATGCTGCATCAACACTGCTCCCATGGCATAGTCACTAGCATCTGTTTTAATCTCAAATGGTATTTGAAGATCGGGTAGTGCTAGTACTGGTGTTGCACTAATATTTTCTTTCAAGATGTTGAAGGCTTTCTGCTGTTTGCCTCCCCACTGAAACACCTTGTTCATTCCTGTTAAAGCATGTAAGGGAGCCGCAATTAAGGAAAAGTTAGAAATAAACTTTCTCCAATATTGTGTTGTTCCTAAGAAGCTTCTAACCTCTGTAGCAGATTTGGGTTTAGGCCATTTTACAATGACTGCAACGTTAGAGGGATCTATCTTCAATTCACCACCCCCTATTATATGTCCCAAATAATTCAAAGATGTTTTGCCAAATTCACATTTTGAGAGTTTAACATAAAAAATTTCTCTTTTCAAAACATTTAGTGTCTGCTTAACATGCTTTAAATTTTCTTCCCACGTTTTGCTAAATATAAGAATGTCATTCAGATATACAATAACAAAATCATCAAGAAAAGGTCTGAGTACATCATTCATTACTCTCATGAAAGTAGCAGGAGAATTAGTTAAGCCAAAAGGAATAACTAGCCACTCATACAATCCCTGCTTTGTTTTGAAAGCAGTCTTCCATGCATCTTGCTCTGCAACTCTGACCTGATGATAGCCACTATGCAAGTCTAACTTGGAAAAATAAACAACTTCTTTTAACTGATCTAATAGATCATCTATGTGAGGAAGGGGATAACGATTTTTTATCGTTATCTTATTCAGTGCTCAGTAATCAATGCACATTCTCCACAAGCCATCTTTCTTTTTCACCAAAACGATTGGAGACCCACATGGTGATGTGCTAGGTCTGATGAACCCCTTCTCGAGTAGCTCCTATACTTGATTCTTGATTTATGCATTCTCTAAAGCAGACAACTTGTACATTCCGATGTTAGGCAATGGAGCATCTTGCTGCAAATTAATATCATGCACTATTTCCTTTTTGGGTGGCAGACCTTTAGGTTCTTGAAACAATACATCATATTCTGAAACAACTTTTTCTAAATCAGCTTGCTGTTTAGCATCACAACCCTCAAATACATTGGTTTTATCAGGTTTCTTTTCCTTTACAACCATCAGTAAAAATTGTTTGCATGAATTTACAATTCGTTTCATCTGCCCTGAGTTTATGAGAGTATAATTATTCTTGAGCTTATGAGCTCTTACAATATATTCGATTCCATCTTTAATGAGTAGATACTTGTTCTCAGCTCTATAGAAAATAACTTTTCTATCATACAAGTAAAGACTTCCTAAAACAATTCCACATATATCCAAAGGAACTATATCTAACTCAAGCTCATCTACAAATGCCGACCCAAAAGAAAACTTAAGTTTACATTGTCTAGTCACTTGTAGTTTTGTTTTATCACTTAGCCAACCTAATGGATATGGTTTCTTGTGAGGTGTGGTTAGTAATCCCAACTTCTTTACAATTGCTTCAGAAATTAAATTTACTTGTGAGCCACTATCAAACAAAGTATCAATCTTTTTATTATTGTATATAATTCGAATATGAAAAAGCTCACGTATTTTTCTCTCATTTTCTTCATTATCAGTAGATTGTGCAGAATTACTAGTAGATGCTTCAAAAATTCTACCTTTTATCCCTGTGGTTGCGATTGTTGCTTCATCTCTTGAGTCTGACCCCAAATCCTTTTGAATAGCTACAACAGTCTTCTTCTTCTTGCCCTCGAACTTCTCAGGTTTCAACTCCGGGTGCAGAATCTAGCAGTGTTCATCATCATGCCCATCCTTCTTACAGTGAGTGCATGAGGACTTGCTCTTCTGTACAGTGTTTGTCTTCCTCTCTGTCCATTTCTGTTTTCTTTTCTCCTTATTTTTGCTTGTAGTGGGTTGGGATGATCCCCCAACTTCTGGGTTCCCATTCTTACCTCTAGCTTTTAGATGCGTACCCTGAACGGATACCTCATCTATGATAGTGGGATTAAACATGAGGATAGTATGCCTCATGCAGCTGTGTAGACCACCTATGTACTTCAACAGAGTCTCAGGTGAGTCTAAAGAAATTCCTAGAATCAAAAATCTTTTCCTAAATTCTTGAGTGTAACCTTGTACACTTTTCCCTTTTAGTTGTCGAAGAGTTTGCCAGCTCATCATGGCTCGCTGCATGTACGCTAGTGGATAGAATTGCTTTTTAATTGTAGAAACAAATTCACTCCAGACATAAAGAATCTTACCATGTTTCTTCATGTCAGCTTGTGTCATGCCTTCCCACCATACCAAGGCAGTGCCTCCAAGGCGTAGGCTAGCCAGCTGAATCTTACTCTTGTTTGAATCAATGCTCTGCACTCTGCAAGAAACATCAATCTGTCTGATCCACTTATCCAACTTCTCTGCATTCAACTCTCCATCATATAATGGTAAATCAAATTTAACATCTAATTTAATCAAAGATGTCTTCTTTTTATGTTCAAGGCTATTAGGAGGCGTGAGGAATTTTTCTTCTTTCCCTTTGCCTTTAGAGTGGTCATGGAGGAGAGATTCTTCTACTCCTTTGTCTTGTTTGGAGCTTGATGCATCTTCATCTCTATGTTTCTTATAGTCCCTATACATTTCCTCCACCATGGATTTCAGGGTCATAAAACTATCCATGAACTGGGGGTTTGATTCCAAGGGATTTTCTTCTGACATTTTCCTTTTAGAATAGACTCTTCCAATTTCTGGGTTAGTTTCAACCAATTCTCCTTCTCCTAATTTAAGCTTTGATCTAGTTAGCATTCAACAACAAAATCCAGCACGCGCTTGTCTAACCTTAGCAAACCTAAGCTTTGATACCACTTGATCTGGAATTTATCCAGAATAAAGAATGAAAGGTATTACAGGCTCATGTGCATGGATGTGTCTATGTTACTTATGCAACAGATCGATAAGATTTCTAGAATACATAGACATTGAGGCAATCAGAGAAAACATAACAGTCAAACATGTAAACAAAACAAGTATAATAAGGAGTTCACTCAACGCTCTTGGGTTGTGTCTCCTGGTCCAGCCTTTCAGTGGTGGCCTCTCTATTATGTTTTCAAGCAGAGTTTTTACAACAGTGAGCTCGATTCAAGTCTCACTAATAGAATGAAGTCAATAGGAATGGAGTGCACAAACTATCCTTACTGAAACTCGACCTCTGAGGGTCACAATAATACGACAGGCCTATACCGAGGAGCTTGCTTGAACCTCTCAAGCCTTCAATGGAGTACACAGACTCTTTGACTCTCTCTGGCTCTGTCTGGCTCGATGCTGCCTTCAGGTCAGCTCGACTTCTACTCTCTGTTCTATGCTATTAGCTTTCTGCGTCTCTTCACTGTCTGCCTCTTTGTTCTGCTTCTGTCAGTTCATGGCTTTAAAGCCAGTCTCCTCTTTGACTGCTCGTTTTCGCTTCCTGACCTTCTGGTTTCCTTTCCTCAGTCCATTCGAATTCCTCTACTCTGCGTCATCATCACTGGGTAACACCTCGCAGGGAGGTGGCCACCTATTTGCTAACGAACTGGGTGTCAAATTCTCTGAATCATACTCAAATGGCCATTAAATCTGTTTGCTTCAATATCACTTGCGAACACGAATCATTTGCCAACTCATCATCCACGTCGGACGTCAAATCCCTATCATCTTGCTTTTTGACCTGTCAAACCCGGTCAGTCATCAGGACATATCTCCACCGTTGATTTGGGCCCCCCAAATCCTATGGTTGTCCTTCATATCGGGCAGACAAGTCGCACGACGTTTACCCGTCTGATGCGGGCAGTTTTCTCTCTCTTCTGCCGGACGCGTGTCACTCGATGTGTGGCATCGGGCGAGACTTAGTCAAAACTGCTTACCGCCTCGAAGCCTTCCGATATCCTATCGGTTTGGGGAATCTATGCTACATAACCGAAACAATTACTTTTCTGAGTTTTATAGCGTTTTCGGGTCCGAGCATTTCGGGGCTTTCCTTCACTGGGGGGGACACCCTGTGATACGCGATTAGCGCTAATCGCATATCAAAATCCACCTCCATTTCTTGATCTGGCCTCCGGTTTTGCCAGTTTTGTGCCATTGCACTTTACCATGGGTCAAAGGTATGCGCGCTCAACCGAGGCTCCTCGTTGCTCCGCTCTGGCCACAACTGCAATCGTTATGAGGATTCCTTCTGATAGCTTCGATCTTTTCTAGGACTTGAATCTTTTAGCATAATTTGAAACAGTCATGAAAACTTAGAGAGATTTAGGATCCAATTCAGATCAACAACAAGGAGGATTGAGGAAGGATCTCATAGTGGATGGCTTAAGAGCATAAAATTTGTTGAGAAGATACAACATACCCATTTATAGATACATGGGACACTATAGAAGTCACAGGAGAAATACAAGGCCATTCATGATCAACATAGAACAAAACACAAAAGTCATTCAGAGTGGGAGACAGAGTATGGTCACAATTGAACAAGGAGAGGCTACAGGGTCGTGGAAATAAAATCAAGGCTCTACGTTATGGTCCTTTTGAGATGCTAAAAAATGTTGGACAGAACACCTATAAACTCAGTCTACCCCCATACATGGGCATTTACTTAGTGTTGAATAGAAAATTTGAAACTCTACAAGCCTTCCATGCTAGACTATAAGAAGAATAGATCCTACCTTCTGTAGACGAATTGGCACCAAATGCTTAAGAAAAGTTGATATATGATACAATTTTTCTAAAGAGGTATATAACTACAAGACAATGCAACATGACCTTTAATTGATTGGGTTGAAAGGACAACTTCCAAGTAAGGTTAAATGGTACTCTACGGAGAACGTAGAGGGAAATTTTCCTTATCTCATTTAGTAAAAGATGTTGGGGACCAAAATCCTCCCAAAATGAAGAGGCATGATCAAGATTGGATTATTATATTATTTTTAATCCATCTTTATGCTTTTAGAATGGAAAAATTGGAGGAATCAACTCATAGGACCATTTTTATCGACTTGTTTAGCGACCTTTTGGAAGTAGTTTGAGGCATTAAACGACATTTTTTTGGTGTAAAACTTTGTCGCTTTAGTATCACTATCCTAGACATGAATATCTTTTCAATGACATAAAAAATAATTCAAATGAAGTCCATATGCAAAAGTTATGCCACCCAAAAGTTGACCTTCCTATTTTAACCACCATAATTTGAGAGGATGCCATCTTAATCCCCATTATTCATGGAAATGGACTAGTCACATGATCATGATGAAGAAGATTATAGAAGAGTCTATACTATAACTCTAGTTGAGATTTGAAGGAGTCAAACTTAAACACCAGTAGGTTTTCACGTTGTGTTATAGCAGAGCCAGTAGGAGGAAAAGGGGCTCCATTCTATTCAAGTGCATTTTGTTCAATAGATGGTAGAGTGGGTAAGAGTGGGTAGAGAGAGAACAAATAGAGAAGGTTTGTGTACTACAGTAGCACATGGGCCATAGGTCTCACTCATTTATACTTGATTCCATTTCCATTCAGAGAAAGAGAGAGTAGAGCAACCTCACCTTACTGTTGGGTTTTCTCCCAAAAGAGTTACCAATATCATATCTTCTGTAGTATGGCTGAAAGTGATTGTATTGTTGTATGTTCTATATTTCCCGCATTTTATATATTACATGCATGAAAAAAGTAACTTAATAAATAAATCTGGAAGTCTGAGGAAAATAACCCTCATACTATAGATTTCGAATTTTAAGTATAATTTTACCAAATATTTTGTTAATAACTACCTAGTGGAATATCCACAACAATTTACAGATCATATTGGTATCATAGCAGGTTTCTTTGGGCATATTGTGGGGAATCACATGGGATCAGATAAGTTAAGATAACATAAAACCCCAACCATGTCCAATGAAAATATTAATAACCCTTAAGATCCCACATAGGAGAGGTTTGTGTATTGGAAGTACGAGTCACAAATATAAACCATAATGTGAGCCTAATCATGGCAGCCTTAACTAATAAGCTCAGTTTATTTAGAGAATATGGAGGTTCTAGTGTAGAGTTCATATCAAAGGGGAGATTGGGGAATCGAGAAGAGCCAAAGAGGGAGCCTAAGAAAGAACTTGAAAAGGAGTAACTCAGTTTGAGTGTTGTGAACCATTCAAAGTCCCTATTCAAGATGGAAGTGAAGGTTGACATCAAGCCATACTAAGGTGAGATTGATGCTTTGAATTCAAATCACTAGGAGTAGCAATTTGAGGTTTATTTTAGTGTTCTCCACATAGAGGAAGAATATAAAATTTCATTTGCACATCTAAAATTAAATGGCCATGCCTTGACATGTGCATTTACTTAGTTGTGTATGTAAATTTGAAACTCTATAAGCCTTTTATGCTGGATTAGAAGAGGAACAAGTCTTACCTTTTGTAGAGGGTTTGGCACCAGATGCTCAAGCAGATTTGATAGAGGATACAATTTTTCAGAAGAGGTTTAGAACTACAAGATAGGCACCATGATATTTGGTAGATGGGTTCAAAGGACAACTTCCAAGCAAGGCTAAATGGTACTCCAAGGAGAAGGTAGAGGGAAAATTTCCCTACCTCATTTAGTAAAAACTTTTGAGGATCAAAAGCCTCCCAAAATGAGGAGTATTACCCATATTGGATCATTATATTATCTGTCATCCATCTCAATCTTTCACACTTGTTGGTTCAAAATGCGTTGGCAAAAAATTTCTCTTATGTGATTTTTACCGAAAGGCTTTGCTTAAGACCATTTTTACTGGCTAGTTTCGTGAATTAGGGTCTAAAACATTTTGGAAGCAGTTTGAGGCAGTGAACGACCTTTTTTAGGGGTTAAACTTTGTTTCTTTAGTAACATTATTCTACGCATAGATATCTTTCCAAGGGCACAAGAAACACCTTGAATGAAGTCCTTATGTAAAAGTTACGCCACACGAAAGTTGACCTTCATATTTTGACCACCATGGTTTGAGAGGATGCCATGTCAGCGCCCTTATTCATGGAACAGGGGCTAGCCACATGATCATGATGAAGAAAACTCTAAACGAGTCAATATTGTAACTCTAGTTAAGATATCAAGGAGTCAAACTCAACCATCGATAGGTTTTCATGTTGTGTTATATCGGGTCATTAGGAGGAAAAGGGGTTCCATTTTATTCGATTGCAATTTGTTCCATAGATGGGAAAAATATCTAAGAGTGGATAGAGAGAGAGAACAAATAGAGAGTGTTTGTGTATTGTAGCAGCCCGTGGGCCACAAATCCACTCCTTTATACTTGCATCTATTTCCATTTAGAGAAAGAGAGAGCAACACAAGCACACCTTCCAACTGGGTTTTCTCTTGTAAGGGTTTCCCATATCATATATTGTGTTATATGGTTGTGAGTGATTGTATTTTGTATGTTCTCTATTTACCACATTTCATATTGCGTGCATGAAAACAACAACTTAATAAATCCAGAAGTCTAAGGAAAATAACGCTTGTAGTATAGATTTTGGATTTTAACTATAATTTTATCAGATATGTTGTGATAATTTGTTCAGTGGAATATCCATGGTAGTTCATATATTACCCTTGGTTGTAGTTTGTCCCTTTTCATCATGTAAGCATTCCCTTTAATAAAGTTTCCCAGTAATTCCAACCATCTATTGGAAATACTGAGAGGGGGGCGAATCAACATTTCACTTACAATTAGTTAATTCTAAATTTTTTAGAACATGAACAATAAAATAGTAATCTACAACACATCACAAGAGCAATAAACAACAAATTTTTAGGTGGAAACCCTTTTGGGAGAAAAACCACTGAACACTTTTCTAATATTTTGTGAGTACAAAAAGTATGCTTCAACTTAAATTAAAAGGGAAACCCCAACTCCTTAATACTCTAGAAAATAATTCAAGTTTATCAGGTAGCTCTAACTCCTCAAAGGATGCTCTTGCACCCTAGTTTTACCAACTCCAACTAGAAGGATGCTCTAACAACCTGGTTTTATCAGCTACAACTGATAGGATGCTTCAATACCCTGCAAGCTCCAACTTGCCTTAGCACCACCATGCCACCCTGAAGTATTTTCAGACTACAACCGAAGGAGACTTTGCTATCTTGCCTTGCACCACCCAACCACCCTTAATATATATAAAAATAAGAAACATTTTGTGGGCCCTTGTACTAAGGACAATGACCCACTTACAAGAATATTCACCAAAACCCTTTTATGTTAATGTGTACTTCAGATTTACAATGAAAACTATACTTCTTCAACAACTTCAAAGCTTCTTCTAAATGATGTAACAATAATAACCTTCATTTAGTACAACTTCTATGATTACAAAATTCCTTTAATCACATAGCCGACTTCATATCCACTAATGCAAGATGTCCTACAATTGTACCCGGAGATTTCTATTGATGCAAGATGCCTTCAGATCTAATGATGTCGAGAATATACCATAGGATGCATTTTGCAACACTAGTCACTGCCCTTATCTTTTGTTAAACCAGTTTATAACTCTAGTTGCAATATCAAACTTCACCTTTACTGCTGCATAACTTGCAATTATGTCTCAGAACTATGAACAATAATGCACCTTCTGCAAAACCCTAGACAACCCTTAAGGCTGAGAAAAACTCCACAAATAAATGATGCAGTGATGTGTTAAAGATATTTTTATCAAAGATCATGTCAAAAATAGTTTTAAGGATAATATAGTTTTTAATACAAGTTTTGAATTTGCCTTGAATACAGTCAAGTTACTTCTTTGGTTAGGGCAATGATGTGCCTTTAAAAATAGTAAAAAACACCAACGAAATAGCAACAAGAATGCTCCAATGAAAGATTAATTTGCTAGTAAGTTCAACTTCAAATGATGCCATGAAAATAGATTTCAGAATTGTCCTTACCTTAGTTCACACAACTGGTACAAAATGGGTCAAATAAGCCTTACCAAAATGTTGAGTTGCCTCTATGATTAAACTAAATCTCCACCTTGAATTTTCTCAAGAAGCGATGAGAGTATTCCTCAGAAGAACTCGCACTTATGCTTTGACAATCCTAGTTTTCTTGTGTTGGAATACTACAAGTGAACATTCCACAAGATTCATTGTTAAGTGTCATATTGGATTAGATTTAATATGCTTTGTTCCAGACCTTAAATAGGTCTCAACTAGTACAAAAGCGACCACAACAAAACTCAGACATGATAGAAAACGAGGAGGCCAAATAGAGATTAAAATAACCTCAATCCTTAAGATGATAAAAGTAGCCCATAACCATTATTTGACCTCCATCGAAGTTATTTAAAATCAGATATTCGACCCACTTCAGATCTCAAGACTACACCAGGCCCAGTTAAAATAAATCACTTTAATATTTGATCGATCTTCAAGGATTTTCCCATAAATTTCTTCAAGGATCTATCACTATTTGGCTCAAGCTTGCCCTATTACAGAGGGTCGAATACCCATTGAAGAAAAACCTAGCGAACCCCTTTATCAAAAGACAAATAGATATTAGGCCATAAACCCCTTTAGAAATTTGACCTCCCAAATCAAACCTTCAAGACTACACTTGGTCGCAGATGATCATAGAGACAACTTGCTTTCAGATCAACATTTAATCCATGCCTTTGTGAAGAAAATGAGTGCATTTTTTATAGAAGAGAAAGGATGACTTTCTTATGAACCCGACTGAAGAAAATTTAGGGAAGCCAACTTGATCATAATTTGAATTTCAAATTTGGATTCGAAATGAAATATTTTTAGGAGGCCGACTTGATCCCAAAATTAATTAATTTCATGCCCTTGACCATGACTTCTCTAGCAAGTGAAATTTTACCTCAAAATATTTAATTAAATTCTTCAATAAAATTCCTTCTTGGCCTCATGATTTGAGCAATATTCTAGCCAATGATGAGTTGCCACATCATCTCATTTTGGGGACTTTGACCACAAGAAGGGGGCTTCAATCTTTGATCGAGCATATCTCCCCAACCGAGATGAACCACGAGGCATGTCATATACCATTGGAATTGGCACAATAAGGAGAATCAAATGATGTTGGTCTTGAACCCAAGAAACTTGATTTTCCTTGTCATTTTGATCAACGAAAGCGAGGCTTCTTTTGGCACTGCTTGGGTTGACATCAATGACAACCAATTTTCAACACCATCAAGGTGAATCGTTTCACCTTCTTGAGCCCCTTGGGATTTTGTCTTGATGCTAATTGTTGATTGCAATTGTAGAATTTAATTCTGAAGTTTGGACAATGAGTTAATATTATGGATCTCTCTGTATCTCTCTCTTATATATGTGTATGTGTGTTTCACCTTCTTGAGCCCCTTGTGATTTTGTCTTTAAGCTAATTGTTGATTACAATTTAATTCCAAAGTTTGGACAAGGGGTTAATATTATGGAGATAGAGAGAGATGCACAATATTAACCCCTTGTCCAAACTTTGGAATCTTTTCTCTCTCTCTCTCTCTCTCTCTCTCTCTCTCTCTCTCTATATATATATATATATATATATATAGATATAATCTCCAAGTGATAGCTTAAATATTTTGACCATTTCTACTAAGTTGTAATGTTTAGGGAGTTTGTGGGACCCATTCCCATCAAGTCTTATGGGGTTACTAACTACTATTGTAGTCAATGGATAATATTACTTTCCAATTAAAAAATTAGAGAAGTGAGAAAAAAAATAATGGGAAGTTCTCAAGATACTAGCTTACTCAGTCTAAATGCTTAATTTGTGGGAGGGTATATATATATAAACTCCTTTCGAAAAAAAATAAAAATGGAATTTGTTTATATATAGAGAAAATTACATTCCTTATATGTATACTCACATTCCAAAAAAAGGTTTCATGATGGAAATGCCATAAATGGCTCACATAGAATCTCTCTCCATCATATTCTTCAATCTAATCCAAGATACCATGATAATACACAGAATTCTCTTAAATGACATGAATGATTGTTTGTCCAACAATGGAGCTAATAAAAGGACTATGAAAATATTCATAAGTGTGGTCAACCATAAACCATTAAATGTCCCAATTTCTTACTCCAAGAAGCAACCCAACTTTCAAGAGGGTATTTGCATTCTTGTCCATTTCTCTAAAAACATGAACAAAAGAAGCATTGTTAAAAGTAGAGAAAGCTAATTCGATCCCACCAAGTATTGGCCTCTAGATATAATTATCCAAATTATAGGTTCCTTCATCCAATTGACAACAAATAGACATAATGATTATTAATACGAAGAATGTTATTTTTTCTTTGTGAGTTTTCACACTCCTAAAGATGATCCTTGATAAGGATCAAAATTATTGAGGATATGAAAAGAAAAATGCATTCTTTGCATTAATTCAATTCTTTGTTGTGTAATTATGTACAATTATATTACAACTCTCCATAAAAGGGATACATTGGAAGAAACACATTCATTCGAAAATATCTACTTAAAAATTGTGCACCATACAACAAACCTAAAGCTCACAAAGAATTGTTGTGACTCAAGGGTGATTCCACGATTAGTTGAAGATTAAACACCATTTAAACCATGACAACGGTGTTAGGCTAAGTGAAGTCTTTATGCCCTTGGTTCATATTTTAGAAAACTTGTTAAGGAATATTCTCAATGGCAATTAAGGTTGGTTGCTATGTGTGGGAGATAATAATTATTAATGATCTATTTCTTGGGGGCTAAGATCTAGAAGACTTTAATGCTAAGAGAGGAGGGAAAACTGACAAATATACAAAGGAACCAATCACAAGAACATTGATGCAAATACTTGAATATAATACATAATAGAAATATGAAAAATAGAGAGAGTTGTAGAATAAATATTCCATTCACAGTAACCGTTACATGCAATGAGGCTAATTTTGGGACCTTTCATTCCTTCATTTTATTCCTATTTCTTTCTTACAAGGTCTCTTATTTACAAAGTAAAATTTGATTTGGCTTAACTATATTAATTATATATCTATCAACTTCCCCTTTCCATTAACCCCCCCTATGATCTGGATCAATTAATATGACGAATGATGATGTTTCTTTGTGAGTTTTCACAGTCCCAAAGATTATCCTAGAGAATGACCAAAATTGTCAAGCATATGTGAAGAAAAATGGTCTCAAACATTAATTCAATTATTTACTATGTAGTCATGTACAATTACATAACAACTCTGCGCGAAAGGGAAACATTGGAAGAAACATGTTCCTTTGAAAAGATCCACATAAAAATCATGCATTGTGCAATAAACCTAGAGTTTTAAAGAATCGTCATGATTCAAGAGCGATGCCTTGATTTTCCAAGATCAAATACCATTTAAATTGTGATGATGGTGCCATGCTAAGTGAAGTTTCAATGCCCTCGGTTCACATTCTAAAAAACTTGTGAAGGAATATTCTCAATGGTAATTAAGGTTGATTGCTATGTGTGGATGGTGATGACTATTAACATGACAAATGATGTTGTTTCTCTGTGATTTTTCACTCTTAAAGATGATCCTTGAGAAGGATCGAAACTATTGAGGATGTGAAAAGAAACAATCTCTGCGTTAATTCAACAAATACGAAGTTTGCAAAGATTGAATATTATGAGCACCTTTTTGTTGCAAGAGTGATTAACAACTTAATTCCATTCACTCCACTAGATAATTTGATCCCCTTCCCAATCCAACTTTGAATTTTAGAACATGATCATCAAATAAACAGAGTACACCACCAACTCCATTGGATTGAGGATATCCTTGCCTTGCACCATCAAAGAAAGCCCATGCACCACTAACACACACACAAACACATGATGAAATATTGACAAACAAGCTAAGATTAAGTTACGTACTTATCTTCAAACTACATAACCAAATTTTATTTTTTGAACCACTCTCTCTCTCTTTCACTCACACACACACACGATGAAATATTGACAAACAAACTAAGATTCATTTATGTACTTAGCTTAAAACTATATAACTAAATTTAAATATTGTAACCTTTCTTTATTCATATGATATTTTGTAATATTAATGAAAGCTTAGAAAACTTTAAAATACCAAATCCAAAAGGCTATATGACAAACAATAAATTTATAACCACATAGAGAATTTAAACTTATCTTCTTCTTCATAGACTTTAAATGTGACCTCAATGCTATATAAATCACCGCCTTTATGGCCTATATATCATGACCTCAATCATCATAAGTCATCACCTTTATAGTCCATAAATCATGATATCCATGACCTATATATTGTAATCTCGATGATACGTAAATCACAACCTTTACAACTTATAAATTACAACGTTTCAAATTTGTAGATTGCAATACTCATGACTTATAAATTGTGGCATTTTATAACTTAAAGACCGTGTCCATAACCTATAGGTTATATATCGCGATCAAACAATCTTTTCTTTCATCATGGTTGTAATTAAGTTTATCACAATCAATTAATTTTAAGCTCATTGCCAAGGCATATACCAAATTGGTATATTAGATCCCCTTGTTTGCGGGATAAGATATTAATATATGATATCCCCTTGTTTGTGAGACAAGGGACCCATCTTTGTGTCAAATTGGTATATGGGATCAACTTGTCTATGGGAGAGGAAACCCACCTACACACAATTATTTGACTACTAAAGTTTATGGAGGCATACATACTCTACACCTTCTAGATTCAAACCTATAGCCTCTTATGATAAACATATACTCTTAACCATTAAATCCCTGTTAAACATAAATGGTTTGGAATTTTTGGCCAAAATTGATCATTCACAAGGAGGCCTCTTATATGGAAGGGATTTGCTACAAGCTTAGTAAATTAAAATTGTTGGTGCATTGATGGGTCAAAGAGAAAAATAAATGTTTTCTTAATGAACTAAATGATATTGATAGGGAACTTGGGGACTACACAGATCCTAATTAGTCAGATCACTTCTCTGAACAAACAAAGAAACAAATATTAGAGCTGAAAGGCCGTAAAAGGTTGATTCTCAAACATCAAGGGGAAGAATGGTGACTCAAAAGTCGTGTCATTTGGATCTGGGTCGGTGATAAAAATACCAAATTATTTCATAATTATGCTTCTCAACGAAGGCATGATAACATGATTTGGGACTTGAAGGATGCAGAGGAATGAAATATACATAAATTACACGAACTGCACGAGTCGACCATGAAACATTTTGAGGATTTATTCATGGCTTGTAAGGGGACTAACTTTGATAATTAACTACATATTATTAAATCATATCCTAACATGTTTTATGCTGATGACAATTAAAAATTGGGCGGTTGATCACTTATGATGAATTGAAATTAGTTCTTAAATCCTTCGCCAAGGACAAAAGTCTCAACTCGAATGGTTGGCTAGTTGAAATGTTCATACATTTTATGGAACTTTTATAAATTGCTGAAGAAATGAGGATGCACTGTAAGATTTTTGGTGCCCTCAATGCTACTTTCATTACTTTGATTCATAAAGTTTCTTATCCCAAATATTTTGCAGATTTTAGGCCTATCTCCCAATGAAATATCATTTATAAAATGATATCGAAATTCATTGCATCTCATATCAAAGAAGGTCTGTCAAGACATATATCTCTTGAACAATTTGGGTTCTTGAAGAATAGACAAATTCAAGATGTTGTTACCATCACCCAAAAAGGTATTTGCACAATTAAGTGATAGAAGAAAGAGGCTTTGCTGTTGAAACTATACTTGCATAAGGCATTAGATTGTGTTGATTGGGGCATCCTGTGGTTGATCTTACACAAAATTGGATTATTGGTGGAGGTGATTGACTGGATAATGGCCTGTATTTGTTTAGCTAATTTTGCCATTATTATCAACAGGGTTCCGACAAAATTCTTTTGGGAAACCAGGGGATTACAACAAGGTTGTTCTTTATCCCCTTTATTATTTATTCTGGTCATCGATGGGTCGAGTTGGTTGATTTCTAAGGCTAAACGATTGGGTCATTTTTCTGGACTCTAGATCACTAGGAACATGTCTATCTCTCATCTCATTTTCAGAGACGATGTTCTTATTTTTGGTAAGGCATCATGTATTGAATGGACCTATTTATGCTAGAATATCGATTCTTTCGGCCTTGCCTCTGTTTTTTTTATGAATTGTGAGAAATCTATTCTCATTGATGCTTCACAAGAGTGTGTAGATGTTCAGGTGATTGTTGCTACCTTTAATGTTGACGTGGTCCCTTTGGACTATGGTTTCAAATATATTGGTTTCATTTTGAAACCAAACAACTATTGTATTCAAGATTGGTGTTGGTTAATTGACAAGTTCGAGCGTAGGTTGCACATCTGGTTGTCCATTGGAGGTAGATTGATTATGGTTCAACATGTTCTTCAAATCATTTCGGTTTATTGGATGCACCTATACATATTGCCACTCTCCATTATCAAGGGGACCAATTCTATAATTTCAAATTTTATATGGAATGGCTCATATGACACAAAAAAAAATACATCTTTCCAACCTGGCGAACATTTCCAAACATTGAGGATGGGGATTGGGGTATATTGGACATTGAAAATTTTGGTTGGGCTTTAGGGGTAAAAATCTTGTGGAGGGCATTATTCGGCTATGGGATATGGTAGTCTATTATTAAGGATAAATATCTCAAAAATAAATCCCTTTTAATATGGATTAAAGAGGGATCTAAGTCTCCTACCTCTACATCATATAACTAGAATGGTTTGATGAAAATTAAGAAGTGGTTAATGGGTAATTTGCGATGGTTGATTGGGGATGGAGCTAGTGTTGAGATAGGATTGAACCCTATTATCGGGTTTAATGGTGGCCATATATTGTCCCCTTCTCTCATTTGACATATTCACACTCATGGTATCTATTATGTCAATCAGATACAAGTGGCCGTATATCATACCTGGATCTACTAAAGGGATTTGGGTTTATATGGGGTCTTGGCTAAGGAATGGGATCAATATACAGAACATCTAATTTTGGCAGGGATTTTTTTGGATGGTCACGAGGCTTACTTCACTTGGGATGGGAAGATTGTTAAAGATTAGATCCGGGTCAATCATGCATACATCTACATCTCTAGGTCGGTGGTGCATGTGGGGGAATTAGTTGGTTCTATCAAATTTCGAAATGTAATCTCCCTCCCAAATCGAAGTGTTTTGGTTGGCTTGCTTGTTAGAACAAAATTCTTACTTGGGACAATGTGTGCAGACGCGGATATGTGGGCCTTGGTAGATGCATATTATGTTTACATGCTTTGGAGGATGTGGCACATATTGTTCTCTCTTGTCCTTTTTCAATTTCCATTTGGTTTGGAGTTTTAATAATTTTTAATCTCATGACCAATTGCTATTAGAAGTTTTTTGATGCTTGTATTCGAGATTGGATCAAGGAACATAAGGAATTTAAAACTCTTCCTTTCTATATATTGTGGGGAATTTGGAGAACCAGGAATGCAAGGATCTTTGATAATAAATAGCGAGATATATTTCACACTTGCATAAAAAATTGTGCATATTTTAATGAAATTGGCTTGGTGGCAATTTCTGGTCCCATGCGAAACATCCATCATGTGAACATTTGGGGAAGTTTCCTTGTGGGGTTTTTTGATGGGGCTTCCAACAATAAAACTTGTGGATGTGGGGCCTTCATTGTCATTAAACCTGGTCAATACTTCCATTTAAGCTGGTTTGGTGGCAATAGTACAATCTCTAGGGCCGAATTGTAGGAATATACAGGGTAAGTTCCTCAGAAAGAACACCAAAAGGACACCGCTCACAACCAGATCACAGATCAATACACCAGTATTTTTGACGTGGTTAAAACCCTCAAATAGGGAAACAATCCACGGCCTGAGCCAACGCGGCCACTTCAGGCAATTTATTAATCAAAGAATGAAAATTTACATAAGCTTCTCTCATGCACGGATTACCCTACAAATGACCCTCCATGCGCTTTAAATAGAATTCATGGACCAATCGGGTGTCAAGCCACAGATCAAGTGTCGGTAATACCGAGGAGAGAATGAACCGTCAGATCACTACATATCGTGACCGTCGGATTGTAAGTTACAAAATGTACAATGGTAAAGAAACACACTTTACCTAACTCTATACCTAACTCTACACTAGACCAAGTTGAACTTAACTATATCCTATGTGTCGGAATATCCTAACATCCCCCCTTAAGAACAACTTGGGATAGGATTGAAGGATTTGCAAATATGACACAATAGGAGAAGGAAGGAGGCACTAGAGCCTATCCCCCCTTAGTGACAACTTCCTGAACTCCAACCATAAATTGAAGTTTAGTGAACTTCGCCTCTGTGAGAGCCTTTGTGAAGATGTCTGCAACTTGATCATCTGTTGAACAATATTGCACTTCAAGAACATGGTCGTGAATGAGCTTTCTGATGAAGTGCATGTGCAGTTCAATGTGTTTGCTGCGCTAATGTTGGACTGGATCTTTGCATAGCTGAATGGCACTTTGATTATCACACCAAAGTGTGGTCGGATGCTGCTGCTCAAAGCCAAACTCTGACAGGATCTGACGAAGCCACAAGGCTTCCTTACTAGCTTCTACGGCACCACGATACTCTGCTTCTGCTGATGAAAGAGAAATGGCACCCTGTTTCTTGCAAGCCCATGTAATAGGTCCTGAACCAAGGGTGAACACATAACCGACAGTAGACTTCCGATCATCAGGGTCACCAGCCCAATCGGAATCAGTGAAACCAACCAATAGAGGAGATGCTTTGGCACTGTAATGAATGCCAAACTGAACTGTACCTCGAACATAACGAAGTATTCTTTTAGCTGCTTTCCAATGACTTTCACGGGGGTTTTGCATGAACCGAGTAACAAGGCCAACAACAAAGGAAAGGTCAGGACGAGTATGGGTTAGATACAAAAGTTTTCCTACAAGTTGACGGTATAAGGTAGCATCAACTTCAGGAGAAGTACAAGTGACGAAGAGTTTGACTGTATACCTCCAAATCTTAAAAATGAGGCAGCTAGGGCTACCGGAAACCTTTTCGCGTGAAACGAAAGGGGTTCCTCACTGGAACAGATGCTCCGAACACAACAGAGCAGTCCACTCGGCTCGAAAGCAGTCAGAAACAACAGATCTAGGAAACGACAATCGGATGCAGTTCTACCGGCTTCAGATTTGGATCACCAACGGACGCGGGCCTCAAATAACTCTGATACCATGTAGGAATATACAGGGTAAGTTCCTCAGAAAGAACACCAAAAGGACACCGCTCACAACCAGATCACAGATCAATACACCAGTATTTTTGACGTGGTTAAAACCTCAAAGAGGGAAACAGTCCATGGCCTGAGCTAACGCGACCACTTCAGGCAATTTATTAATCAAAGAATGAAAATTTACATAAGCTTCTCTCATGCACAGATTACCCTAGAAATGACCCTCCATGCGCTTTAAATAGAATTCATGGACCAATCGCGTGTCAAGCCACGGATCAAGTGTCGGTAATACCGAGGAGAGAATGAACCGTCGGATCACTACATATCGTGACCGTCGGATTGTAAGTTACAAAATGTACAACGGTAAAGAAACACACTTTACCTAACTCTATACCTAACTCTACACTAGACCAAGTTGAACTTAACTATATCCTATGTGTCGGAATATCCTAACACGAATTCATTCTTTATGGGGCGTATTATACTGTGCAAAATGGATTTCTCTCACAAAGCTGAATATTTTTGGTGACTCAATCATGGTGATTGATTGGGCACTAAAACAATCTTTATTCACACCTCTTTCTCTTTTGTGTTGGATGTGAAGGATTAGGAAGTTAATTGATCACTTCATCGAGGTCCACTTCACACACATTTACAAGGAAGAAAATAGTGTGGCAGACAAATGATAAAAAATTGGACATCTTTTCATCCCGAGGGAAATCAATTATGCATACTTTGCATATGATCATCTATAAGGAACTGGAAAATTTCTAATTACTTAGTTTTGTTTTTTTTGTTTTTGTTTTTGTTTTTGTTTTTGTTTTTTTTTTTTTTTGCGTTATGTCGTATATGTGGCTGTTATTATTGTTTACTTCAATACTTGTAATGCAAATATTAGAAAAATGATGAAAATATTTTCATATTAGTTAGTTGTATTTTTCCACGGGTGGGAAAGCCTATCATATCTCAGTTGTCAAACCAGCAGTGAAGACAACTATCTCTAGTTGTTATCTGCGAATTCAGACTGACTCATCATTGTTATTCAAGGAAAACCATGTCACTTGGAATAACTCGCTGGTGGTTCGTAAGGGGGCAAACTTTCACTTCTGCCAGATGCCTTTGGGTTTTGGGCCGTTAACCTGTTTCCTTACGTTAGAAGAAGACGAGCTCTTAGCCAAGCAAAAGCAATTTTAGAGCATACTCTAGATCCAATTAATTAGTTGTATTACTAGTAATTGCACAATATATATATATTATGGAGTCATCTAACGAGGCGAAGGAATTGCCGAGACAACCAAAAGTGGCTCGAATCCGGGCAAAAAAATTTCAAAAAATATTGTAGAGGCAGTGTTTGAATCGTGTTTTTGATAGTGGAAATGGATTCAACACCATAAAAAACGTCTAAAACACTTAAAATTTTGAAGTTTAACAACTATAATTTAGATTTACAAAAATCCTTGCCGGATTTTCTCTAAATGTAACCTGAATCTCTATAACTTTCCGGTCCGCCTCAATAGACTAAGTGATTAATTATGCACCCCCAAATATGTAAACATTATATTTTTAATATAAACGCTGTTGGTTTTTTTTTTTTTTAATCCATGTTAAACATAGTAAACATTATATTTAATATATAGTTATTTTTGTAAAATTGAAAACGATATATTGTTTTCTCATACACCTGTTCATTTCAGATCATAAAATTTTGGTTATAAGATTGGAGAGATAAATTCGCTTATCACGAGCCTAAACACTTCGTTACTTCGTGGGTTTTAGTGGGATAGATGCATAACGCGAGTTGGTGATTCAACAGTGTAGCAAGAACACCTAGGCTTGAAATCCGATTAATCGAAAGAGATCAGATTTACCGAGCATATATGTGTAAATGCCAGTGAAACCTAGCATATTAAAGTGGCGTTGACGTGCCGTAGCTGGTAACTCAGCGGCGCATTCTGTCGATTTGGAGGCCCTCGGACTGCGCTTAGCTCTCTGGTAGGTTGTTTTTATGTTGTTTAGTCGTAGGGTTTTAAGGTCAAGGTTTAGGGTTTAACTTTTGGATGTGCAAAGAAGATGATTTTCTATTTTTTTCAGCATCGGGGAATATAAAAATGGCGTCAGCTCCTTCTGGATTCGAGAAAGATCAGGTATGTTTGAGATCTGTGGAGTTCATCTATTTTTATTTCACCGTAAGCTTGTCCTTCATCTAAATGCAGCTAGATATTTAAAATCTCTGCAAGCACAGAGCACTGGATTTCCATTGTTTCTACAGAAGTATGATGGTGGCGTCTTTTAATTTGTTTGCAGATTTTTGGCATGGCAGAGCAGGAAATGGAGTACAGAGTTGAGCTTTTCAATAAGTAATTCGCTATTCCTACATTTCCTTTTAAATGCATGTAAAATAATATATTTAAAATTGGAATTTCCTGTGATTCTGGATTTCATTTGTCTTTTCTTGCATGCTTGTGTTTGCTTATATCTCCATGTCCCGGCTAAACTTTGAAAGATCTTTCTAATCTTCCATTCATAATATTGGTTTTTAATTCCTTCTATGAATCTAGGCAAGGCTTGTTCATTGAAGTACATGAAATCCCGAGCTATTTTCATCTCATGCTAACCTCATTGAATGCTCCGGGAAGAGATTTTGTATTGATGCCAGTCATTAAAACGACCTTGCGATTCTTGTTTTTTGAATTCATATCTTAATTGCAGTTATCTCTTGGCTTGTAAAACAATTCATATGCATATATATGCAAGCACTCAAAGTTATTTGGATGGCGTTTCGACTAGAAATTAAGGTACGGGAATAAAAGTAGCAGAACTATTTTTGAAGGAAATCGATATCTTCACTCTGCCAGGGATGCAACTTATCTGTACCCAAACGTTGTCAAGCGGACGAAGGAACCTATTAATAATAATCTATGTTGCATGGGTTCCCGAACCCGGGGGTGGGGTTCTCGAACCCGTCCCGGGTTCTCGTCCCCAAGTACTTGATTCGGGTTCGGGTGCTTCTGAGAAGAACCCATAAGAACCGAGTTCTTCTATGAAGAACTGGGTTCTTCATTAAAAAAAATTGGGTTCTTTTGTCTTGACGGGTACGGAGAACCCTGATGATGGGTACTTGGAACCCCAAAATCAGGTTCATTTGGGTTCATTTTAGTTTTTATATTTTATTTTTTAATTAATTTAATGGGCTTCCCCTAATATTCTAGGTAGCTAGTTCTTCATCTTGTGAGAGGAATTGGAGTACTTATGCTTTTATCCATTTAGTAAAAAGAAATATGTTGGGCTAAAAGAAGGCAGAGAACTTAGTGTACATTCATAGCACACTTCGTCTCATATCTCAAAAAGACCCTAGATATGAGGGTCCTTTCAAGAGATGGGACCAATACACAAACGACACTATGTGTGTGGATGAGGAGATACAACCAGATGGCCTTATTGAGCTACCTCCAATTGCTATGGATGAGCAAGAGCCTCAAGATGAGAGTGATCCCTACCTGGAGAGCATGCTAACTGAAGATTTGAGTGATGTTAATGACATCGCTTGAGGAAGCCATTGTTCACCATTAGATACTTCTATTTTAGTATTTTAAAATTTCTCAGTTCTTGTTTGGAGATGCCTTAAGACAAATTTTGAATGTAGTATGACGATGGACATATATCATGATTCTTATTAATATGTAAACTCCAATTTGCACTTGATATCTAACTAGAAATTTTGAAATTTCATTGTGAATGTTGAATGTTCAATGATGTGCATGTTTAAATATTTAAAGTTTAAATCATAAATATTTTAGTTTTCTTGTTTAAAGTTGAAAAATATACAAATTCATATATATTATAATTTATAAAATATGATATTTATATTATATATATATATATATATATATATATATAAATAAATTATAATATACCCCCGACGAATCCACGCATCCTGTTTCGAAAAATGACGTCCTCATCCCTGCAGCCGTACCCGTCCCCGAACCCATGTTTCCTGGCAACATAGATAATAATGGGTTGGAAGAGTGACGCATCTATCTGATGTATTCATGATCAACCTGTTGTTCATTAGAAAGTGGCCCTTGTTTTCTTTGTAAAAGAACATTAATTTAAACTGGTGTCTCGAATCATATCCAAACATTAAGGGTTAGCGGTAATAACCAATGCAAGATGAAAATAATAATATCACCTAACCAATCCTCAACTGTTAATGAAAACAAGTGTATTAGACCAGAATTATAGTAAAATTGGGGGTCCTTGAATTTGGCATTGTTCATAAACATCTCTAGTTTTTGAGTATCCATTTAAAAGAACATAAGACAAACGTTATCGATTCTCAAGGTGGAATACTTTAGCATGGCGCACTTGTAATGTTATTGGAATGAAAGTTTGGCCTAAACAATGAGATATCATCTAGGATATGCTTGAAGGACATTGTGATCTGTCAGTTGTTCTTAGATCCTTGTAATTAATGAGGGAAGGGACTCGAGGGTGTTGTAACTCAAGACTACACCCCTCTTTTTGAGGTATTGATCATAAATGTTCTATAGCTCGTGGGGCTTTTATTTTACATTTTGGGGAGAGAAATATGTTTAAAAAGAGGAGGGGATTATAATTTCCTAGTGGTATTTGATGTGATGGACCATTGGAAAATTATTATATGAATCTTGTAGTCTAAGATATAGGGGCAGAGAAATGGGGGAGCACTAGTTGTCAGATGAGCCATAGGTTGATGACATGTGCATTCCCTAGGTTTGATAGGAAACAATTCTTTTGATAATGTGCAAGCTGTTTGATTGATTAATGGACTGTGGGCTTAGCCCTAGTATGCATAGCCTAGCAATAATGCAGGCTTGCTTCCCCATATCATGCCATGTGTCGATGAATGATTGGAGTTGTACATACAACATGTGAACATGTGGGTGAGCTGCTAGCATGCCCATTGATAGGATGGGGACACAAAGCAGCTTTGTGTTGAAGTTGTAACTAGAGTTTGTCTTCATATTATAAATTTATCATTGATGTATTTATTATTTTATTATATTTATATTTTGTTAAAGCATGTTCTTCATGCTTAGAGCCCAAAGAATCAAAAGAATTTATTTTTAAATCAAAAGAAAATTTATTTGAGTCATGTCCCATTTGGACATTTGTAAGAAAAAGAATTTAAATTTTATTTTTGAGTCATAAGCCCACAAGATGACCAAGTTGGCCCTCCTTGGACAAGTCGGCCTAGTGGCACCTATTCGACCCTCCTAGACAACTATATATAAGAGACAATTCGACCTCTTGGAAATCTCACTCATCCATCACCTCTTTAAGTATCGTACACACCTAAACAAAGAAGAAGAAGGCTGAAGTCAAAGGAGAGAGAAGGCAGTCAAAGCACAAGAAGAAAATCGAAGTTTCTACCCTACTGCAGCTCGTACATGTGACCAATTTTTCTTGTGGAATAAGGTTGAATTTTTGAGGTAATTGCAGGGCAAAATTCAACCTCTACTGTAGGGTCGAAATTTTGAGTTTGACCAAATTTTGAGGAAGTTTGACTAGTGTTGACTTTGAATATTGGAGGAGACTTGGAGGGTTTGACATGATATATTTGCAGTGTTCCACGGGGACGTGTCCCCCAAGGTCGGGTGCACGCACCCCTCGCACCCGGGATGGGGAGTCTCTTGGGGTGCGTTTTCCCACACACCCTTTTTGGGGAGTCTCAGGGAGACGCAAGGGGGTGCGTTTCCCCAGCATGGGAGTCTAGACTCCCCAAAAAGGGTGTTTCTGGGCATCCCCTTTCAGTGTGGTAGTCTAAACTCGCCAAAAAGGGTGTCTCTGGGTGTACCCCTTCAAAAAGGGTGCTTCTAGGCGTCCCCCTTTAAATTTGTCTAATAAGACCAAAATTAAAAATTAAAAATTAAAATATCAAAAATCAAATCAATGTATTTGAATATTTCATTATTGATTTTTATTTTCTTTTATCGAATCTCATGGTATGTATGGATAATTCAGTAATGAGACTTGAGTATGTCATATGATTCATGAATGATGTATGTATCAAAATGAATGATGAGGATGGATCAATGATTCAATTGTCTATTTAATATTTTTATGCTTTCATTTTTGAACAATGAACAATGAATATGAACTTGAATTATATATATATATATATATATATATATATATATATATATATATATATATATATATATATATATATATATATATATTAAATTATATACCTCGACGTCTCCCCGCACCCTCAAAATTTCCCTAAAATATGAGGGTACTCCCACACGTCTCCCCCTGTGCATCTCCCCGCACTGGAGTCTTGGTGGAACATTGTATATTTGTGGCAATTTGTGCTTGGTCTTGGATATCTCTCATTTTGATCTGATTCTATAAGAGAAGGATTGTTGGGTTTTCCCTTGGCCTTTGGACTAATTTCTGGTGTTATTTGTCTCATTGTGACCTTTATGTTTTGAACATTTGTATAATTGCTTGATGAAGAAGACATAAGAAGTAATAAGAAAACATCCTTTGCGTCCTAAACTGGGCTGACTTTTTGTCCATTTTGCTCTGCAGTGCATCTTTGTGATGGCTTCTAACTTTCAAGACTTTTTTTGGACTCGTTTTGATGTTTGGAAATTCACCTTCTATGGTTACTCTGCTTTTTTGACCTTTCTTGGTCTATGCTGACTCTTAGTAGGCACTCATGAATTGACCGAGAAATATGTAGTAAATCATTCCTCTCGCTTTGTAGAATTATGCAACTTCCTCTTCTTTAATGAAGGCAATTTGTTTTTTTTTTTTTTTCATTTGAAAAAAGAAGTAATAAGAAGACATCTAATATTCACAAGTAATTATCAAGAAGATGAATCAAACATTAAACTACACTACATTTGGTTTCTCAACATGGTATCAGAGCTAAGGTGAAGGAAGGAAGCTTGAAGATCACAAAAGTGTTGGCACTCTTGATCGAAATCATCTTTGCAGTTGCCCTCTCACTCTTCCAATGGCCAAGTACACGAAGGAAGGTCTCAAGGCTCTAACGATTCTCCTTCAATCCATCAAAGGACACATCACCACCTTTGTTTCAAAACTATCTAAGGAAGTCAAGAATGGAAATCTCTACTCATCTCTTACAAGTTCAATTGAAGATGGCAACACATGGCTAATCAATAGTGGAGCTTTGAGGCATATGACAGGTGAATGTGGACATCTCAACACTTTATCTAAAGAAAGCTACTCTCACAAGGTCAAACTTGGAGACATAGCTATCCAATTAAAGGCATTGGATCTACCTCCATCCCGCTGGAATTTAGTGGGAACATTCATCTCAACAACATCCTTTATGTTCTAGGTTTGAAAAATAATTTATTTTCTATTTTTTGTTTAGAAGATAAAGGACACAGGATAACATTTATTGATGGCAAGGTGGTTGTTTGGGCTAAGGGATCTAGTATAGATAGTGCTAGAACTATTGGGATTCGTGAGAGGAGGTTATATAGACCTCTAACTCCTCCTCAATATTTAGTACACATTGACATTAATCCATGTGAATTGTGGCATAGAAGATGTGGCCATCTCCATTACAGGATATTGCCATCCTTGAGTCAAATGGTTACATGTATGCCCCAATTGAAAGAAGAACATGAAGCAGTTTGTAACAGGTGTGCTCTTGGCAAAAATGTGAAGAAGTCATTCCCTAGCAGTGACTTAAGATCCAAGGAAATCTTGGACTAATCCACTCTGATGTTTTTGGCCCAATGTTTGAAAAATCACTTGGTGGTCATGTATGCTATGTAACATTTATTGATGACTATACTATGTAATATTTATTGATGACTATTCCATAAAGACTTGGATCTATTTCTTGAAGTCTAAATATGAAGTGTTTGACAAGTTCCATGAGTTCAAAGCTGAAGTTGAGAATATGGCAAAAAAGAAGATCAAGATCTTGAGATTTAATAATGGAGGTGAATATACATCTAAAGAACTTGTAGCCTTTTGCAAAGAAGCTGGGATTAAGAGGGAGCTGATAGTCCCTTATAATCCCCAACAAAATGGTATAGTTGAAAGAAAGAATCGATCTATCGAAGAATGCGTAAGAGCCATGATACATGATCAAAATATTCCCAAATTCCTATGGGGGGGAGAAGCCTCTGACCGCGATATACATTCAAAATAGAAGCCCTCATAGAATTCTTGGTGACATAACTCCGGAAGGATTTTTTGTTGGAAATAAGCCTAATGTTGATTACCTCAAAATATTTGGATGTCTGGTCTTGATTCATATTCTCAAGGACAAGAAAGAAGTTGGATCCTACAGGGATGAATGAAATTTCTGTTGGTTACAAAAACTCATCTAAAGCATATAGAATCTACATCAAAGAACAATGACGTATTGAAGTAAGTAGAGATGTCACATTTGATGAAAGCGTTGCATATAAGAAGTCCAAAGATATTCCCATTGACTTTGATGAAGAAGAAGGACTTGTCTTTCCTAATGAAGATAGTCCAAGACAAACCAATTCTCCAGAACCCTCAGTTGATCATCATGAAGAACCAGAAGGACCAAGCGAACCTGTCATCATTCCAGAAACCAGAGAGAGACTTGCTTGGTTTAGAACAACTTTACAATAAGCTGAAGGACATGCAACCCCAAGAGGAACATTCAGAGAAAGCAAAAGACCCAAAAGGTATTCTGGTTATGCAACATATATGACCAAACTCATTGAATCAAAACCTTCTACTTACGAAAAGGCTGCTGAACAAGTATGGAGGAATGCGATGATGAAAGAATATCAATCAATAATGAAGAATGATGTTTGGGAAATCGTTCCTAGACCAAAAGATATTGTGACTTCCAAATGTGTTTATAAGATTAAGCATGCAATTGATGGGAGCATCGATAGATACAAAGCAATATTTGTAGCTAGAAGATTCTCTTAACAAGAGGGAGTTGACTATGATGAAACTTTTGCTCCTACAACCAGATACACAACAACTAGAACTCTCATCTCTATTGCAACTTTTATGGTATGGAATATACATCAAATGGACTTGAAGACTGCTTTTCTTAATGGCACAATTGATGAAGAAGTTGCATTGAACAACCTCAAGGATTTGAAGTCCATGGGAAGAAATCCCATTTCTACAGATTAAAGAAAGCTTTATATGGCTTAAATCAAGCTCCAAGAGCATGGTATGCCTGAATGGATGCTTATCTAATAAGGCTTGGTTTCGTCAAAAGTACTGCAAATCCGAATCTATACATCAAAGTAGTAAAGAATGAACTAGTGATCATATTGCTATATGTGGATGACTTATTAATAATAGGTGTGGAGCATCTTATTCGTCAATGTAAAAAGGAACTAGCAGTTGAATTAAACATGAAGGATCTTGGACTAATGCACTATTACTTGGGATTTGAAGTTTGGCAAAAGGCTGGTGAAATCTTTCTTGGTTAGGAAAATATGTGATCAATATTCTACAAAAAATTGGGATGATGGATTGTAAACTTGTGGCAACACCGACGATCACCAATTTTAAGAAGTTGAGAAGTTCAGATTCAAATCTTGTTGATCCATCATTGTTAGGTCCCTATAATACTAGTGTATCCCCCTTATTATTATTGTTGTGCCCATGTAGCCTCCATATTGTTATTGTTGTGCCCCATAGAAGCCCACTATTGTTATTGTTGTGCCCTTACATTATTATTGTTATGTAGGCTCTGATTATATTGTGACCCCTTAGACTCCTATATATACAAAGGAGGTCTTGTCATTTGTATCATCTGAGAATTGTTCATTTATATACTGTAAAAGAGGTTTCCCCCTCTAAGAGGATAATTTTTAAGTCGTTGATCTATATCTTTGTGAGCTTGTTTGTTAATTTTGGTATGTTCTATGGTTAAGAGCAATTTACTTCAATTTTCTTGTTAGCCCAATAGAAATTTCCAGATTAGCAATCGCATTAACATTGATAGTAAATGCAGATAGAACATAAACAATAAGCAGAAGACAAGCGAACACAATATTTGGCGGATGCCAGGGAAAAACCCCAATTTGGGGAAAACCCTTTGATCAAATCTTCTTATTATTCTTCAAAAGTTCGACAAAGAGAGAGAGTACACTATACAAAATTCACTTGCCCAAACACAGTCAAATTTGTCCAGTCAAATTGTAGTCAACATGATGCCTTAACTAGAAAGTCAACGTTGGTCAAATCAACGGAATTACTCCTCCAAATTAGCTCGGTCAAACCCATTCAATTCGGTCTCCAAAAATAGTCCAACTCAGCCCAAAATAGTCTTGAAGAAATCAGTCAAACTTGGTCAACACAGTCAAACTTGCTGCAGTCAACGCTGGTCAAACAACCCAAAAAATCTCGGTTTCTGTACCCAAATATGTGGCCTACCCAAACAGAGATATTCCCACAAAAATCGCAGTCAAACGAAGTCAAACACTGCCCGGTCAATGCTGGTCAAAGCTAGTTGCAACTTTGTCAACGCAGAAATCAGAAAACCTAGTCAAACTTTTGCGCGTGTGGAGGAGAAGGTTGCCCTGAAATTCGTACGACCTAATCAGATGGGGAGAGAGAGAGCTATGTGTGAGATGATGAATGTCCAAATGAGGTAGATGCTCCTATTTATATGCAACATTGAGGGTGAAGAGGCATGCCTTTTGGGCTTCTTGAGCCTACATTAGATTGCTGGCCGACCTTGGCAATTTGTCCATAGAAGAAATAAATTCATAATTCCATTTATACATGTTAGAATGAGATGATCTTTAGATCAATCCTACACCTCTCGAAAGGAGGAATCCAACAAAAATATCATTTCCATCATATGAGCTGTCCAAGGTGGAGTTTGGCCCTAGTTGCCAATTTTAACACTCCCTCTCAACTAGGGAGAACTCCACTTGCCAAACCATTTGACAATCTGTGCCATCCTTGTCATCCCTGCTCTGCTCTACTCTGCTGTGCTGTGCTGAACCATGAAGAAATAATGAAGAAGAAATGATCGAGTGTATCATACCACTCTCCACTGACTCGAAGTCAGTCTCCATTGATCCTAGATCAATATCAAACATCCTCGAATAGGGAGTACGGTAGTACACGATGCATCCATCGGTAGTACTATGGTCCCTATCCTCATTTCACTACTCATTGGCCAAATGAGAGGTACTTCCCATGAGTTTTGGACTACATGGGTAGGATGTATCGACAAGAGAAGGTGAACCGCTCATCTTACTCATATGCCATAAGAGGAGGCGAACCACTCATCCTGCTCATATGCCATAGGAGAAGGTGAACCACTCATCCTATGCATATATCAACCATCATGGGGTATCACAGGGGAAGGTGAACCACTCACCTGTACACAACGCACCACCAGGGGAAGGTGAACCACTCACCCTATGGTCGCTTATTGCTCGAAGAAGTACCCCAAGCCACCAGTAGCTCCAAGAGCTCAATATCCAACTCAAACGGGACCCTCATAAGAGGGTCTCTCCATAACTTCAAGCCTTTCACGAAAGGTTAAGAATTTGACCTGCCCTGGGGGCTTCGTAAGAATATCTGCGACTTGATCACGAGTCCCAATGTGATGGAGCCTTATTGCTCCTCGTTGTACCATATCCTAGGTAAAGTGGTACTTGATATCAATATGCTTGGAGTGGTCATGAAACACGTGATTCTCAGAAAGACGAATCCCACTTTGGTTGTCGCAGAAGATCACAGTGGTATCTAACACATGTCCAAACAACTCACTAAAGAGCTTCCTCAACCAAACATCTTCACAGGAGGCCATACTAGCAGCAATATATTTGGCCTCAGTGGTGCTTAAAGCAACCGATTCCTGCTTCTTGCTCATCCAAGATATCAAAGCAAAACCTAGTGAGAAGCAACATCCTGATGTGCTCTTACGATCCACTACATTGCCAACCCAGTCATCATTAGAATTACCATAGAGCCTCACATTCCCGACAATGTATCTTATTTCATTGGTGATTGTGCCCCGAAGATATCTCAGAAGATTCTTGGCAGCAATCCAATGTATGTGATGAGGTTCGACCATAAATTGACTCAATGTATCCACTACAAAGCATATGTTTGGACGAGAGTTCACCAAGAACATCAGGGCCCCCATGAGTTGACAATACTCAGAAGGATTTCCCAAATCGGGCCCAACAACGCTTCTGCATAATTTCTTGAAGTTGAGTTCCATCGGAGTAGTCATGGACTTACAATCCACCATCCCAAATCTTTCAAGTAGCTTCACAATGTATTTTCCTTGGGAAAGGAAAATCTCAACTGGCTTTTGCTAGACCTCCAACCCCTGGAAATAATGCATCAGTCCTAGGTCCTTCATCTCGAATTTGGAAGCGAACTCCCTCTTGCATTGATGAATAAGAGTGTCTGCACCTGTCAGAAAGAGATCGTCCACATAAAATACCAAGATGAGAGGTCTATTATTCTCAACCTTAAAGTAAAGGTTCAGATCAACTTCACTTCTTATAAAACCTAGCTTTATCAGATAGCTGTCAATCCTCTCATACCAAGCCCGAGGAGCTTGCTTCAACCCATAGAGGGCTTTCTTCAACCTACATACATGTGTCTTGAACTTCGAACCCCTCTGGTTGTTCTACATAGACTTCCTCCTTAATTGAACCATGCAAGAAGGCGGTTTTGACATCCATCTGGTGTAGGTTCCATCCTTGCGAGGCAGCAAGGGCTATAATCAAACAGATGGTGGTATATCAGGCAACTGGTGCAAATATCTCATCATAGTCCACAGCTTCCTTTTGAGAGAAGCCTCCAGCAACAAACTTGGCCTTAAACTTTTCAGCACTTCCATCAGCTCCATGCTTAATCTTGTAGAGCCATTTCGAGGTGACAACAAATTTTTCCTTGGGTCTAGGGACCACATCCTAGACATCATTCTTTATAATTGACTCATACTCTTCGTTCATAGCATCCTTCCATACTTGGTGCTTCATAGCTTCTTCGAATGTGCAAGGCTTAGTTGGAACAATGGTGCTCATGGCAGCTAAGTACCTTGGGCACCTATTCGACTTCTTACTTTCACGAAATGTCCCCCTTGGTGCAATATGTCTCTCGGCATCTTCGAGAGTTTCCGGAAGCCATGAGGATCACCATTTTGAGGAGGAGGGCTCATGAGGGGGTGTATCAATGGGGTTCATTGGTCCTTCAACATCGGGCATCGGCTCATCCTGCGGTTCTCTCTGGTTTCCTATGTCTGCTTCTTTGTCCTTCCTTGGAATAGGAAGGTTCCTAATCTTTCCAAGGGCAGCATCTTCATTGAAGGTGACATCATGACTTATCTCCACTTCCCTTTGACTAGGCACATAGATTCTATATGCCTTAGGAGTTTCACTCTAGCCCACAAATGCTCCTTTTTTCCCAGATGCATCCAATTTGCTTCTCTTTTCTTTTGGCACATGAAAATACACGGGGCTATAAAAAATTCTAAAGTGAGAAACATCGGGTTTCTTACGGTGAAGATTTATTTGGGAGTTTTGGAGACCAAGGCTTGATGAGGGCATCTATTTTGAACATACACGGCAGTGTTGGCAGCTTTTGCCCATAGAAACTTCAAAAGGCTTTGATCATGAGCATGGCACGAGTGGCTTCTATAATAGAACGATTCTTCCTTTCAGCAACACCATTTTTCTCAGGAGTATATGCAGTGGTAGTCTCCCTTTTAATGCCAACTTCTCTACAATAGTCATTGAATTCATTTGATTCATATTCGGTTCCATTATCGGTTCTCAATATTTTATTATTTTGATCTTCTTCCCTGTTTGATTTTCTACCGAGGTTTTGAAAGAACAGAATCATGTGAAAACTTCGTCCTTCTTCTTCAAAAAATAAATCCAAGTTTTGCGAGAGAAGTCATCCACAAAGATAGCATAATATAAATATCCTCCCAAAGATGTCACAGACAACATACCAGATATATTAGAATGAACCAATTGCAAAATGTTGGTAGCTTTGCTACCACTTGAGGGGAATGGTCCCCTTGTATGTTTTCCTTCGGCACATCCCTAACAAACACCTTGATGTTCTACTTTAAATTCGGGCATATCTGTCACCATCTTCCTTGCATCAGGTAGAACCTTATAATGTAGATGAGCAAACCTCCAGTGCCATAATTTGGATTGAAGAGATGTGTCGCAAGACATAGCTTCCAATGGGCTTCCTCCAACTTGATATAGGCTATCAACCCTAAATCCAAGAGTAATTGTTTCTTTGAAATTTCTTTTCCAAACATGTACCTTTCCATCAATGAATGCCACCTTGAATCCTTTGTCCTACATTGCCGAGATAGATACCAGGTTCTTCTTTAGATTAGGTACATATAATACTTCTTGTAGATGAATGGTGCTACCTTGATTTAATTAAAGAGTAACATTCCCAACTCCTTTCACGGGATAGGTGGCATTGTCTCCAGGAATGATTTCCAGAGGTTCCTTATACCCAGTGAAGTGCCTTGAGGCACCACTATCAATCAACCAATTTCCCAAGGTATCCGGTGGAGAGGTAGTAGAGAGGGCATATATAAGATAAAATTCTTTTTGCTTGTTATCTACAACATTAGATTCACCATACCTGGAGTTTCTTGATCTTTTGAGAGGTCGACCATTTCCATGTTGAGTAGCGGGAGGATTCGTTTTTCCTTTGTTGTTGAATCTGCCATTCCTTTGATTGTTGTTGCCCCTGAAATTGTTGTGGTAGTTGTTGTTATCATCCTGAGGTGTATCCCTTCTATTAGGACACTCCGTAGCATAGTGTTAAAACTTCAAACTTGTTACAAATGACGCATCTTCCCTTTCTTCCATCTTGAATCCCGATCTTCCATCTTGAATCCCGATCTTCCTTGACATTGCTTCTTTGAACCTGCATTGTTCTTTTTAGAATGAGCGAAGAATGCAGTAGGATCATTCCTATTTGAAGGCATGTCTCTCTCCATCATCCTTGTCTCTTCTTGAGTACATCTAGTCAACAATTCATCAACACCTGTAATCTTGTCATTGTTGAGGATAGTAGTGTTGAACACATGTCATTCACGAGGGAGACCTCCAAGGGCAATGAGAGTGAGCCCCCTATCAACAATAACTTCTCCAATTGAAAGAATATCCTTTTTGATCTCGGTAATCCTCATGAAGTAGGATTGGATATCTTCACCTCTTCCCTTCTTTATGTCCTTCAACTTGTTTTTGAGAAAGAGGACTTGGTTTGCATCAATGTTTTAAAACTCCGACTGCGACTCCGACTTGGCTGAGGGTCAAGTCCGACTCCGACTCCGACTCGACCGAGGGTCAACTGGCTTGATTTCAATGACTCGGTCGTTGTAAAAAATACATTAAATATTTATTTTTTATAAAAACACATAATTTTAAAGATTTTCGTTCATGTTTCCAAACACGCAACATTAGAATATAGATAGAAGACAACATATGATCAAAGTAGGCTTATGAATATATCCATTATATCAAAATGGCACCCAGTGCACTGTCCAATACATACACAATGATGTTATAGAGATCAAAACAAAAACACATAACCAAGGAGGCTAGAAATGGCCTCTACAACAAAAGTCTATGACCAGTACTACTGGCTACTGCTAGAGTTGCCAACATCATTTGGCTCAGTGTTACTTGGGAGCGGGAGCGAAAGTGGGGAGTGGGACCGAAAACGGGAGCGAGAGCGACATTTTCAGAAGCTCCCTGTTTGGGAGCGAATCCTGGAGGAGTTCGACAACCAATGTCACTAACATCAAGGTACATAGAGGGATTGGTGCTCTTGTTTAAATACGAGTTCCATACCTTAATACACGACAAAATGCAATGGAAACATTGCAATCCCCCAATCCTGAAATCCTGGAAAATTGATAAGTTTGCTGGATTTTGAATGAAATCTAAAATTCTACTTTCTCGATATGAAATCCAATGAGGCCGGAACCACTCTCAAACATCCTGAGTCATTTCATGGTAATGTTAAAAATTTAAGTAAAAGTGACAAAGTGACATTCTCCTTAATCTTCATTTTCATTCTTTTACTTTAAGAATTTAACATTACCATGAATAACGTATCAATACTAGGGATCAGAGTCAGACAGGGAAACCCATGAGTCAGACAAGGAAGCCCAGGGAGTCCCCAAAAATAAAAAAAATAAAAAACACTGTTTTTTTGGGTTCACTGGCCGCTGTACGTAACTCGACCGGGTTGATATGGACTTGGCCGAGTCGGTATTAACCCGTCCGGCTGAACCAGTTCAATGGCCGGGTCACAAAATCCAAGGCTGGCTCGGACCAACTCGGCCGAGTCGGTTCAGAGCCGACGGTTTTTTAAAACACTAGTTTGCATTGCTAACTTTGGACATGCCAACCAATCTGTCATACATCTCCTTAGATATGTTCAAATCGGAGATGTATGCAACCAAATGCTTGTTAATAGAATCCCTGATGTTCTTCTTAGCTTTGACTTCGCCTTTCTTGTACTTTGTCTTAGCGGCAACCGATGCATTTGAAGGAGGTTCAATAATCTTTCCCTGCACATGGTCCATAACATTATGCTCTTCCAAAGTCAAATCAAGAGACATCTTCCATGCATGATAATCAAACTTATCATTGAGCTTGTCATCAAGTTTGAAGTAAGATGTGGAGGCCATTGAATCTTGTCCTTGCCCAACAAATCTCAGTGATTGCTCTTCTCAATGATTACTCTTTTCACTCTTGCTTGGGCTTTGTGTTCACCTTAACTCTGATTCCATGTTAATTTTGGTATTTTCTATGCTTAAGAGCAATTTACTTCAATTTTCTTATTAGCCCAAAATCAATTTCCAGATTAGCAATCGCATTAACATTGATAGTAAATGCAGATAGAACAAAAACAATAAGCAGAAGACAAGACAAGACAAGAGGACACAATATTTGGCGGATGCCAGGGAAAAACCCAATGCGGGGAAAACCCTTTGATCAAATCCTCTCATTATTCTTCAAAAGTTCAGCGGAGAGAGAGTACAATATACAAAAGTCACTTGCCCAAACATAGTGAATTCTGTCTAGTCAAACTGCAGTCAACAGGATGCCCTAACCAGAAAGTCAACGCTGGTCAAATCAACAAAATTACTCCTCCAAATTAGCTTGGTCAAACCCAGTCAATTTGGCCTCCAAAAATAGTCCAAATCAACCCAAAATAGTCATGAAGAAATTGGTCAAACTTGGTCAACACATAGTCAAACCCGTGGTCAAACTTGCTGCAGTCAATGTTGGTCAAACAACCCAGAAAATATTGGTTTTTGTGCCCAAATATGGGGCCTGCCCAAATAGAGATATTCCCACAAAACTCGCAGTCAAGTGAAGTCAAACACTACCTGGTCAACGTTGGTCAAAGCTGGATGCAACTTGGTCAACGCAGAAATCAGAAAACCTAGTCAAACTTTCGCACGTGTGGAGGAGAAGAAGGCTGCACTGAAATTCGTATGGCCCAATCAAATGAGGAGAGAGAGATATGTGTAAGATGATAAATGTCCAAATGAGTAGATGCTCCTTCTATTTATATGCAACGTTGAGGGTGACGAAACATGACTTTTGGGCTTTTTGAGCCTACATTAGATTGTTGGCCGACCTTGACAATTTGTCCATAGAAGAAATAAATTCATAATTCCATTTATACATGTCAGAATGGGATGATCTTTAGATCAATCCTACACCTCTCGGAAAAAAGAATCCAACAAAAATATTATCTCGATCGTATGAGCTGTCTAAGGTGGAGTTTGGCCCTAGTTGCCAAATTTATGTAATGTAAAGGAGGTTTCCCCCTCGAAGAGGATAATTTTTAAGTTGTTGATCTGTCTATTTGTGAGCTGGTTGCATAACATTTGGTATCAGAGCTTTGGATTTTAGGGGTTCGCTTCTTCTAACAGGTCATCTTGGCATTTTCATTATAGATTTTTTTCTACGAGACTTCAGAAGCTAAATTTTTTACCACGTGGAGACGAAATCTCAGAGAACTTCGTGTAAAAATTTCAGATCTTGGTTCGCTATATGTTTCGAGGAAGTCAGGGTTTTTGCGAGCTCCAGAATTTTGTCTCAAACAGGTGACCTAGGGAAAATCTTCATAACTTTTGTTTTAGGCATCAGATTTGAATTTTGTAAAAAATCGCTGAAAGTGCACGGACTGTAGTTTTTCATGTAGCAATTTAAGGGCTGAAGGTTGAAACAATGACACATGGCATCCCGTACAATTTCGCTTTACTGAACCAGTCCATAATCAGGCCATCGTGGGAGATTTGGCATAACTCTTTCTTGAAGAACCCAATCTCGATCAAACTTGCGGGGTTGAAAAGAGGACTCAAAGAGCTACCACAGGAAGAAATTTCAGATCTTTGAGATTCACATAAAAAGCAAGAAAAAGGTGTGTATTTGTTAAATTTTGCATAATTTTTGTTTGAAAAATCAGTTTGAAGTGATTCAAAGGGCATAGTGAAGCACAAATATCATTGTTTGATTTCAAAATGCCTTGAAACAAAAATAGTGGACACACCTAGTAAGCAATGAGAAAGCCCTTCTATGACACATGAAGAAGAGGAAGAAATGCAACATGATATATCAAAATTGCGAGATCAAGTGCAACAAATTTCGCTCTCGCAAAGAGTAACCAAAAATGAAATGGAAGCTAAGATAGATGGTTTGAAGAATGGTATGGAAGCTAAGATGGATGGTATAGAATAAAAAATGAAAGGAAACATGGAAGATTTGAAAAATGGTTTAAAAGCAGACATGGAAGGTTTGACAAAGTTGCTACAAGAAATGCTTCCTAATGGCGAAAATGTATTAGATGAAACTCATGATGAGAATAAAAGGAATGTTAATCATGATTCCATAGACTCTAACTTTGGATTGAAGACCCATCATATTCCAAAGATCGATATGAAGAAGTTTGATGGCAAGGATCCAATAACATGGATATGGAGCAATATTTCGATCACCATAATGTGCAACACATACAAAAGGTACGCATTGCAACTTTATATTCAGAACCCAATCAGTTTGTATGGTATCGATGACTTTGTTCTTGTAAACCATTTGTCACTTGGTCAATTTTTACAGAGGAAATGATAGCACATTATGAAGATACAAAAAGCAACACCTTTAGCCAATTGATAAATCTCAAACAAAAGGGTTCAATGGCAGAGCACATTGAGGACTTCCAAAAATTAAATATTAGGGTAAATGATATTCTAGAGGAGCATATGATTGATGACTTCATAGGCACCTCAAAAGATAACATCCAACATGACGTTCGCCTTTGGGAACCTGATTCATTGGAGAAGACATTCAAGGTGGCAAGAAAAATTGAAAGAAAAATTATGGAAACAAGGAAGTCTACCACTCACAACTATAAAGATGGAAGTGTTGCTGCTCCTAGCCTTCCACAACCTACAAGGTTGACACCACAACAATTGGAGGAAAAAAGAGAAAAAGGGTTTTGTTATAGTTGTGATAGCAAATACACTAAAGGTCATAAGTGTGCTGAGAAGAAATTATTCTACATAGATTGTGAAGAGGAGGAAGAAAATGAACAAGAAACATCAAAAGAGGAGGATATACACCAAGAACCAACCCCAGAGAAAGAAGAAATGAATCCGACCATATCTTGCAATGCATTGGCAGGAATTACCACTCCTCAAACTCTCAAGATAGAAGGATATATCAAGAAGAAAAAGGTAATATTGTTTATTGATTTGGGTAGTACCAATAATTTTATTCATTGTAAGATAGCCAAGGAATTGAATTGCTTCCTATATCTAGCGCTTGACACCTGCAAACGAAGGAGCTATAAATTGCTCTGGAAAGTGCCATAATATCAAGCTAACCATGGGGGAATATGTATTGAATAGTCCAATGCTTTCCATTCCAATGGTTGGTGCTGATGTTGTACTAGGAGTCCAATGGTTACAATCTTTGGAGACAATAGCTTTCAATTTTCAAGAACTTTTCTTGAATTTTTTTTGGGAAGGAAATAAAGTTGAATTAAGGGGTATCGCAGGGAAACCAGGAAAGATAATTAGCTCTAATGGCATGACAAAGCTTTTGAAGAAAGAACCAGGTTTTAAACACCGAAATCATCTATTTCTCTAGATCTCCAAAAAGTCTTAGACACTCATTCCAAGGTGTTTGAGACTCCCAAAAGGCCGCCCACCTATTCGTGATCATGATCGTACGATTTACTTGATTCCTGGGAGTGTTCCTCCAAACATAAGGCCTTACAGATATCTTTATGCCCAAAAGAGTGAAATTGAACTTATGGTTGCAAAAATGCTAGAGGCTGGTATAATTCAACCTAGTCAAAGTTCTTTCTCTGCTCCAGTAGTATTGGTGCACAAGAAGGATGGATCATAGCATATGTGTCCATATTATTAGGGAGCTCAACAAGCTCACTATTAAAGATAAATTTCCTATTCCTGTCATTGATGAATTGTTGGATGAATTACATGGAGCAATTTACTTCACCAAGCTGGATCTTCGTTAAGGATATCATCAAATTAGAATGAAAAGATCGAAGACATTCCGAAAACAACATTTAGAACTCATGAGGGTCATTATGAATTTTTGGTTATGCCTTTTGGCCTTATTAATGCACCTTCCACATTTCAAGGTTTGATGAATTACATTTTCAAACCCTTCTTTACAAAATTTGTGTTAGTATTTTTTGATGATATACTAATCTACAAGTCTTGGAAGGATCATGTTCAACATGTTAATAGGGTGCTCAAGCTATTGGAGGAGAAACAATTATATGCAAAAACCTCCAAATGTTTCTTTGGAGTATAGGAGGTGGAATATTTGGGTCATATTGTATCTCATGAGGGTGTTAAGGTAGACCCTAACAAAATTAAAGCCATCAAGGAATGGAAAATCCCCACAACCATAAAGCATCTTCAAGGATTTCTCGGGTTGACAAGTTATTATTGCAAGTTTGTTAAGAGTTATGGGAGAATAGCGACACCTATAACATCATTACTGAAGAAAGATGCATTTTCTTGGACTCCAGAAGCAACAAAGGCCTTTGAACATCTTAAAGACGCAATGTGCCAAGCATCAGTCTTAGTTACACCATACTTTACAAAAACTTTTATTGTGGAATGTGATGCTGCAGGAAATGGAATTGGTGCTGTTTTAATGCAAGAAGGAAGACCCATTGTTGAAAGTTGTCCAATCAAAGGAAAGCATTTACACAAAGCTATTTATGAGAAGGAAATGTTGGCAATACTACATGCACTAAAGCAATGATGACCTTACTTAATGGGAAGACACTTCAAGGTTAAAACCAATTATCATAGTCTTAAATATTTTTTGGAACAAAGATTATCTTTAGAAGAGCAACAAAAATGGGCGACAAAGATGTTGGGTTATGACTTTGAAACCATCTACAAAAAAAGGGAAGAAAAATGTTGTTGCAGATGCACTCTCAAGAAAGGATGAGGATGTGGAAGCATTGCTTTGTGCTGTTTCTGTTATCCAACTTGAATGGATAACAAAACGAAGGGATGAATGGAAAAATGATGAAGAGGTTTGATCGAGTTCAAAAGTTGCAGAAAGATCCCAGCACATCTGATACATTTAGCTGGAAAAATGATTCATTATGGCACAAAGATCGCTTATATCTTTGTAAGAATTTCCAACTCAAACAAAAGATTCTTTTGGAATTGCACACCTCTCCCTTAGGAGGGCGCTCAGGATTTTTAAAAACTTACCATAGCGTCAAGAAGGAATTTTGTTGGGATGGCCTTAAATCTGATATTCAGAAGTTTGTGGCAGAATGTTTAATTTGTCAACAAAATAAAGTTGAGACAATTAAGACCCCGGGTTTGTTAGCTATTCCAAGTCAGCGTTGGGAGGAGGTTTCAATGGATTTTATCACCGGATTACCCAAGTTTGAAGGAAAGAGTGTCATCATGGTGGTGGTTGATAGACTTACCAAGTATGCACACTTTTGTGCATTATCTCATCCTTTTAACGCCAATACAGTTGCTACTGCATTTATGGAAACAATTCAAAAGCTTAACAGAAATCCAAAGATTATAGTAAGTGACAAAGATCTCATTTTCACTGGAAATTTTTGCATGGAATTATTTTCTTGTCTTGGTACTCAATTAGCTCATAACTCATCTTATCATCCTCAATTTGATGGGCAAATTGAGACAGTGAACAAATGTTTGGAAGAATATCTTCGTTACTTTGTATCTGATAAACAAACACAATGGGTCAAGTGGTTACCTCTAGTTGAATGGTGGTAGAACACTTCCTTCCATACGACAACAAAAATGACCTCATTTATGGCACTTTATGGATATCATCCACCATCCATCACATCATTTTTAAGAAAAAATTCTAAGGTTCAAGCAGTGGAAGATCACATTGAGCATCAACAACAAGTTCTCCAACTCTTAAAGTATAACCTCACTTTGGCGCAAAATCGAATGAAACAGTAGGCAGATCAATATCACAGTGAAAGAAGTTTCGATGTAGGTGATTGGGTATTTTTACGGCTACAACCACCATACAAATAAATGTCTCTCAGGAAAGCTAAGAAGGATAATAAATTATCACCCAAGTACTACAGTCTTTACAAGGTGTTGCAAATATTGGTACTATGGCATACAAATTGGAGCTGCCTGCATTTTCCCGAGTACACCCAGTTTTCATGTTTCATGCTTAAAGAAGGTTATCGGTGACAAGCTTCCAGTCCAAACAATGTTACCAAAACTTGATGAAGGAAAAATCATATTTGAGCCTGAAGCAGTCACGAAAACAAGAACCCGACAGCTACAGAATCAATCAATTTCAGAGTATCTCATTAAGTGGAAGAACTTACCCATTGAATATTCCACATGGGAGGATGAGAATTTTATACATAAGCATCCAAAATTACTCGAGTGTTGATAACAACACTTTTTTGAAAGAGAGGGGCATGTTAGGTCCCTATAATACTAGTGTATCCCCCTTATTATTATTGTTGTGCCCATGTAGCCCCCATATTGTTATTGTTGTGCCCCATAGAAGCCCACTATTGTTATTGTTGTGCCCTTACATTATTATTGTTATGTAGGCTATGATTATATTGTGACCCCTTAGACTCCTATATATACAAAGGAGGTCTTGTCATTTGTATCATCTGAGAATTGTTCATTTATGTAATGTAAAGGAGGTTTTCCCCCCGAAGAGGATAATTTTTAAGTCATTGATCTATCTATTTGTGAGCTGGTTGCATAACAATCATTATACCGATAACTGATTGGTTCTCTGATGTATTTAGTGAACACTCGACCAGATATATGCTTTGTTGTGAATACTCTAAAGTCAGTTTGAGATGGAGTCCAGACATGGTCATTGGATAGTAGTGAAGTACATCTTGAGATATCTCTGTGGAACCATACATCATTGTTTGAGATATGTTGCAGGAAATGAGATTCGATTATTAGGTTACATTGATTTTGATTGGGCAAGCAGTGTTGATGATGGGAAAAGTACTACTAGTGGTTGTTTTTGTTTGGGATCTGCTATGGTTTCTTGGATGAGCAAAAGACAAGATCCAATTGCACTAAGAATTGCTGAAGCTGAATATATGGCAACCAGTGAAGTTAGTCGTGAAGCAGTTTGGCTCCGTAAATTGCTTGCTGATTTGTTTGAAGGAGCATTGGATTCGACCATAATATGTTGTGATAATCAAATTTGCATAAAGTTGTCAAAGAACTTGGTATTTTGTGCAAGTTCGAAGCACATTATGATTAAGTATCACTACATTCGGAGCATTGTGCAGGATAGAGTTGTGAAGCTACAATATATCTCCACTGACGAACAAGTAGCCGATGTATTGACGAAGTCCCTTCTTAAGGGAAAGCATGAGTATTTTTGAGACAGGCTTGTGCTTGTGGATATCTCCTCCCAAATTGAGAGGGAGTAAGGATGGGCACCTTGTTCTCCATGTGTCATGTACTATTATGGCCAGGACTAACAATCGTAAGTCTAGTACATGAACACTGATAGGGAGAGCGGTTGATTGGATAAGCATCATGGACCAACATTCTTGAGACATGTATGGTGACCAGGACTAACAATTGTAAGTCAAGTACATTGATTTGGTATAAGGATGATCCGGAGGACCAATATTTCCTGTTGTCAAGTATTGTGACAATGGATTAGGAAATGGTCTTGTGAGAACATACTTTGGTGAACCTAGGTAGAGTATGTGCCTAAGAGAGGTGATGGTGTCGTATTGAATGCCTCCCAATATTGTGCTCATATCTAGTGGAGAGATAGAGCTTACTTGTCAAGGCATTGGTAGATTGACAATGCTGGTCATGATGATGTTTATGAAGATGCTTATCAATTTGGATCCTTTCTTATATGAATTTTTCAAATTGAGATTATCCTGTTGAGTCATTATGAATACCTCCCTAATTAAGAGGGAGTGTTGAAGTTGTAACTAGAGTTGGTCTTCATAATATAAATTTATCATTGATGTATTTATTATATTTATATTTTGTTAAAGCATGTTCTTCATGCTTAGAGTCAAAAGAGTCAAAATAAATAATTTTTGAGTCGAAAGAAAATTTATTTGAGTCATGTCCCATTTGGACATTTGTAAATAATTTAAATTTTATTTTTGAGTCATAAGCCCACAAGATGACCAAGTCGGCCTTCCTTGGACAAGTCAGCCTAGTGCCACCTATTCAACCCTCCTGGACAGCTATATATAAGAGACAATTCGACCTCTTGGAAAGCTCATTCATCCATCACATTATCAAGTATCTTCTGCACCTAAAGAAAGAAGAAGCAGGCTGAAGTCAAAGAAGAGAGAAGGCAGTCAAAGCACAAGAAGAAAATCGAAGTTTCTACCTTACTACAAGTCTACAACTCACACGTGTGACAATTTTCTGTGGAACAAGGTCGAATTTCTGAGGTAATTGCAAGCCAAAATTCGACCTCTACTGCAGGGCCGAAATTCTGAGTTTGACCGAATTTTGAGGAAGTTTGACCAACGTTGACTTTGACTATTGGAGGAGACTTGGAGAAGGGTTTCACTTGATATCTTTGTGGCAGTTTGGTCTTGGTCTTGGTCTTGCATATTTGTAAATTTGATCTGATTCTATAAGAGAAGGATTGTTGGGTTTTCACCTGGCGTTTGGCCTAATTTCTGTTGTCCTTTGTCTCATTGTGATCTTTGTTTTGAACATTTGTATAATTGTTGGATGGAGAAGACATAAGAAGTAATAAGAAGCTTATAGTGCAAAACTTGAAACTTTTAGAGATCACACAAGGCAAGAATGAGTTAATATCCTTGAGACAATAGAAGCAATGTGACAATAATCCAACAATAAGCTCACTTTAATGTTATAACAGCAGTGGATAAGTTTTTTATGACAGCAGAGAGTAATTTATGTTTTATGTGATGTCAAAACATACACACAGCAACCCAATACTAAATCCAATCCCAGAATGGAGCAAGCTTTCTTATGGTAACACTGTTATGATTTCAGACTTTAGTGTAAACAATGTGTGCAATTATTAGAGCGTCGTGGACAGCAGTAAGCTAACTTGAATCTCTTATGATAATTAGGACAGCAGTGAGATATTTCAATGTTAAATGTGCCAAACAGTCCTAAAATCTTTATTTCCTTTGAGTTAAAAGTTAGAAAGCTTGAGATAGGGAACTAAAAAGTGCTTATGCAATTGATGTATTTTCAGACCTCTGTAATGCCTATGACAGTCAGCGATAAGCCATGCAGTGAGCCAAAAACAACAAGCCAATTGATGCAATAAATTGTTACTTTGCTTATATGTTTTGTTGGGTGATTTTAAGATAATTAAATAAAACTTATGTCACTGTTCCTATATCAGACTTCAAATGCAGAGATGTCAGTCACCAAAACTTATGATTTTAGTCAGACAAATAATGCCCAGATATCCTTAAGTGACATTTCAAAGTATTAGATAAATTACCGATTTATTTCATTCCACTTAGATATATATATTTGACCACTGTTAGAGGGATATTAGGGAGCTGTAGCAAACAGTGAGAAGAATAAGGTTCAGAAATCAAACCCTTGAGCCCTTTGGGCTTGGAGACACTTGCCCAACTTGTTCCACGAAAATTTCCAAAAGGTGGTCCACCTGCAAACACAAATCTCACCCCAAATTCTCTGCAAATGACAATGATTAACTCAGAAAATCAAATGATTCCACAGTGAGAGAAAATAAGAGGAAGGTAAGGCTCAATGAGGCCAACGCATCAGTGGAAAAGGGTCAAAATAGGGCTGCGTTGAGCGGAAGAAAGCTTTTAAGGCTACAACAGTGAGGGCTGAGGGGAAATAAGGAGGAAAGTGGGCTGTGGCAGGGGTAATTAGGGCAGCGTAGGGCAGATTAGGGGCTGTGTTGATGGAATGAAGGCCTTAGAGGCCACGGCAGGCAGGGAGGAAGGAAAATGAGGGTTGCCGCAGGGAAGAAAACAGGCAGCGACAGTCCTGGATGAGGAGAAAAGGGGCTATGCTGGGGCAAGAAGCCCTAAAACTTCTTGAAACCCTCACAAAATTCAGAAAAATGCACCAGATCTTAAATTTTATCCACAAATGATCACAAAGACTCCCTTGAAGGTTGACATTTTCTCCTTGGGCTTGAGCGTTGAGCTTGGAGGAGATATAGATGGTGGATCTTGCCTTCCTAGGTCTAGATCGACCTCTAGAAAACCTCTAAAAAATTTCCAAGGCCTGAAATCCTCAAAAAATTTTCAGATCTGGTTTGAAGTTCACCCACACAAGTAAAATTTGAAGAACTCAAAACCCCAATATATACAAAAAGATAAAATAAATCCTAAAACCTCAAAACCCCAGCTGCACACAAGGGTTAGAAAATAAAACTATTTACAAAATTTTATTTTACAATATTCACAATGATTTATGGCTCTTATAAGCAGATCTATTTGTTAAATGCACAATAGATAAAAATAGATTAGTGAAATAATTTAAATGGGTGAGCAAAACCAATCGTTAGATAAGGCTTGAAATTTAACAATGTGGACTCTTAAGCTTTCTTGTCTTGGTAGTTCGCTGGTCCAACTGAAGACTTCCCCTTACGCCCAAGATCTAAATCCTTGAGATCTTTACACACTTAAGGTCAAGTTATTAGATCAATAGGGGCTAGATAAACACCATAACCCTCAAGATCTAAAGATATCTGCTAGATCAATCAGGTTATAATGACTGTTTAAACCCAATAACTAATGCAAGATACTTGTGCAAATAGTTAATCCAATCAATGGCTAGAGAAAAAATAACTTATAAAATATAATTCAATAGAGCATTAAGAACATGATTAAGAAATTACAACAATAAGCATAAGAGAAACACCACCATGAATAAACCCCAAAGTCTTCTTTATTATTTCTAGAAAAATTATTACAGCAGAGCTTGACTCAGAGCTTCTTTGAAATTTTTCGGTAACTTGAGAAGCAAATGACTTCTAATTTATAGATAAATCCTCCAAGTGGAAAATAATGACTAGTTGGCTTCTTCTCCGTCAAAATAATTTCTATTTTTGAAGAATTTTCAATTTTTTTCATAAAAACCATTTTTTATTAGCTCAAAAAAATTATTTTTAGTTAATTTCCTCAAAAAATTGACTTTGACTTAACCACCAAGGCCCAAGGGTCCAATTTTTCTTGAAAGTTCCAATATTTCCTTGGTGGGGGACCTCCAAAAATTAATTCCTTCAAGGCCCACGAATTTCCCACTTGGAGAATTTAATTTCTCTAGGACTTTTAATTTTGACTCTAAATAATTAAATTTATGGTTTATGATTTGAATTGATTTTTGCTAGAAAATTTAATTAATTGACACTTGAGGAGATTAATAATTTTTCCGCCCTCTAATACTTTAGCCATGGTGTTTAAATATGAGAGACCACACACCAAAATATTTTTTACATTAAGATATTACAATTTCAACCTTTAAAGGGGGAACATTTGTTCGTTATAGACCCTCAATTTATTACCCAATTCTGCGACTCAATATGATCTAGTAGACCAAGTGATTTGTAATAAAAAAAATATAGCCAATTAGCTTAAAATATTCGCAAATCACTTTTACAAAAGACTAGACTAAAACACTAGGACTCACTTAAGATCTTGATGATAAATTGCACCCTAACTTTGATGTGAGGCTGGAGAGAAAAACTAAGTCGATCATTCATGTTTAGAAACATAAATGAATCAGTAAGACGAAAAACCTCCTAGGATGAAATTCGTTGCCAAGATAATAGACTTACCTAAGTTGTTACATACATACATGGTTTTACTAGCATCATTTATATTAACATTTTGCAAAATGAGTTTACAACTTTGACAAACTGACAACTGATGATGATGAATTTAGGATGATTTGAATGCTCAAACATGATGGAATCCCTTTGCGAAAAAGTGTATTGCTATAGGGTAGTTGACATGGAGTGGTCAACACTTTGGTCAAGGAGTTCTCTCAGTTCTCCTTTTGGATGTACTCATCCCACAACCAACTACAATCAGGAAGATGTTTCCTAGCAAGGATCCCATCTACAAAGGTGGTCCAGTGCTTACTGCAACACTTCAGAGCAACTTTCACTAGCTCTGAGTCAATCACAGTTTCCCCAACAATTGCAAGCTCTCATCATGAGCTTGCTGGATCCTCGTGAGGTAAGATGTCTTGTCTCAGATCTACTCATTTTGATGCTTTTTAATTTTTCCCGCAACACCATTTCCTTGTTTCCATTTTTGCTCTGATAAATATCAGTTAAAGCTACTCACATCTGACGTCCTATACACTTCCCTAATGGGCGAGGAATTGTGTGATCCCTCACACCATCCAAAATTATACACCTTGCTTACATATCTTTTAGATTATGCTCTGCTGCAAGGTTTGGATCTAAAGGAGCTTGAATGTTTGTGTTCACAAGATCTTACAAACCATTCATTTTTAGAATCATGGTAATTCGCTCCTTCTAGGGACTGAAATTAGCAGCCCCATCCAACTTGTCTTCATATTGCAAACTGCTTAGTGATGCCATCCTACACAAATTGACTATGGTCACAAAACCCATCTGCGAAATTTAAAAATAATTTTGTTTTGGTAAAATGGAGAAACTCACTGCTACAAACCAGCTTGATCTCAGATATCTCTCTCAAAGTTATCTAGAAAGATTTGATACCAAGTTAAATTTCCAAATACTAGCCTAGATTTAGTTTCTCACGACAATTAATTTGATTCCCCAAAATTTATTTGTTTAGCAAAATAAATATTGAATTATTGAAAAATTAAAATCATTGTCATTTTTAATTTCTATATATCCATATGCAACATAATTTAAATCAGAGAGATCAATCAGACATTGCAAAAATAATTCATCCACAACAATTCTTTGTCATCTATTAATCAAGAAAATTTGGGTTTTCGACCCATAGAGATATAAGGAAAAATACAACTGGAACCTATAACTTGGCGCCCACAGGATGAATTCAGCCACTTGGAAATCGACTTATGAAGGAAATCAACCTAGAGAAATTGGACCCAATCAATCTGCTGGCAAGCCAACCCTTCGTCCTCCCACGAGCTTCTATTGCGCCTTAGGGAACTCGACCTCCAACAAATCAGTTACTCCAATAAACTCGACTTCCCTCTCTTTAGCAACTCAGGGTTGCATTCTCCACAACTTGACTTCCTAGATCCGCCTTCAAATTCTCTCGTACTTCTCTCTGCTTGCGTTTACTGAGCCACTCATACTAGAGAAAATCATTGTCTTGTTGTGACTCACTCTCTTGAGTTCTTGTGTGTCTTCCCCTATTTGCTAGGTTTCTTTTATAATCTCCGTCATCTATTAATCAGGGAAATCTAGGTTTTTGACTCATAGAGATACACAAGGAAAAATACAACGGGAACCTATAATTTGGCGCCCATAGTTTGAATTTAGCCACCTGGAAATCGATCTCTGAAGGAAATCAACCTAGAGAAATTCAACCCTATCAATCTGTTGGCAAGCAAACCCTTCGTCCTCCCACGAGTTGCCGTTGCGCCTTAGCGAACTTGACCTCCAGCAAATCGGCTACTCCAATAAACTCAAATCGCCTCTCTTCAACAATGTAACCCTGCATTCTCCACAACTTGACTTCCTAGATTCGCCTTCAAATTCTCTTGTACTTCTTTGTGCTTCCATTTACTGAGCCACTCACACTAGAGAAAATCGTTCTCTCGTGGTGATTCACTCTCTTGAGTTCTTGTGTGTCTTCACCTCTTTGCTAGGCTTCTTTTATAATCTCTATTAAGCCCAAATCCATAACCCTAATGTCTTTTCTAGAAGATCTTGGATATCAATGGTTGAGATTATTTTTACGTCACTTAAATAATTAAATTATTTATCCTAAGAAAATGACCTTATAGTCCGCAATAATTAATTGACTTTAATTATTGTGCTTTTTCTAAGTTAGACTTAGGAAAGAAGTCATAAATCACTTACTCCACCAAGCAAGCACCTAGAGAGGCAATAAATCATCTCCCACATGCTAAGACACCAAACTAATTAATTGACTCTAATTAATTAAATTTATGGCTTAGGATTTTAATTTATTTTTTCCAGAAAATTTAATTAATTGACACTTGAGGGAATTAATAATTTTTCCACCCTCTAATACTTTAGCCATGGTGTCTAAATATGAGAGACCATGCACCAAAATATTTTTTACATCAAGACATTACAATTTCAACCTTTAAAGGGGGAACACCTGTTCGTTATAGACCCTCAATTTATTACCCAATTTTGCGACTCAATATGATCTAGTAAACCAAGTGATTTGTAATAAAATAAATTAGCCAATTAGCTTAAATTATTCCCAAATCACTTTTACAAAAGACTCGACTAATACACTAGGACTCACTTAAGACCTTGATGTTAAATTACACCCTAGCTTTGGTGTGACGCTGGAGAGATAAACTTTGTTGATCATTCATGTTTAGAAACATAAATAAATCAGTTAGACGAAAAACCTCCTAGGATGAAATTCATTGCCAAGATAATAGACTTATCTAGGTTGTTACATATATACATGGTTTTACTAGCATCATTTATATTAACATTTTGCAGAATGGGTTTACAACTTTGATAAACTGACGACTGATGATGATGAATTTAGGATGATCTGAATGCTCGAACATGATGGAATCCCTTTGCGAAAAAGTGTATTGCTATAGGGTAGTTGACATAGAGTGGTCAACACTCTGGTCAAGGAATTCTCCCAGTTCTCCTTTTGTATGTAGTCATCGCACAACCAACTCCAATCAGGAAGATGTTTCCTAGCAAGGATCCCATCTACAAAGGTGGTCTAGTGCTTACTGCAACACTTCAGAGCAACTTTCACTAGCTCCGAGTCAATCACAGTTTCCCCAACAATTGCAAGCTCTCATCATGAGCTTGTTGGATCCTCGTGAGGTAAGATGTCTTGTCTTAGATCTACTCATTTTGATGCTTTTTAATTTCTCCTGCAACACCATTTCCTTGTTTCCATTTGTGCTCTAATAAAGATCAGTTAGAGCTACTCACATCTGACGTCTTATACACTTCCCTAATAGGCGAGGAATTGTGTGATATCCAAAATTGTACACCTTGCTTTCATATCTTTTAGATTATGCTCTGCTGCAAGGTTTGTATATAAAGGAACTTGAATGTCTGTGTTCACAAGATCTCACAAACCATTTATTTTTAGAATCATGGTAATTCGCTCATTCTAGGGACTGAAATTAGTAGCCCCATCCAACTTGTCTTCATATTGCAAACTGCTTAGTGATGCCATCTTCACAAATCGACTATGGTCACAAAACCCATCTGCAAAATTTAAAAATAATTTTGTTTTGGTAAAATGGAGAAACACACTGCTACAAACCCTCTTGATCTCAGATATCTCTCTTAAAGTTATTTAGAAAGCTTTGATACCAAGTTAAATTTCCAAATACTAGCCTGATTTATTTTCTCACGACAATTAATTTGATTCCCAAAATTTTTTTTGTTTAGCAAAATAAACATTGAATTACTGAGAAATTAAAATCACTGGCATTTTTAACTTCTATATATACATATGCAACATAATTTAAATCAGAGAGATCAATTAGACATTGCAAAAATAACTCACCCACAACAATTCTTCGTCATCTATTAATAAAGAAAATTTGGGTTTTTGACCCATACAGATATAAGGAAAAATACACTGGAACCTATAACTTGGTGCCCACAGGATGAATTCAGCCACTTGGAAATCAGCTTATGAAGGAAATCAACCTAGAGAAATTGGACCCAATCAATTTGTTGGCAAGCCAACCCTTCGTCCTCCCACGCGTTGCTATTGCGCCTTAGGGAACTCAACCTCCAACAAATCGGCTACTCCAATAAACTCGACTTTCCTCTCTTTAGTAACTTAGGCCTACATTCTCCACAACTTGACTTCCTAGATTCGCCTTCAAATTCTCTCGTACTTCTCTCTGCTTGTGTTGACTGAGCCACTCATACTAGAGAAAATCACTCTCTCTTGTTGTGACTCACTCTCTTGAGTTCTTGTGTGTCTTCACCTCTTTGTTAGGTTTCTTTTATAATCTTTGTCATTTATTAATCAAGAAAATCTCGGTTTTCGACTTATAGAGATACACAAGGAAAAATATGACGGGAACATATAATTTGGTGCCCACAGGTTGAATTCAGCCACCTGGAAATCGATCTCTGAAGGAAATCAACCTAGAGAAATTCAACCCAATCAATCCGCTGACAAGTAAACCCTTCGTCCTCCCACGAGCTGCTACTGCGCTTTACCGAACTTGACCTCCAGAAAATCGGCTACTCCAGTAAATTCAACTCCCCTCTCTTCAACAACGCAACCCTGCATTCTCCACAACTTGACTTCCTAGATTCGCCTTCAGATTCTCTTGTACTTCTCTGTGCTTCCATTTACTGAGCTACTCACACTAGAGAAAATCGCTCTCTCTTGTTGTGATTCACTCTCTTGAGTTCTTGTGTGACTTCACCTCTTTGCTGGGTTCTTTTATAATCTGCATTAAACCCAAATCCCTAACCCTAATGTCCCTTCTAGAGGATCTTGGATATCAATGGGATTATTTCTAAGTCACTTAAATAATTAAACTATTTATTCCAAGAAAATGACCTAATAGTCTGCAATATTTAATTGACTTTAATTATTGTGCTTTTCCTAAGTTAGACTTAGGAATGAAGACATAAATCACTTACTCCACCAAGCAAGCACCTAGAGAGGCAATAAATCATCTCCCACATGCTAAGACACCAAACTAAATAATTGACTCTGATTAATTAAATTCATGGCTTAGGATTTGAATTTATTTTTGCCAGAAAATTTAATTAATTGACACTTGAGGGAATTAATAAATTTTCCACCCTCTAATACTTTAGCTATGGTGTCTAAATATGAGAGACCATGCACCAAAATATTTTTTACATCAAAATATTACAATTTCAACCTTTAAAGGGGGAACACCTGTTCATTATAGACCCTCAATTTATTACCGAATTCTGCGACTCAATGTAGACCAAGTGAATTGTAATAAAATAATTTAGTCAATTAGCTTAAATTATTCCCAAATCACTTTTACAAAAGACTCGACTAAAACACTAGGACTCACTTAAGATCTTGATGATAAATTCCACCCTAGCTTTGATGTGAGGCTAGAGAGAAAAATTCAGTCGATCATTCATGTTAGAAACATAAATGAATCAATGAAACAAAAAACCTCCTAGGATGAAATTCGTTGCCAAGATAATAGAATTACCTAGGTTGTTACATACATACATGATTTTACTAGCATCATTTATATTAACATTTTGCAGAATGAGTTTACAACTTTGACAAACTGACGACTGATGATGATGAATTTAGGATGATCTGAATGTTCGAACATGATGGAATCCCTTTGCGAAAAAGTGTATTGCTATAGGGTAGTTGACATGGAGTGGTCAACACTTTGGTCAAGGAGTTCTCTCAGTTCTCCTTTTGGATGTAGTCATCCCACAACCAATTACAATCAGGAAGATGTTTCCTAGCAAGGATCCCATCTACAAAGGTGGTCTAGTGCTTATTGCAACACTTCAAAGCAACTTTCACTAGCTCCGAGTCAATCACAGTTTCCCCAACAGTTGCAAGCTCTCATCATGAGCTTGTTGGATCCTCGTGAGATAAGATGTCTTGTCTCAAATCTGCTCATTTTTATGCTTTTTAATTTCTCTCGCAACACCATTTCCCTATTTCCATTTGTGCTCTGATAAAGATCAGTTAGAGCTACTCACACTTGACGTCCTATACACTTCCCTAATAGGTGAGGAATTGAATGATCCCTCACACCATCCAAAATTATACACCTTGCCTTCATATCTTTTAGATTATGCTCTGCTGCAAGGTTTGGATCTAAAGGAACTTGAATGTTTGTGTTCACAAGATCTCACAAACCATTCATTTTTAGAATCATGGTAATTCGCTCCTTCCAGGGACTGAAATTAGCAACCCCATTCAACTTGTCTTCATATTGCAAACTGCTTAGTGATGCCATCTTCACAAATCGACTGTGGTAACAAAACCCATCCGCAAAATTTAAAAATAATTTTGTTTTGGTAAAAAGGAGAAACTCACTGCTACAAACCCTCTTGATCTCAGATATCTCTCTCAAAGTTATCTAGAAAGCTTTGATACCATGTTAAATGTCCAAATATTAGCCTAGATTTATTTTCTCACAACAATTAATTTGATTCCCAAAAATTTATTTATTTACCGAAATAAATATTGAATTACTGAAAAATTAAAATCACTGGCATTTTTAACTTCTATATATATACATATGCAACGTAATTTAAATTAGAGAGATCAATCAAACATTGCAAAAATAATTCATCCACAACAATTTTTCGTCATCTATTAATCAATAAAATTTGGGTTTTCAACCCATAGAGATATTACGAAAAATACAACTGGAACCTATAACTTGGTGCCCACAGGATGAATTCAGCCACTTGGAAATTGACTTACGAAGGAAATCAACCGAGAGAAATTGGACCCAATCAATTTGTTGGCAATCCAACCCTTCGTCCTCCCACGAGCTGCTATTGTGCCTTAGGGAACTCGACCTCCAACAAATCGACCACTCCAATAAACTCGACTTCCCTCTCTTTAGCAACTCAGGGTTGCATTCTCCACAACTTGACTTCCTAGATTCGCCTTCAAATTCTCTCGTACTTCTCTCTGCTTGCGTTTACCGAGCCACTCATACTAGAGAAAATCACTGTCTTGTTGTGACTCACTCTCTTGAGTTCTTGTGTGTCTTCCCCTATTTGCTAGGTTTCTTTTATAATCTCCGTCATCTTTTAATAAGGAAAATCTAGGTTTTCGACTCGTAGAGATACACAAGGAAAAATACAATGGGAACCTATAATTTGGCGCCCATAGTTTGAATTCTGTCACCTGGAAATTGATCTCTGAAGGAAATCTACCTAGAGAAATTCAACCCAATCAATCTGCTGGCAAGCAAACCCTTCATCCTCCCACGAGTTGCCACTGCGCCTTAGCGAACTTGACCTCCAGCAAATCGGCTACTCCAATAAACTCAACTCCCCTCTCTTCAACAACACAACCCTGCATTCTCCACAACTCGACTTCCTAGATTCGCCTTCAAATTCTCCTGTACTTCTCTGTGCTTCCATTTACTGAGCCACTCACACTAGAGAAAATCGCTCTCTTGTTGTGATTCACTCTCTTGAGTTCTTGTGTGTCTTCACCTCTTTGCTAGGCTTCTTTTATAATCTCCATTAAGCCCAAATCCCTAACCCTAATGTGCCTTCTAGAAGATCTTGGATATCAATGGTTGAGATTATTTCTAAGTCACTTAAATAATTAAATTATTTATCCTAAGAAAATGATCTAATAGTCCGCAATAATTAATTGACTTTAATTATTGTGCTTTTCTTAACTTAGACTTAGGAAAGAAGACATAAATCATTTACTCCACCAAGCAAGTACCTAGAGAGGCAATAAATCATCTCCCACATGCTAAGACACCAAACCTATGTAGAATACCTTCCGAAGCTACCACAAGCTTCGACATAATAGAATGTGGGTTGTGAATTACAAACAAGTGAACAATGTGAGGGATACAAGAACATCCTCTGCAATCCATTGTTGTGGCATTTGTTTAGTAGAGCAATGCGAGAGTATAATGGTAATAAGGATTAGCGTGATCCTCATAGTCTTACCCAACATGTTTTTCAAAGGGGATTTTTGACCTTATTTTTGTTGCATATCTTATATATGTAAATTTTAAAATATAGTTCCTGTTGTACTTGTTTCTCGTAGGCAGTTCTTGGCTGCAACATTACGTCAAGAAACCAACTCGACTAGTCTTTAGGTTCAAGTTGGCCCTTGAACCAGAGGGGGCTCCCTCAATAGTTACGAGGCCTTGTTTAACGCTGTTCACTGTCATTGGACAACAACCTATGAAGCACAATTGCCAGATTTATGATTTAATTTTGGGTGGTTGTTGATGATTGCACAATCTCTGTTCATGAATAAATCCCTCTCTTGCAGAGTTCTTGGTCAAAGTGTCAGCATCTAGTTTGACAGAATAACTTGACTTTTATAGAATTTGACAGAAGAATATGAAAGAATTCATGATAATTAAGCAGTCATACTGAATACTTAATCAACCAGACAGTGAATGCGTGTAGAAGATTTCTACAGCCAAACATAACACATTCAAGAGATGACAGAAGGCAATAATTAAAAGATGTAGAGGAGCTATCTCGGACAGACTGTCCAATAAACTAATCTCTTTAAATAATTATAACTTTGTAGGGGATTTCAGAGAGATTGAAACTCAATCTATTCTTACCCAGAATCTCCTATGTTACTTTGAATGTGTGCAGAAATAAGTTAGGAAAACACTAGAAAAACATACAGGAAACACAAATTCTGTCATGAACTGGAGCCAGAAGGCTTTAATTAGGAATTTTGTAATAAAAGTTTTACAAAGATGACAGGGTTGGCATCGCCAACCCTTTTACATTACAAATGAAACAATATATAAACTAAATCTCTCCTAAACTGTTACAATAATTCTGTAATAAAATCCTGAATAATAACTAAAAATAAAATAATATCTCCAATTTATCTGCTGGAAACTTTAAACTATTTATTAAAATCTGGAATTGGTTCACTAGAAATCTGTCGACTTCCCTTTTCTCAAGGTCAATTCTGCCACCTAAACACCAGCTGGCGCACAACAGTTTTTCTCTTTGATATCTCTGTTTGTGGTAAGTAAAAGACTTAGTGAAATCCTCATACTTTGTAACTGCTTCATCATTTTGAAAAGTATAATATTCTTGGAAAACAAAAGTAGCCCTGATTGCACCATTTCCTAGTCCATTTGCTCCATAGTAATTGCTATTGTGAGAACTGCCAGAAGCAACAGAAGTCCATCTGCGAGATTCTGGTTCTGATACAACCCAAGGATAAACAGAAAATCCATCTCTTCTCCATGGAATACCTTGATCACCTTGCCAATTTATATCTGGCATACTTGTAAATCCCCTAGTTGAAGTCACTGTACCCCAGTTCAACTGTGCATGAGAGTTGCTGGTTTGCCCTGTTTTACAATATAAGTGTTGCCAAACTGCTAAGTCAGAACTTTTGCAGCACCTCACTGTATTTGCTGCATATTTGTGCTGCAGGAGTCCTGATGTCTGTGTAAAATCCTATGACAGCAGTCTATGAAGGGATGGAATGGCAATAAGAAGGTAAATCATCAAGATTGGAAAAGAAAGCTGGAAATAATACTCTGCCACACGAGCACTGTCATGACTATCCTCCAGCTTCATTAATCCCAACTTAATAATAATGTTGTTAGAGAGGCAATTCCAAGCTTTCATAAACATTTTGGACATGCAAATGGAGTTGTTAGGCTTCAACAAAACTGCAAAATTTGACCATCAACACTTTTATAGAAGTCTGCTTCATTTCTGTATATTGGCGCTGTAAAATTGTGTTTTGAAATTGTAGCTCCCTAGAGGGTTTAATCATGACTTCCTCTTTTCAAATTATGAGTAATCATCCTTTAATGTTTGGTTCTATAAATGTTTCTCTGAGAAACACAGTGAGCAAGAACCAAATCAACCAGACATGCACTAAAACGCTCTAAAGATAAAAATTCAATTATAAAACATTAGACTGAATTCAAAGACTTCAGTGCTACTTAAAGAAATTTGGCCATATGGTCAAAGTTCCTTCTTCAGATCAGTATTCAAAAAAAGTTTGATAACCCTCTCTTCCACACCAAAAGACAAAACTGTCTCCTCCTAATTGACGTGTGACCTCCATGGTTTTCTTTACTTGAGCTGCAGCATAAGCATAAACACGTGCATCTGGACTTATAGCAGTTCTATGCATGTAATCCACGATACATGAACAAGTGTGCTGTTTTCAACAAAGTATGAATGCCGGATTCTTCCTGAAGCTGTTTTGTAAGAGCCACAACTGCATCTAGATTGGCATTAGACTCCATGAGTGTTTTCCAATCAAGAGCAATGTCACGGTCATGAAAGCACCTGTTGTACTTTAGTAAAGAAAGAAGGTTTACAATGGCTTCTGTTGCTTTTATAACCTGCGACCTTTCACCACACTGTGCCAAAACAGTTATTGCAGCTACAACATTAATTTGAAGCCGTTTACCTCCATCTTGATTTTCAAGGTATTGCAGAAGTCTTTCCATAAATGACCAGCTTTGAGAACGTGTGAGAAATATAGGGCTTGGCTAACTATGCTCACTTGCAAGTAAATAGCAGCAGTGACCTCTTATCCCACGAATATGTTTTTTCTTTTGAAGCTTTCTGACAATCTCATATTTGTGTTCTGGGAAGACACCCGCAAAGTTGCAAACCCATAGCTGCTATTTACAAATCCCTCCCCAGAGAATATAGAGAGGGCAAGAGTATCCTCTCCATTGACACCATAGTAACGAACTTCGTTGGCCGCAAAATGTTCCAGTTTGGATTGCCCGAACTTGATCTCTGTCAAGCCCACTGGATTCAATATACGTTGATGCACATACTGATCATAATTCATTCCTGTAACTTTCTCTATCACTCTTCCAAGAACCATGTACCCAACATTGCTGTAGTGTATTGCTGACCCCGGATTGAAATCCGGCGGTACACTTTTCATGTAGCGAATGGCCTCATTGGCTGTTGGAGGAGAAGGGCAACCTAGTGATTGTGATGCATAGAGAGCTGCAGGGATTCTGAGTACCTTGATTTTGGATTGTATAGAGTTCCAGCCTCCCGTGTGTTGCAGTAAGTTCTGTATGGTTATATTGAATAACCTTTTGTCCACAAAGGCACTGTGTGGAGGTTCCAAATTCTCCAGCAAACGAAATGGTTGATCTTCAAGACTCAGCCTCCCTTCCTGAACAAGTTTGAGAATGGCAGTCCCAGTGATGACTTTGGAGAAACTATTATATCTCATAATACTTTTTGTAGTGACTGCTTCACCATTGTTGCGATTGGCATTTCCAAAAGCTCTGAAGTATTTGAGGTGGCCTCCCTTGGCCACAGCAAGCTGAGCTCTCCTGGAGCATTAGCCCGATGCATTAACAGTTTCATTACTTCATCAAATGTTTCGATCTCCAATGAGTGATGGCCACTAGTAGCTTCTGAAATGAGAAGGATCAGAGCAAAGAGAATAAGAATAAAAAAAACGTTAGGAATCAATGCCTCTGCGATCACGTTTCTCAGCAATATCATAACTGGCTGAATTCAATGCCTGATGCATTCAGTACAATGAAAATTCACACAGCCCCTCTTGCTAAGGCTTTTTCTGCTATGTTTGTGCTTTGGATCCCGTTGCTGTTTGTAATCGCAGCATCAATAGCATCTATGTCTGCTAAAACAGCAGCTCTTGCTCGTGGAACAGCAGATAGTTGGTTCAGATCTTGATACTTTATGCCTTCAGAGGCTTCCCAGGCAGTGAAAACATCTGGCTCGACTGCAATGACTGCGATCAATCATGATAAGTACATTTAATGACCTCACCCCTGAGACAACCAAGGAACTTCAACTCTGGAATACTTTGAACCTATGTCCAGCCTCATGGAAGGCAATCTAAACCCAAGCCTTAATTTAGGAAAGTGATTTTGAATGAAATAACAACAGATGCAGGGGATCGAAGCCATCAACAGAAGGGGAAATAGGAGTTGTGTCCTAAAACCATTTAGTTTTCTCGAATAGTTTGTCTGCATATTTGATCTCCTTCTGCATCCGTCGATTAGTAATGCCACCATGACCAGGAATGCTGCCCCCAAAATCCTTAATTTTGAATGCCCCCTTTGAAACCACTGGCAAAGAATCCTCCAAATGGAGCTGTACTTGATGCAAACAGATCATATGTCAATGCAGTCACTGAAACCATAAGTGGATTTTGGACGGAAGGGGGTGGGGTCCATAATGGTAAATGGTTTTTCGCTTGGGGTTACCGAAATCCTCCAGATGATGCCACGTAATCAAAGGTGGTTTTGTCAAACTGCCAATTTCGGGACCCCCCTCTCTTATCAAACAACTTTTGAATGAGGGGGTCCGAAATTTTTGTTGTTGTTTTAATAATTTAAATATATAAAAAAAACTTTATAAAAATATGTAATTATATTTTACAAAATCAAATATATTTAAAATTAATACTAATGTGAATATAACAAATGATTGAAAAATTAGCTAATTTCCAAAGTTTTGTACCCTTTTTCACTAGATCCTCTTGTGTAAGAGAAAGTTAGAACAGTTCCCTAGGTTATTACATCCAGCCTCTGCCTAGTGTGCTGTTCAAAATTTTGATATTCACCACCATCTAAACGGAAGGCAATTATCAACTATAATGCTGTTATTATTCTCATGTGCTTGTGAGCATTTCAAGCCTGGTTGACAGTGTGAGTTCCAGGTTGGATGTCTTCATTGAAAAGCTTAAACAGTCAATTATAAAAAAATAGATCCTACACATTAATCAGGAAACCCTGTTTCTCCTTGAATCTATAATATTATAACTTCTGAAATATACCTGTTGATATTGGCCCCTGTAGTTGAATCCTAAATCAGAACTGTTCTCAAAAATTGGTTTTTAACTTTTCATGACAGATAGATAACTTCTTTCCCTATTTATTGTGAACTTACAGCTCTTAAATTCTGATAATATTTTATTTCTAGGTGTTTTCTTCCGCTTAAACTTTTCCATTTCCTGCAACGACCTAATGAAAATCTGTGACAATTTTATAAGTCAGAGATCTGTTTTTTTTTTAATATACACACATACAAATTTGCTATATGTTGACAGTTGGCCTGCTTTTTCACCACCTTTATCTCTCATCATTTTAAATATTTTAAGGATTTTATCAATGTATATATATTTAATGTCAAAATGGTCTTAAGATGATGCCAATATTACTGTCCTATATTATCTACAGTTCATTTTTTTCTGCATTTACAACACCAAACCCACATGAAGAGGAAATTCCTAAGCATATTTTTTACATTTTTTGATTCTCTCTTGAGGGTGCTCAGAATTTTTTATGGTTCTCAAGCAACTATGATGGTAATTATTAAGTTGATATATTTTGTGTTAGACATTGAATCATATAACTGCTTTTGTTGTTTTACGCAGGCTTACTAAGACTTGCTTTGATAAATGCATTGAAAGAAGGTATGTAATTCTGTGAGATTGTCAGATTGAATTAATTTATTATATTGATAGGGTATGTTAAAAGAGTGACTTGTCTTACACAGGATTGCAAAATTGGGATATTTCTAATTTAGCAGAGCACTATGGTTGATGGCCTCTGCTTCCATTTCTCTGATATGCCTAATTTGGATTCTTGTATTTGCTTCAATCACTATTATCTTTCTGTCTGATTGTGCCAGAAAGTCATGTAGGTAATAAGGATTAAGCAGGATTAGAGGTATTTTTATAGCACATGACAGAATTAAGATAAATATATTTGAATTTCGTTTAGATATTTTTATTTTGACAAAGGGATGATTTATTTGAAAGGTTTTATGGACAATAAGATAATGACCAGCTTGGCATATACTGATGTCAGAAATTCAGATGAGATTGAAAATCCTCAATGGAAGTACTCAACACTAAAAGTGATTGAAAAATGCAGCATAGATGGTAGCTTCATTTTAATCCAGTGAAAGCAATACCCTTTGTTGATGCCCATCGAGTTAGATGTCTCTTCTTTTCAGATTAGTTCAGGAAAACAGATTTTTAACAGATCCACCTGACATCCCTTTTTTTGCAATGAGTTCAGGAAACATTGCTCTCTATTTAAGCCTTTGCCATGGTCTGCCTCTTCATCTGGTCCTGATGATGAACCACACTTGTTGGTTCGAAACGCGTCGGCCAAAAAATTCTCTAATGTGATTCCTACCGAAAGACTTTGTTTAATTCGCTATGGATCACAGAAGCTTGAATACAGAAACATATCTTCCCGAAGTAAGGTAGAGGGATTTATTGAAACATACTTTAAAAGGAACACTTCAATGCCTTTTTTAACCATTGTGGACTGTCTTTTTCATAATTAAAATATCAATCAAGTCTTGAACAAGAAATAACGTTTTCTATCAATCTCTCACTGACTCTTTCTGTGATTTGCATTGATGAGCTGTAGTGATTTGTCTCTCTAGTTTGGAAGATGCTCTCTACTCTTACCCCTATTCCACTTGATGTTGATAGTCCACATGTGCCCCCACACTTGGCTTTTGCCCCATGAACTGCTGGTTCAACAAGGAATGTACACTCCATGATAAACATCTCTGTTTTGCTTTCAAACATAGTCCCCACTCTTTCCCCCACTTTTGGAAATCCTACTGCTGCCTACTCTGCCTTAAAAAGCAGGATTTTCTTCCCTCGTGGAGTTGTAAGCTTTGTGATGCTCTTCACTATTCCCCAAAACCCATTTGTCACACCTTTTTCCCAAGGTACAGCGCTTTCCCACCCAGATCCAGACCTCCAGTCCATGTTCGTTTATATGACCTCTCTTTGTGCTGTTCCTGCGTATGCCCCTATCTTCTTTGCTTCCCACCTCTAATCATCTTTTTTTCCTTTGGAAACATCAGATGTACAGTTAAGTTGTGAGCAGTAGCAAATCAGCCGACGAGGAAGGCTTCGAAGCTGACTTCCTGAAACATTGTATTCACTCTGTTGATTCTCATGTTGCTGATTTGTTTAATCATTTTAGTGAGAAGGTTTCCACAGTTAAGCATATTGCTGTTCAGAATATTTTTTTTTTTAACTGAAACGGGTGTTTTTATTTATGGGAGGCCGAAGCCAGATCACGCATTACAATTCGCTGCTACAAACAATACATTTCTCTGCTTTTGCAAGACCGCCTTGCCCTTTTAGGGAATAGTTGCCATATTCGGTACTCCTGCATTTATGCTGATCATGCTCTTTTCGAGATTACATCCTGCGTTTGTCAGTCTGTCTGCTTCTGTGTTTAATTCTCTGAGGATATGGAAGAGTTGTACTGAGGAAAAGTCCTTCATGAGTCTGTTCACTCTTGTAAGCTGCTTGTTTAGTGCTGGATCCTTGAGCCCTTTCTTGTTTATTAGAGATTTTATCAGCAATTCTGAGTCTCCAAAGACTATGATTTCGTTTGGGTTTTCGTTTCTGGCCAGTTGACAAGCTTTTAAAAGACTGAGAATTTCTGCCTGATTGTTGGTTTTAAGCCCAAGTCCCCAGCTGAAGTCCTCTTTTCTCCCATTCGGGAGGTAGATAACCCCCCCTGCTCCTGACCTGCCTGGATTGCCTTTCGAGGCTCCGTCAAAGAAGATAGTGCATTTTCCTTGTGATTTCCACCACTTCTGGAAACTATCCAAGGTGTCTCTAATCTGCCAATTTTCCTTATGAATTGGGCGAGTGAATGCTGAAGGTCTCGGCGTGGGGGAGAAGCCATCCAGCCAAGCCCTTTCTTCATTTCGAAGGGAGCTGTCTTTGACATTGGATTGATTCAGAGTTTCTATTAGGAGTTTCTTGGCCTGCTCCGCTACAATTTCTGCAGTGATTTCTTTTTGATTGAAGACAGTTTCGTTCCGGGAAAGCCACAACTTCCAGCAGACATATTTTGGAGCTGCAATCCACACCTTATGCAAAAGAGATTTATCAATGATGTTATAGGGGTATCGAGCTTTCCAAGACAAGAAGTAGAACATGTCTGTGATCGTACAATGTGCTGGGGTTCTAACATTCAGCCCTGTCAAGAAGCTGGTCCAGGGCTTCTGTGCATACTCGCATTCGATGAACATATGAACTGAGGTTTCCAATGCATTTTTGCAGAGCGCACATCGATGAGGGCCAGCAATGTTTCTTCTGCACAGGTTATCTCCAGTCAAGATTTTGTTGTGGAATAAAGTCCAACAGAAGAAGTTGATCTTGGGAATGCTGAAGTTTTCCCAGATCTGCTTCCACACTGTTTCCGGGTGCGGAGAATCCTTTTTACCTTGCATCTGTAGGTAGCCTTGTTTGGCTGTGTACACCCCTGTTTTTCCCCATCCCCATGAATCTTCCTCATCCTTATGCACTGGAGCAAAATCTGTAATTGCATCTGCGAAAGTTTTTAACTGATCTTTTAAGTGCGCTGGAGTGTTAGGCAGTGACCAGCACTGCCAATTGCCTTTGTTATCCCACTCTGCTATATCCTCGATTTTCCGGATTCCTTTTGAACTTAACCAAGCTCTTAAATCAGCAATTTCATTAATGGCTGAAAGTGGAGGATGACCCATGATTCGATCTCTCCACAGCAATATATTTTTGCCGTTCCCTGGAATTTTATACAGATGAGTTCTGAAGAATTCGATCCCTTTGCAGCAGAGTCTCCAAACCTGCGTTCCTCTAGGAGAAAGCGCTGGATTGAAGGAGGTGATCGACTGATTTTGGAGGTACTTGAGATTTAAGAGCTGGCTGATAGGGTGCGTTGGCTCGGTTATTAACTGCCACAGAAGTTTACAACCCAAAGCTAGATTTGCTTGCTGGGGGTCACGAATTTGGAGTCCGCCTTCGGCTATGGGACGCTTCACTGTTTCCCAGTTAATAAGATGAAAGCGATTGCTGTTTCCCTTCCCACCGTTCCACAGAAAATTCCGCATTAGACATGAGATTTGGTCTGCGATTTGTCTTGGAGCCATCAGCAGAGAGGCTTGGAAAGTAGGCAAGGCTGAAAGCACAGAACGAATTAGAGTGAGCTTGCCGCCTGTGGTGAGCCAAACGCCACCCCACGCTGCAATCTTTTTTTGAACTTAGAAATCACCTCCTCCCACAAGTGATTGCGGTTGGATCCCATCGTCAGAGGTAAACTAAGATACTTTATTTTATCCCACGCTGCATAGCCTTTGAACCCCAATTCGTTGGCAATCCTTTCAATTGTTTGCTGATCTGTATTCCATCCGTAAACAACACTTTTCCTCTCGCTGACTAACGCTCCGGAGATGATGCAGTACTTTTGGAGAATGGTTTTGAATGAGTTAGCGATTCTCATGGAAGCACCCCCGAGTAGGAGTGAATCATCGGCAAAGAGCGCGTGATTCACTGGGGCTATACCTTGCACAATTCTTATCCCAGGTATGGAGCCGATTTGTTTCTCCTGAGTCAGCTTCCTGCTTAATGAATCAGCCATCAGAATGTAAAGAAAGGGAGAAAGAGGGCAGCCCTGCCTCAATCCCCTGGTGGCTAGAAAAAACTCTGCTGGTCTGCCATTCACCATTGGGGCGATCCAGATGTTTTCAATGCAAGCTTTGATTAGGTTTATGAAATCCTGATTGAATCCAAAGGCTGCAAGAACCCTGAACAGGAAAGAACGATTAACTCGATCAAAAGCATTACACATATCCAATTTGATAATCATACCTTGTTCTTTCCGTGTTTGACTGGAATGGAGGGCTTCTTGGATCTGAATGACATTGTCCAGGATTTGTCTGCCTTTCACAAATCCACCTTGGGCCGGAGAGATAAGCTTTTGGAGAAGGGGCTTCATTCTGTTAGCCAGCAGTTTGGCCACGATCTTGTAGGATGAATTGCAGAGTGAGATCGGCCTGTATCTGTCGAAGGAGCCTGGATTTGTTTCCTTGGGGATTAAAGCGAGAAAGGTGGAGTTTATTCCTCCACCCACTTTTGCCTTCCTCAGGATTCCTCTTATCATTCTGAAGAGATCAGTTTTGATTATCTCCCAGCAAATTCTATAAAAATGAACTGAGAATCCGTCAGGTCCTGGAGCTTTGTCTGGTTCCATGGACCAGACTATATTAGTTATCTCTTCTTCCGTGACTGGGCTCAACAGAGAGTCATTATCTTCCATGCTGACAAGGTTTGGAATGGTTGTGAGAAACTCTTCTGCATCCTCCTCATTCCCATTTCTTTCCGCACTTAGGAGATTCTGAAAATGGTTTACAACTGCTTCTTTGATTTGAGAAAATCCTTTGTACACCTGACCACTAGTGCTGGTGATTTCTGCTATATGATTGCGTGAGAGGCGAGCCCTGCACTGTCTATGGAAGTATGTGGTATTTCTGTCCCCAGATTTTAGCCACAGGCTTCGAGACTTTAAGCGCCAATGTTCTTCTTCATTTCTAAAAGAGCAGTATGCATTCCTTTGGGCAGATTTTTCATTGGCTAAGTCTGTGGGAGAGGGATCTTTCTCCTCCATTTCGAATTGTATTCTTTCCAACTGAAAAACTGCTTCCTTCCTCTGCCTAGTGGGGGTTTGCATAGATTTCTTTATCCAATCTTTAAGAGCTTTTTTTGTGTTTTTTATTTTTTGTTCCCACACAAAGCTTGGGGATCCGAGAACATCTATCCTCCATGCTGTTTGGACTGTTTCAAAGAACCCTTCTTTACCTGCCCAGAGAGGGCTGAAACGAAATGGAAGGGGGCCAAGATCTTCTTCTTCTTTTATGCATAAAAGGATTGGCTTATGGTCCGATGTGAGCTTTGGGAGGATCTTGGAAAAAACTATTCTGTTGTCCATCATTAATGAGCTGCTGATGAGAAATCTGTCCAACCTAGCAGAGATTTGATTTTCTCCTGTTCTGTTGTTAGTCCAGGTGTATTTGCCTTTCACGGGTTTGAAGTCAACTAAGTCCCACTGCAGAATCAGGTTTCCCACTGTATTGATGAAAGGATCCCTAGAGTAAATCCCTCCTCTTTTTTCTTTGGGATCTAGAATTATATTCAGATCACCGCCTATGACTATATTTGTGGGGTTGATCTGCTCTATATAATCCAAGAGTGTCCTCCAGCACTCTCTCTTTTCTTCATAATGAACAGGGACATACAAGTTAAACAGAGCAAGGGAGAGATTGCTTACAGTGTGGCGCAGTTCTGTGAAGATCCAATGTTGGGTCTCAGAGAATCGCTCTAATGAGAAGGAGTTTTTTGACCAAAATGTGCCTATTCCTCCTGCCGAGCCCCTTGCACTGACAACCTTTCCTGAATCATATTTCCATTTCATAATGCTAGTGTTTAGAAGGGCTTCCCCTTCTATTTTTGTCTCTTGGAGCATAAGGATGTCCGCGGTTTCCATCTTCAATAAGTCTTTGATAGCCTCTGCCTTATTGGGGTTACCCAGTCCCCTACAGTTCCAAGAGACCAGCTGCATCATTTACCACTTGATGGAGTGGGGCCTCCTCCCTTGGACGCCCTTGGTCTTGTATTTCTCCCGATGGACATTTCAATGGTAGTTTGACTGCCTAGGGTTTTCTGCCGTTCTGATTCTTCTTCCCTAGTTTCCTTGTTTGTTCTTCTTCCCACTTTCTTTGATGGCCTTTCAAATGTTTCCTCATCAGATGAGCCCATGTTTTCTAGGTTCTTCTTCTTTTGTTTTATGATGTCAGCATAAGAAGGAGAAGGGGTATTGCTAGAGTTCGGATTTGGGATGTTACCTGGCTCTTGAATGTCTGCATTATTCATCTGTGGTGGATCTTCCTGCTCGGCCTCTGGAGGATCTGCCGGTGGTGTAAGAGATTCGAAGGGGTTTTTGTCTCCTGCAATGCTGTTAGCTTCCCTGCTTCCACTGTTTTGATTACTTGCATCTTCTTGCCCTGATTTGTTCCCTGTCTCTTTTGCTTTGTTTTTGTTGTTCTGCCTGTTGCTTGCTGTTCTCTTTGCTTGTTTCCACTGCTCACCTTTTTCTTTTTCTGCTGTTTCCTCATTTTTTTTTGCAATATCTTGCAAAATGCCCATATTCATGGCAATGTCGACATTTAAAGGGCAGTTGTTCGTAATCTAGTTCTTGAATATGCGACCAATCTGCCACTGAAAGTTTGATGGCTTCAGGAAGCCCGACCTCCAGATCGACTTCCACACAGATGCGTGCGCAGGAGAACTGATCCTTCCTCGGGGCCTGATCAATATACCTGCCTAGGGCATTGCCAATGGATTTCAGCGAGCTCTGACTCCAGCAGTGGAGAGGGAGGTGCGGGAGGCGCACCCAAACAGGGACGGCTGTGGGCACATCTTGAGCAGGATCAAAATCTGGAGACCATTTGTTCAAATATAACCCTCGAGGGCCCATGAAATAAGGTCCATTTCTGAAAATCAAGCTTCGGTCTTCCCCGCTGTCAAACACGAAGACGAAGAACCCCTTGCCTACAAAATGGCTTTTTATTCCTTCCTTAACCAGTGGGATCCAGTTTCGATTGACCCATTCATCTACTGCCTTCGGGGATGGCCATAGCCCTGTGAACTGGCCGATGAGGCCCCTTTCGGCTAGGTTTAGCGCTGATCTACACGCATCATCTACTGGTAGAGACACCGTAGGGATGTTGTCCAACTTTTTTACGAACTTTTGTTGCGAGAGCGAGATCGGCCGCTTATCAGCTGCAGCAACAAGGGCACAAAATGCATCTAGATCTGAAGGCGGGAGGGGATCGCCTCCATTCGCCATGGACGGGGATTGAGGGGCGGGGGTCAAAGCAGGGACCCCATGCACCAACTCAGATCGACCCCCAGAGCTGTCAAAGCGCGATTGCAGCACGAAACCTGAACCTCTTCAATCCTAAACGCCCCGCACACCGAAGATCTCACCGAAGAGCAGAGCTCCACGCCCAGATCGGGCAGGGCAGAGCCGAGCCCAAGGGAAGCAGAGCAAACGCAAGATTTCTGATGCAGAGCCGCGCGCGCAAGTTCCAGATAGTTTTTTCAGAATATTTTGGAATAAACTCTGTGTCAAGGTTTGAAACATCTTAACGTTTCGAGTGGAAACTCCACCGATCATCTGGGACTAAGTTGCACTGAAACGGATACGGGAACGGATACGGATACGGGGTTTGAAACGGATACGACAAATTTTCAAAATATGAGGATACGATACGGCAAGGAAACGACATGCATATATATATATATATATATATATATATATATATATATATTACCATTCATCTTTTAGAATCTAGAATCTAGAATCTATATCTAAAAATGCATAGTCATCGTCATGAATTCAACATAAACAAATCATCATCATCAATTCAGCATAAAAATTGTCATCATCATTAGTGATTATTATAACATTCAACATATTATCATCATCATTAATAATGTAATCAGAAATGCAACCGCCTTTGTGCTTTCGGGTCCAACTCCTTCAAAGAACGTGTCATGCATGGCAGATGATATCTATCTTCCTTGCATGACAATTAAAAGGCCCATGGGATCATTGGGATATTCCATCAAGACCTATCTGAACATTTCAATCTTCTCAATGTCGGCTTGGTCTTGTGACTATATGCAGGCACAAGATTGGCTAGAGAAGATTTGTTACATTGGAGGGATTTATGAAATCAAAAGCAAAATCAATGACAATTAACAAAATCTTAACCAAAATGAAAATTAATCGCTAAAATAAATCTCTTTACGAAGACATTCATCAAACCCCTTTATTTGCATTTTTGAACATCTATCTTTTTCTTAGTAAGAATTTTTGATAAATATATGGAGTGTTGTTGTTTCTAAAGATTTAGAAAAGATTTTATGAGACTCTGTTTATAGTGAGTTTATTTGCAAATCTGATTTCTTCATTTTTATTATTTATTTATGGCTATGCAAATTTTCAAGCTTTTTAACATTTTAAGGGTAGATTCTGATCACAATTTTCGTGGATCCGTTTTACCGGAAACGGATCCAAAAAAATTTAAATCCCTTGGAAACGTATCCAATTCCAAATCTAAAGTTTCCAATTTTTTGAAACGGCACAAAAACGTTTTTACAGTGTTTCGGACAAGAATCGTATCCGTTTATGTATCGGAAACGGGGATCCGCTTTTCTGGGAAATTCTTCAGGAGTTTCCGGTAACTTAGTGATCTAGAAAAGCATAAAGATGAGAAACAAGTTCAGAGAAATGAGAATATAAAGGACAGGGCCAGAAGACCACGATTGAGTTGTGAGATAGCCATTAGGAAAAGTCAACAAGGAAAAGGGGAGATGATATAATTAAATCAATAATAGGATCAAAATGTGGACCAAAATTTGATATGAAAGAAATTAATGTAAGCTAAAATATGGGAGAGGAAAGGGGGGGAATGATATAAATTAAAAAAAATAAGATGATTAAAATGGGGACCAAAATTGTTTAATCATGTTGTTTGTTCTGGAGTCTTGCAAGCTTGGTCCAGTGCATCACCGACATGATCCTTGGATTCGCGGTTGACTCAGACCCAAATAACTACAAAACCATCATGATTGGACACACCTTCGCCAAGTTCTATGCTAGTGTTCTTCACTTGTTGCTTTAAACGAATTTTGGAGGAGGCACCTGATGGCTGGAACACTGGTAGGTTTTCGCCCGGACTACATACTGCTGACCGCATTTTCACACTTAGGGCCATTATTGAGGAGGTTTGTCATCGTTCTTTGAAATTCTTATGCTGCTTTGTGGACTTTTGGAAAGTGTTTAGAATTAGCACATCTTGAGAGAGGCCTTGTTTTAGAGGCTTTGTGATATTTGGCATTTCAGAGATGCTTTTGGCTTCTATGATGAGACTCTATGAGTTGGTTAGTGGTTGCGTCCATACAACACATGATCTTTTGGATTTCATTCGAACTACCATCAGAGTAAAGCAGGGGTTGCCCTCTCTTGCTGACTCTTTTTGGGATTTACATTGATGAGTTTCTTTGGGACTGTATTCAAGATGGTGATGGCCATCTTCTGTACCATGTGTTGATATCTCTTCTTCATTTTCTTGGTGATTTGATCCTTTTGGTCTCCTCCCTTGAGGTCCTATAGAGACAGATGAATGCCTTGTCCAGCTTCTGATCCGTAAACACGGGATTTATAGTCCACATGTCTCATCAAAATGGATCTCTGTGGGAAGAAACAATAATTCTCTGTTCTCAGTGCAAACTTATCTTGCTGTTAAACACCAACAGGCATAGCAATATGGTTCTGAGAACTGTGTCTTCAGACTTGTTCACTTCTCTGATTGTGTAACTTTGTGCATGAATGGAATCCTCTGCTTCTGAGATGATGAATTATACTGCTTGGTCACTTGCTTGTGGTGGCCATACCATTGTCCAGCAAGAGGAACAACTCCAACTCCAACTCCGTTGTATGGTGGGATGTGTGAACGCAGCTGAAGAACATGCTCGATTTCAAAACCAAACACATCCTGCACTATACAATGTTTTTATCTGCTGGAAAAATGATTCAAATTCTGCTGTGTTAACAATAAAGGTAAACAATGCACTCCACATGCACATCACCACCAGGCTTTTAGATTGCTGTATGTGGATAAACATCTTGGACAGAATCCAGGGTACTTTTAGCTCTGTTCTCTGTGTATGAATGGGCTCAGTTCGGGTTTGGGATCAATGGCAATTACTTATTCACGTTTTCAACACCATAACCATGGGGTATTAAACAATGTTTAATTTATAATTCATAATTGCAACCTTCAAACGATGGCTGTAGGTGGCAGTGTATTGGTGCTTGTGACTTGCACAGAACAAGTGATTGCTGTTGGACACATAGGGAGCATATGCCTGTGAATATTCATCACAGTGAATACAACGTACTATCTTGTTTAAATATGAATGTCTGCAAGTGAATGGGTAGATTGGAGACACCTTGGATTCATGCCTTAGTGAATAAAATTAGCCATGGCTCAAATTATGGCTGTAGTCAAATGAAATTAACTCAGCACAGCAGAAACTAAATGCTAGCAATTTAGCATTGGACTGAGTTTTTTGATGCATGTAGGTCAATGCTCTCAGGCTTGAAGGTGATGTTCTGTGGATGAATTCCCATTGTTTAACAGAGTATACCCTGAGCTTTAGTCAGAGGAGAGTGTGGGCAGCAGTGTAGAATATCCCAGCAATCCCAACCATCAATAAACAGGCTGTGGGAGGCAACACGAATTGAGATTGTGGCTAGCTATTATTAAGAGGTGGAATTAATTGTACAATGTGGCTTCCCCCATGGTTATTCACACCAGTGTACAGAGGCAACCAACAATCAGAGTGCCTATCAGTTAATGCATGCTGTATATGCATTTAATTTAAATGGAAATACACACATTATTCCAAAACTGTAGCAAGCAACAGAAGCCTGATCACACAGAAATGAATTCACACCATAAGACAGATTTTTTTTTTACCCCCGAAACCAAAATGGAGAAACCAACAATTTGTTGAAATTCTGATGTTCTATGCTGTAACAATCACTTATTTCAAAAATTCTTTATGCTGCAATATTAGATAAACAGTTGTAGATAGAACATAAAAAAGCACAATAGAAGAAAACCAAGAACAAAATGAGACACAGAGAATTTAGGTCCAATGACTAGGGCAAAACCCACAAGGGGAAAACCCAACCAGATTTTTCTTCTATTAGAAATCAACTGTTCAGCAGAGATGCATAGTACAATGAAAGATCAAGAGAATGAGTAAGTTCACCCAAATCTGAACAAGCTGTAGCATGAAAATCACTGGTAGCAGCAGCAGATGCACATTGAATCAACTTTCCTTTCAACTAAATCAACACTGAAACACTGTAGCACTGAATCAACATTGGCTCACCAAGTTCTGCTCTTACTCTCCAAGTCTCTCTTTCAATATTTTTCAACTCTCTCCAACTATTTCTCAAGTTTGAATTCTTCTTTCACAATGCACAATTAGTAAGAAGATAGGATGAGAGGCACATGTATAGGAGGAGCGAGGGGTTTGAATCATAAAGGAGGAGTAACTGACACACATTGAGGGAGAGTTACATATGCCAATGAGGGAGTGTAACTCATGCCATTAAAGAGAGAAATGCATGCCTTTGTAACTTTAGCTTTTAAGAGAGTGGGCCTAATGGTTAAGAGCATGCGTTTCCTCCTAAAGGCTAAGAAGTCACAAGTTCAAAACCAGAGGGGGGTAGAGTATGTATGCCTTCGTAGACTTAGCAGCGAAATTGTTGTGCGGAGGTGGGTCCCTTGTCCCACAAACAAGGGGGTCTCATACACCAATTTGGTGTCTGGCTTGGCTGTCACCTTAAAATTGGATAATAATAATAATAACATATGCATTAAAGAGTGTGTAAAAGGAATCTTTTATGACATGCTTTTATTGAGTGTAAGAGAGTGTAAGAGCATTAATGAGAGTGTAAGAGGAATATGTCATGCCAATAATGATAGTGTAAGAGAACATTATTGAGAGCCATGATTGAGTGATTTGAATTTCTTTTTAATAATAATACAATAGTATCATAAAATAATAATAAAGTTAATGATAAAATATTAAGTGAAGATTGAACTATTAGGATTGATTAATGATAAGAAGTAAATTTTCATCAACAATACTTGATTACCAATTGATGCAGAGTGATTTACTATCTTGAGACTTTCTAATTTTAGACTTTCCATTTTAGACTTTCTATTTTTAGAAATTCTATTTTTAGGCAGTGCAGGGCTTGGTTAGGAGGATTGCACACTTGGAATGTGTTGAAAATTGGTAGCTCATGGACGAATTTCTAAAAATAGAGAGTCTAAAATTAGAAAGTATCAAGTTAGTAAATCACCTTGCATCAGTTGGTAATCAAGTATTGTTGATGAAAAATCACTTCTTATCATTAATCAATCCTAATAGTTCAATCTAGACTAAATATTTTATCATCAATATTATTATTATTCTCTTTATGGTATCATTATTATTATTATTAAAAAGAATTTCAAGTCACTCCATCATGGCTCTCAATAATGTTCTCTTACACTCCCATTAATGCTCTTACACTTTCTTACACTCATTAAAGCATGTCATAAAATATTCTCTTACACTCAATAAAAAACATGTCATAAAATATTCCTCTTACACACTCTTTAATGCATATGTTACACTTAAAAGCATAAGTTACAAAGACATGCATTCCTCCTTAATGGCCTGAGTTACATTTCCTAAATGAGCATGAGCTACACTCCTCTTGGCATGCAAGTTACTTCTCCTTCGTGGCATGGATTCGTTGCTCCTATATAAATGTGCCTCATTCTTTCTCCCCTCACTACTCATGCATTGTGAGAGTATGAACTTGTGAAAAAGAGAGTTAGAGTGATTAGAGAAGAATTGTGTGAGAGAGAGAGTTTTGAAGAGTCAGAGAAGATCTTGATGAGCCAAAGCAATTCAGTGTTTGCATCAACTACAACTATCAAAGATCTTCTTCAGATTTGGGTGAACTTCTTTCTTTCATTGTATTTTTGTATCTTTGCTGAACAATTGATTTCTAATAGAAGAAGAATTTGGTTGGGTTTTCCCCTTGTGGGTTTTTCCCTGACCATTGGACCTAAATTCTTTGTGTCTCATTTTGTTCTATCTGCATTTGCTATCTAATAATGTAGCATAAAGAAGTTTTGTAATAAGTGATTGTTACTGCATGGAACATCAAAATTTCAACATGGTATTAGAGCTTTGGTGAAGACAAGTCCAAGAAGATAAGAACTGTCACTTCTTCCATGCTGCTAAAATTTTCACCGCTGATTTTTTCGTTGAAACTTACTTCTGAAATTTTATTGCTGAATTTTTACTGCTGAAATTTTACAGTTGAAATCTTACTACTGAAATTTGCCGTTGAATTTATATTGCTGAAATTTACTGTTGAATTCATACTGCTGAAATTTTATTGCCGAATTGTACTATTGAATTTTTTCTGCTATTGTTCTTCGAAGATTTCAAGGAACCCAAGATATGATAGTAATTTTGCAGATAGTAATTAAGGTGTTGCATGTGTTTAATAGTTGTGGTTTTGGTACTTGTTGATGCATGCAAAAGTAAAGAGTAGCTTTACTTCTGTTTATGCCTGTGCAAGAAAGTGTTGTCTTAGTATAATGTTTAGAAGGTTATGAAAGAATAACTAATAGAAATTGAATGCTGAAGATAGGGAGATTTTGACTCTCTCACATTATATGAGAAATGTCATAATCCTATGGGTTTTTGGTAATTTCGATATTAGAGTTTACTAACAATAATGGTTGTAACTTGTAGGTAAGAATCATGATTTTTGCAAAAGATGGAATGATAATTATCTAAACTAACCTCTTTTGCAGTGATCAAAGATGGATTATAAGTAATATCATTGCAAACAATGAAGTCAATATGTATAATTATTATTACATGTTTTCACCCTGGGATCAAGATTTGAATATCTTTATAAAATCAATGGAAGACCTATCCATGCATTGATTCATGATAAGTAATTATCAATATAAACAATTATACAAAAAGTTCATCCATTTTCACTATAAAGCATTACCTCATGTGAGAAGGATGGTTTCCGAAATGCATGAGATTCGATTGGATCATGATGGAGTTTGCCAAATGGTGTTCAAGAATATGCATTTCTTCTGCCAATGACATATGAATGATGGACAGTGGTAACTTATAGAGGCCAAATCAAGAGGGAGCTAACAACTTCCTTTGATCCCCATTAAAAAATAAGTATTTTAAAGTCTTATGTTGTTTCTTTGTGTCATTGTTCTTGTTTAGATTTATCTTTTAGATCATTGGTTATTTTTTCTGCACGAGTATTTAAATGATTTTTTCACCAACTTCTTGATGAGAATGCGATCAAGAAAACAAAACCTAAAGATCATAAGGATGCAGAATAGTGCAGAAATAGTAAACTCCAAGAGGAAGCTAGTGCAAGATAATGAAGGAGCCACTCTCACATCTAGAAGAGAAAGAAAAACCTGCCTCATCACCATATTTGCTTTCGTTATGTTTATTTACTTTGCTACTATTGCTCTTTCCCTTGTTCTGGGATCAATAGGTACATTTGATGAATATGAGAACCAAGTCCCTTGTATCAAGATTGAGGAAGATGTCGAGCCATCCTATGACTTGAGTTGACAAGAGCTCAAGACTTTTGCAAGGAAGTTGGATTGAAGAAAAAGACCACCGTACAGTATAACCTAGAACAAAAATGGGCACTTAAGGATCTTTGGCTGCCTTGTCTACTTCCATGTGCCAAAAGAAAAGAGGAACAAGCTGGAAGCTTTAGGTAAGAAAGGTATGATTGTTGGTTATTGTGAAAATTCTAAAACTAACAGAATATATGTGTTTGGTAAAAGAACTATAGAGTTTAGCAGAGATATAACATTTGATGAAGATGCAACTCTTTGAAAATCCATAGACACTCCTCCTGCCAATGTTGAAAGAGAGGATGATGCCTTGGATGCATAAGAAGATCCCGAGCCTGAGCCTGATCTTGCTGATGGACCGATGGATCCTATGGACTCCTTGGATCCTTCTCCATGTGCTAAAAGAAGACCTTTATGGCTTTGTGACACCCTTCAAGACGCTGATAAACATGCTACTCCCAGATGAACCTTCAAAGAAAGTAAGAAACCATGCCGGTTCCAAGGAGATGTTATAGCCATGAGCAACATTATTCAAGTTGAACCATGCACTTCTGAAAAGGCTGTGAAGGCTCAAGTGTGGATAGATGCAATGGCTAAAGTATATGAATCCATCATTCATAATGATGTATGGGAAGTAGTTCCAGGACCCCAAGGTAAATCTGTTGTGTCTTCTAAATGGCTATATAAAATTAAACTTGGTGCTGATTGCAGTATTGAAAATATAAAGCTAGATTTGTGGCTAAAGGGTTCTCTCAGAAAGAGGGAATAGACTATGATGAAATCTTTGCACCTGTTGCCCATTATACAACCATCCGATCTATTGTGGCTCTAGTTGCTAGCCAAGGATGGTCCCTTCACCAAATGGATGTGAAGACTGCTTTTCTGCATGGCTTCCTCAAGGAAGAAGTATTTGTGGAGCAACCACAAGGCTTTGAAGTACATGACCGAAAAACTTGTGTGTAGACTGAAGAAAGCCCTCTATGGTTTGAAGCAAGCTCCAAGAGCTTGGTATGCCCACATTGATAGCTTCTTGATGAAGCTTGGTTTTACTAGAAGTAATGTTGATCCAAATCTTTACTTCAAGACAATCCAAGGTATGCCTTTGATTTTGGTATTATATGTTGATGATTTATTTTTTACCGGTGGTGAACCTCTTATCCTCTAGTGTAAGAGGGAGTTAGCTTCTGAATTTGAAATGAAAGATCTTCATTTGATGCACTACTTTTTGGGTTTTGAGGTACGACAAAAACTTGGTGAGATTTTCCTTCTTAAGGAAAATATGTTGTCAAGCTGTTTGAAAGCTTTGATATGGTAGAATGTAAATCCATAAATACTCCAATGGAGATGAACTTCAAGAAACTATGATGTGAAACTGCAAATCCTTCCGAGTATCATCAACTGATTGGGGCACTAATGTTCTTAGTGAACACTAGACCAAGCATATGTTTTGCGGTCAATACTCTGATCCAATATATGATTAAACCATCTCATGCACACTGGATTGTTGCAAAGCATGTGTTGAGATACCTACATGGGACCATCAATCTGGGATTGAAATATACTGCTGGTGATATAAGACTACATGGATACTTAGATGCTGATTGGGCTGGTAACTCTATTGATAGAAAAAACACATCTGGGTGCTGCTTCAACTTAGGATCTGCCATGATATCCTGGATGAGCAGGAAGCAAAAGTCTGTAGCCCTCAGCACGACTGAAGTTGAGTACATTGCTGCTAGCATGGCTAGCTGTGAGGCAGTATGGTTGAGGAAGCTCTTTGGAGAGCTGTTTGAGCATGTTCTGGACACAACAGTAATTTACTACAACAATAAGAGTGGGATTCGACTTGCAAAAAATTCTGTGTTCTATGACAAGTCCAAGCATATTGAGATCAAATATCATTATATCTGGGATATGTTGCAAAGAGGAGCAGTGAGATCTATATAGTAACTAATGACCAAATCCTCGACATTCTTACCAAGTCTTTGCCGAAAAAAAAGTTCTTGGTTTTTGAGAACTTGGGGGTGGTCATCGGTGATGAGCCTTGGATGTGCGAGATCCTTGTCATGTGTTGACAATTGGATCCCCCCGAGCAGTGATGAGTCTTGGATGTACAAGAACCTTGTTATGTATTGACAAGTGGATCCCCCCAAGCAATGTTGAGTCTTCGATGTGTGAGATCCTTGTCATGTGTTGATAAGTGGATCCCCCTAAGTAGTGATGATTCTTGGATGTGCGAGATCCTTGTCATGGGTTGACAAGTGGATCCCCCTAAGCAGAGATGTGACTTGGATGTGCGATATCCTTGTCATGTGTTGACAAGTGGATTCCCCCAAGCAAAGATGTGACTTGGATGTGCAAGATCCTTGTCATGTGTTGACAAGTGGATCCTCCCAAGCAATGAAGAGCCTTGGATGTGCGAGATCCTTGTCATGTGTTTACAAGTGGATCCCCCCAAGTAGAGATGAGCCTTGGATATGCGAGATCCTTGTCACATATTGACGAGTGGACCCCCCCAAGCAAAGATGAGACTTGGTTGTGCGAGATCCTTGTCATGTGTTGACAAGTGGACCCCCCCAAACAGAGATGAGACTTGGTTGTGTGAGATCCTTGTCAAGTGGGTATCCCCCAAGGTCTATGGATGCAGGTGTTCTACCACTTGATTCTTGACGGTCAAGGTGGGAAGATCAACAGACAATAGGATAAAGTGTGATCCTTACCTCTCATGGTAAGTGGTATTTTGCCTATTGCCGATTAGACATATACTTAGGGTGGTAGATTAATCTCCCCTATTGTTTGTGGATATTGGGTGGTAGCCGAAGCTCCTCTATGATGATTCTTCTTCATTAGAGTGAGACATCATTGTTCCAGATGATACAAAGTAGAGATGAACAAAGATGAGCAGAGAAAACAAAGATCTTTGTTGCAGAAAGAAATTCCTCCCTAATTAGACTCGAGAGGGAGTATTTAAAATGGGCAACTTAGGGATGAATTTCTAAAAATAGAAAGTCTAAAAGTAAAATTTATAAAAATTAAAAGTCTAAAAATAGAATTTCTAAATATAGGAAGTCTAAAATTAAAGTCTTAGGATAGTAAATCACCTTACATCAATTGGTAATCAAGTATTATTGATGAAAAATCACTTCTTATCATTAATCAATCCTAATAGTTCAATCTTGACTTAATATTTTATCATCAATATTATTATTATCCTCTTTATGATATTATTATTATTATTAAAAAGAATTTCAAGTCACTCAATCATGGCTCTCAATAATGTTCTCTTACACTCATTATTGTAATGGCATATTCCTCTTACACTCTCTTACACTCGTTAAAGCACGTCATAAAATATTCCTCTTATGCACTCTTTAATGCATATGTTACACTCTCTCTTAAAAGCATATGTTACAAAGGCATGCATTCCTTTTTAATGGCATGAGTTACATTTCCTAAATGGGCATGGGTTGCACTCCTCTTGGCATGCAAGTTACTCCTCCTTTATGGCATGGGTTCGTTGCTCCTCCTATATAAATGTGCCTCATTCTTTCTCCCCTCACTACTAGTGCATTGTGAAAGGAGAGTACGAACTTGAGAAAGAGAGAGTTAGAGGGACTAGAGAAGAATTGTGAGTGAGAGAAAGAGTTTTGAAGAGTAAGAGGAGATCTTGATGAGCCAAAGTAATTTAGTGTTTGCATCAACTACAACTATTGATGATATTCTTCAAATTTGGGTGAACTTCTTTCTCTCATTGTATTTTGTTTGTCTGCTGAACAATTGATTTCTAATAGAAGAAGAATCTGGTTGCCAATTTTTGTTAAAAATTGGCAACTAGGGCCAAACTCCACATGGGTCATCTTATTTATGGAAGCTGATATTTTTCTTGGATTCCTCTCTCTGAGAGGTGTAGGATTGATATAGAGATCATCGGATTCTGACATGTACAAATGACGTTATGAATTTATTTTGATTATGGACAAATTGTCAAGGTCGGCCAGCAAACTTATATAGGCTCAGAAGCCCAACAGTCATGTCTATTGATCCTCAACGTTGCATATAAATAGAATATGACTTAGCCTCGTTTAGACACACTCAACTTCTCACATCTCTCTCTCTCCTCAGTGATTGGGTACGGATTTACAGGCAGTCTTTCTCTCCACACATGCGAAGGAAAGGAAGGCAAATTTTTTGTTCTGGGTGTTGACCAAGTTTGATCGAATTTTGGAGATTGTTTTTTTGAGCTGCGTTGACCTCCTTTCATTGCGTTTTTGTGAGGGCTATCTCCGTTTGGGTAGGCCACAGTTCTGTGCACATAAATCAAGGCTAAACATTGACTGTTGACCAGTGTTGGCTGCAGCTAGGGTTGATTGCAGGTGGATTGTTTGATCGGACTTTGACTAGGCTAATTTCAGACTTTTTTGAGGGTTGATTCATCTTGCTATTTGGAGGCTGACGCTGATTGAACTTGATCGAATCATTGAGGGTCAAATCTGACTTGTTGACCGACATTGACTTTTTTGGTTAGGGCCCTTTTGCTGCTGTTGTAAATTATCAGATTTGTAAATTGTACTATCTCTCTCTGCTGAACTATTGAAGACTAAGAAGAATTGATCAAGGGTTTCCCCACATTGGGGTTTGTCCTTGGCTGGTGCCACATCTTGTGTCCTCTTGTCTTGGCTTGTCTTCTACTGTTTATGTTTATGTTCTATCTGCGTTTTACTATCATGTTGATGTGATTGCTAAACTAGATATTGATATTGGGCTAATAAACAAATTGAAGTAAAATTTCTCTAAAGCATATAACATACCATTGTTGCCTAAAATTAATAGTTTTCCCCTTGTGGGTTTTGCCTTGTCATTGGACCTAAATTCTTTGTGTGTCATTTTCCTTCTTGGCTGTCTTCTATTGTGCATTTGATTTATGTTCTATCTACAGTTGCTTATCTAATAATGCAGCATAAAGAAGTTTTGTAACAAGTGATTGTTACAACATAGAACAATAGAATTTCAACAAAATGTAGATTTAGGTGCTCTGACTTCTTGTTGTGCATATCATGCAATGGTTGTATAAGTCACCTTGGGTTTCAACTGAACTGGATGGTGTTGAAGAATCTAGGGAATCTAGGTTATAAAGAGATTCTTTTGAGTCCCGACGATGATAACAATTTGTGAAGTACTTTTTCTTTTCTTATTAACATGATCTTCTTCTTAGTATTATTATTGTATGTTCTCTTCATCAAACAGTTACCAAAACACAAGAGACAAGAACACAAGATATTGGCTCTCAGCCAGGGCAAAACCTCTCTCTCCTAGAGAGGAAAACCCTTCTGCAAATTTCTCTTATTGAAGCTTCAATTGACAAATGCCAAACCCTAGACCCTTGACAAGAAGATCCTCGAAGCACAAGTCAAGCCTTTTTCTTTTGCAACACTTTGTCCTCCTTTCGACACTTCGTCCTCCCACTATGTTCTTCTTCCTTTCAATTTCTTTCCTTGATGTCATGAAATTCAGCCGAGCTTCTTCTTTGTAGGGCATTAGCCATCAATCACTTTCCTCCTTAGTTCGTCATGTCATTCCTTTCTCCATGGAAAGTGACCTTCTTGATACATATCTAGAACCTTCGTCATATGGCTACTTCTTCCTCATCATGTTTCTTTCAGGAATTTCCATCCACCACATGAATGCTAGTTGTACTTGCACTTACAACCCTTGTTCTAGTAGCCCTGCATGAACTCATCCAGATATTATTCAAGAAATCAAAGCATAACATTAAATCAAATAGTACCTTACGAGATGGATTTCCATCATGACATCTAGTTGGCTTGAATCATCAACATCCTGCATGTTCATATCTCCAAGGCTTTTCCAGGTGTTAAGGGTCCTTTGATCTTTTCTTCCTTTGTCAAAATTCTCGTGCCTTCTTCCAGGAGATGCTTTCAACAAATCTGTCGGATGTTGATTCCTAGTGTTCATGGTGTCCTTTTATCCCTGATCTCTTTTCCCATATGCTTCTTTATAGGTTCTCTTGTCAATCACCTCATACTTCATATGAGGACATTCCTCATGTTGACCTTTATCAGTGTGTGAACCATGCCTTCATGCATATTCTTCAATGAAAGAGATCTACCCTGTTCTTGACCATGCTACCAGAGAAATTCCCCATGCTCATTGATATAAATGATGAAATGACTTTAACTGAAAACATAGATGCATACATACCTCATCTTAATTCTTTCTTTGATCATCTCAACTTCCTTTGACAACTTCCTTGATTGAGATTGCCTCAATCTCCTTTTACTTTGCCACATCTTTCCTTGCCTACATATCATCCTTTCTTGAATCCCCATAGGTGGAATTCCCATCAAGACATCTGCCTTTTCTGAAGATCATGAACCTTCTATTGAAGATTTCATCGAAGGATCTTTGTAGTCCTCAACCTGCAAATGTTCCTTCCTGTTGATGATAGTGGCTTTCTAAGATGATTCTGCTTGATCGTGATCATTCCTTTATGCATTGATGAGGTCATTCAATGGCTACATCCTTCCTATATGAATATCTTTATCTGAGCTATCTCTACATAATGCTCTTGTATCCCTAAAGATGCCATTCTCATAAATCATGCATTCTATCCTATAGCTACATGCTCATATGCTGCCCAAAACTTTAAAGAGAACTCATTTGAAGAAGTTGATCTCAATCATAGTAGAGATCCGGAGGGTCCTCTTTTTGCTTCTTCTCTTCTTCTTTCACTTCTTGGGTAATGTGGGCTTCTTCTCGTTTCCTCTTATTGTTGTCCTTCTTGAACTTAGGACAATCCCTTTTATAGTGTCCATATTCTTGGCAGCCAAAGCATTGAACTTTGGACATATCTCTTTCACCCTTTCTCTGTGGACCAAACATGCCAAATTTCCCTTTTCTTTTGGCCATAGCAGCAAATGCCTGCTCCTTTGATCCCACATTGTGTTTGGCTTTGAGTCTAGTCTCCTCAATTTTGCATAGAGACCAAATTTCATTCAATGGGGTAGCTTCCTTCTTGGCATATATACTTGATGTGAAGTTGCCCCATTCCTCAGGTAGAGCATTGAGTACTACAGTTGTCATTTCTCTGCCAGACATAACTTCTCCTAGATCTTATAGTTGATCTCTCATCTCAGAGATTTTCCTGAAGTAGGGAGCTATTCCTTCTTCTTTGGACATCTTCATCTTATACAAATCATTATGCAATGATATCACTTCTCCAACTGTACTGACTGAGAATAGCTCCACCAACTTATCATAGATTTCTTTGGATGTTTCAAGTTTGGAAACATAAGGAATGAGAGCGTCCTTAATGGATTCTATTAGAATCCTTTGAGCCCTTATTTCATCCTTATTATACTTTGCTAGGGCTTGAGTTTGTTCCTTAGCAGGAACAGTGACACTCCCTTTGATGTAGTCCAGAAGTTCATTTTCTTTTAGAAGTAGACCGGTCCAGTTTTTCCATGCAAGGAAATTAGCAGTCCCAACCAATTTGTTGCTTTTGTTGCAAAAAGACATTTTGATATTTTCAAAAGAGGACATAAAAATACTTACTTGAGAGTGTTGGTGATGAAGAGCTCTTGCTGCTTCCTTGAGGATTTGATGATTTGTCTTCTTGGATCTTAGAGATCTTCAAAATGCTTTCTTCAAGGTGCCTTGTGAGAGATTGCTTGGTGATGAAGACTTCCCAATGTGTAGAGGCCTTTAATGATGAATCTTGATCTAGAGTGCTTTTCTTTTTGAGGATGGAGACTCTTCTTGAATGAGCCTTCTTGTGGATGCCTTTAGATGGAAGGCTTTCTTCTTTCTTTGTTCCCAGGATGGTAGTCCTTCTTGATGGATCTAGGAGAGGAGATGGTAATTCTCCTTGTCTTTGATGGATCTGGAACCCTTGCTTGAAGATATGATGCTTCAATCTTTGTATGCCTTTGCTTCTTGATCTTGATGCTTCACTCTTCTATGTGTTCTTGAGATGCCCTTCCTTGATGTGTCACCTTAGCTCTGATTCCATGTTGAAGAATCTAGTGCATCTAGGTTATAAAGAGATTCTTCTGATGATGATAAAAATTTGTGAAGTACTTTTTCTTTTCTTATTAACACGATTTTCTTCTTCTTCTTATTATTGTATGTTCTCTTACTTCATCAAACAATTACCAAAACACAAGAGACAAGAACATAAGATATTGGTTCTTAGCTAGGACCAAACCTCTCTCTCCAAGAGAGGAAAACCCTTCTGCAAATTTCTCTTATTGAAGCTTCAATTGACAAATGCCAAACCCTAGACCCTTGACAAGAAGATCCTCCAAGCACAAGTCAAGCCTTTTTCTTTTGCAACACTTCGTCCTCCTTCTTCTGGCACTTCGTCCTCCCACTATGTTCTTCTTCCGACAACTGATAACAACCCTAGTTATGCTTCCCCTAGAAGAGAATTTTTTCGTTGTTCCTTTGTTTGAGATATGGACTTCCTCACTTAGGAAGAGGACCTTATTCTTTACCCAATCGAGCTCTTCCTTTTGATATAGTTGCAGACTTGATGTAGCAACAGTGTGGCCCTAATTCTTCACACGTGTGAGGGGATATCTTCAAGAAAATGGTGCTTGATTCCTTCTCTTTCCTTCGCTTGAGTAGTTTCCTTCTTCACTTGAGTAAGAGGCCTAATAAGCACTCTTTTCTAGCCCAATTAACTCTCTTTGAATGACTGCAATAGGAGGACTGTTATGACAAAATAATGAGCCTCCCTTCTTTCACACTGAGCTGATGTAAAGGACCATTTTTGAAACTATAAAGATTTACTGAACTGTAAATATTGTAAGGAGTTTTTATAGAGCTATCTATCTTAAACAGAGTATGAAACTTCAAGAAAATTTCTGGTCTAAATTTATGCGAAACTTCATATGACTAGTTGCTTGATTCAATGATAAATACTTACTTGGTCTGCTATAAATGTCTGCTACGGATGAAAATGTTTCAGAACTCCTCCAGTTTGCTCCCGTTTACCAAAAGACCGAAACCACCCAGCGAAATTGAGCATAACCTTGCTACTCAGTCCAGTAAGCTTCTCAGTTGAAGCAGATTGTTCCCCTGTGCTTAGAAACCTCAGAAAATCCAGCTCTCCTTCCGTAGGTAACTCAAGTTTACTTCTTCAGTATCCGCTTCGTTCTTCCTTCTTCCTCCCGATTCCTCCTTATTCCCCTTCCCAAACTCTTACTTCTGGTTTATAAATTGATTCTTGGCGGTGGCCGTCCTTCCTCAAGTGTCCACTGCTTCATTTCCTCATGACACCCTTCCCATGTCGTGTCATATACATTTCTTTTTAAAAAAGGTATATTGATTTTTAATTAACTTTCCTTTTTTCTGATTTTATTTTAATATAAAGGTTAGACTTATATTAAAATACTTTATCATTAGTTTATTAATTGATTAATATAATTTATTTAATATTACTTTTATAAATAGGTCGTTACATACACCGCCCCTTCAGAAAACTTCATCCCGAAGTTAGAGTTTTATCTTATATGAATATTTATGATAGCGATTAGTACATTTTTCTTAGGATTGTGTATTGAGGTTAAATTCTTACTTAATGTAAGGGCACTACAAATTTGGTGTTTTGAATTCTTTAGGTTTATAACTTTAATGATCATGTTTTATTTCATTAGGTTCCCCAGCTATTACAAAATCATCCTATCCTCCCTAATCTCTTCCGCTCCCATCCTATCCGTCCTCTACTGGAGTATGTCATGGCGTCAGTTATACTGGCCTAACCATTTATAAACTCTAAGCCCAAGGATGATAGTCCGTTACCAAAATGATCGCGTGATGACAGAAACCTCAGAACAATTAAGGCTCAAAGAGATTCCATGATAGGGTATTAAACCTGATTCTACTGGGAGGGGTGGAGGTGTTGCCCACCGTGTATCATCCGAAACCTAGAGTCATGGGAGGACTGTGCGAGTCACGCTCCCCTAGACGTGTGATGATACCGCCAGATGCCTACTAGGGATCAAGTCGATATAGTCGATGCTATCATCTTTGGGCTTGGAGTTTATAAATGGTTAGGCCAGTATAACTGACGCCATGACATACTCCAGTAGAGGACGGATAGGATGGGAGCGGAAGAGATTAGGGAGGATAGGATGATTTTGTAATAGCTGGGGAACCTAATGAAATAAAACATGATCATTAAAGTTATAAACCTAAGGTATTCAAAACACCAAATTTGTAGTGCCTTACATTAAGTAAGAATTTAACCTCAATACACAATCCTAAGAAAAATGTACTAATCGCTATCATAAATACTCATATAAGATAAAACTCTAACTTCGGGATAGTTTTCTGAAAGGGGGGGGGGGTGTATGTAACGACCTATTTATCAAAGTAATATTAAATAAATTTTAATAAATAAATTATATTAATCAATTAATAAAATAATAAAAATAAGCTAATGATAAAGTATTTTAATATAAGTCTAACCTTTATATTAAAATAAAATCAGAAAAGAGAAAAGTTAATTAAAAATCAATATACCCTTTTTAAAAAGAAATGTATATGACACGACATGGGAAGGCTGTCATGAGGAAATGAAGCAGTGGATGCTGGAGGAAGGAAGACCACCGCCAAGAATCAGTTTATAACCAGAAGGAAGAGTTTGGGAAGGGAAATAAGGAGGAATCAGGAGGAAGAAGGAAGAACGAAGGGGATACTGAAGAAGTAAACTTGAGTTACCTATGGAAGGAGAGCTAGTTGTTTGAGGTTTCTGGGCACGGGGGAACAATCTGCTTCAACTGAGAAGCTTACTGGACTGAGTAGCAAGGTTCTGCTTAGTTTGGTTGGGTGGTTTCGGTCTTTTGGTAAACGGGAGCAAACTGGAGGAGTTCTGAAACAGTGTCATCCGCAGCAAACATTTGCAGCAGACCAAGTAAGTATTTATCATTGAATGAAGCAACTAGTCATATGAAGTTTTGCATAAATTTAGAACAGAATTTTTCTTAAAGTTTCATACTTTGTTTAAGATAGATAGCTCTATAAAAACTCCTTACAATATTTACAGTTCAGTAAATCTTTATAGTTTCAGAAATGGTCATTTACATCAGCTCAGTCCTTACATTAGTAAGTATTTATCATTGAATCAAGCAACTAGTCATATGAAGTTTTGCATAAATTTAGAACATAAATTTTCTTAAAGTTTCATACTCTGTTTAAGATAGATAGCTCTATAAAAACTCCTTACAATATTTATAGTTTAGTAAATCTTTATAGTTTCAGAAATGGTCCTTTACATCAGCTCAATCCATACACGTGTGACTATAATAGGCCCTAAAATAACCCTCTAAACTCCGTTTTCTTCCTTCCTTGTTTGCTGCACTAGAGGCTCCTTTCCTTGATCTTTTCGTACCCTTTTCTCTTCTTCTCTTCGCAAATTTCAGAGATGAATTGCTTGGTATTGGAGAGGTCGAATGGCCCTTTATATAGGAGTCTGCCCCTCCTATTAGGCCGACTTGAGGCTGACTTGATAACTTGAGGCTGACTTGATCTCTATAATTCGAATTGCTTCCCTTTATGATGCCCACATATGGAGGAGGCTTGGGACTTTGCTTGGAGGTCTTCTTTTGACTCTAATACATATTTTTACATGGTGTAACAAGCCCATAAGGGTCTTCAACAAATACATTGATTCTTTTCCTTCCTAGAAGCACTCAAACATGTGCTTGACCTATTCAATGAGCAAGAAACTCATTGTTATAAATGACAAAAATAATATTTCTTTTCTTTTACAAGTACAAAGATCAAATTACATTTATGAAGATCGAATCTAGTTACACTTTCTTCAACAGATGGTAGCAAGGATTCCTTCCCTTGGTGAAAACATTTTATATTTGACTCTGATTTCTCTTTTCATTTCAAATTATATTTTGGGGCAACAATCTTTTTGCCTTCTTCAATCATGGAAGGAGGCTCTTGTGATCTTGACTACCATCCATCCTCTTCAAACTTCACATCCTTGCTTACCATAGTCTTCCTCCACACTAGGATGTAGATACAATGAGTCTTGGATGTCTCATTGTATTCAACAAAGGTACCCTTGATGCTCGAGGGTTCAAGCTTAGTGATTTCTCATTATGAACATGAATATAAATTAGACAACCCAAAATATGCTAATGCAATACCTTAGGTTTCTTACAAATAAATGCCTCCCATGTTTTTTCCTTCAAGATGTTGTGAGAACATCAATTCAAGATATATACTGTAGTTTTGCACAACCTTCTCAAGATCGAACCAATATGAAAAGTATTAGTAGGGAAAGTATGATAGAGGGGCCATGGGCACATCCGTGCAATGGACCATGGCCTTAGTAGTCTCAATGATAGATAATGGATCTCACATGAATTTTATCTAGCTTTCATCAAGCAAACTAATAATGTAATGAAGTTGACTTCTCCTCCTTTCTTTTATAGAGCAAGAGGAGTGAGTTACATGGAAGTTAAAATCCCAACCCTAGACTAGGTCCACAAATGGAGAATGGGTCCACAAGTGTTGTATTGTACATGTGCCAAGTAAGTTGGCACATGCCCACAACTGCCAACACACCAAACTCAACATATTTCTATGGAACACCACTTTTTTATGCACCCACATGTGCCATCTCACCCACTCCACTTACTTCTTTATGCCATAAGTATGCCTTTCTAGTCCAAGTGATGAAATAGATGGAAAATGGGTTCTGGGGTAAAAAAGAAATCATAAGACTCTCTCCCATTGATGCGTCCACTTACAACAAGTGTCAAACACTGCTCGAGCAATAGGTAAACAAACAACATTGCATCTCTCTTCCCAAAAAATGCAGTGTAGTAACTCACCTTGTGCCAAACTGGAGGAGCATCCATTTACAACTTGTTTTGTAACATAACGAGATACTTTTGCATCACAGAGTGGTGGTATATAATAGGTAAGACACTGACAGCTGTGGTGGTATAGTAATAGGTAAGACACTTCAGCATAGTACATACAAAATTCAAATACAATTGTAATTTGTGACATGTCACATAAATGATAAATCATAAATTCTGAATTCATAATACATATTCAATTCATCAATGATCCAATAGGAGAAAGACAAGATAGTAAGATAAAGACACTGACAACTGTAGTTTTCTCATTAAGTCATCAAAATCAAAATGTGTTACATAGGTAGTGCAATGCCAATGGCAAATAGAAATAGAAAATACAAAACAACTACAAGTATACAAGCCTCAAGGCAGTAGGTAGCTCATGACTCATGAGTCATCAATCCTCATAGTCATCATTAAAATCAACATCACTGTACTCCTCATCATGGTCACCACTGCTCTCCACTACTGCATCCTCCTCCCCTGTATCCAAAATCGTCTTTGCATCTGTTGGTGTGGAGGATGACGCCTCTACAATATCACCATCATCAAATCTTACAGGCCCTAGCACCGGATCATTGAGATCCATGTTGGCCAATGCCAACTCAACACTGCTGTCCAAACCCATATCATCAGGAAATACATCCCACATCTTTGTCTTTCCCTTCAACCACTCTTCCCTCTGCCGGTAAATAAGACGAAGGTTGGTGTGCACATACACCATTGTCTCTGCCCTGGACTGCTCAAGCTTGCGCTTCTTGACACTTTACAAATTCCTCTCGCAACAAGAGGATGAAGTCACCTGAGAGAGAAGCCTCATGGCTAACTGTTGTAGAGGAGGGCTTGTTGCCCCATGATTTGCCTACTAAGAATAGGACTTCGTAGCCCCCCTGTCTCTAATCAAATCAGATTCTGCAAATCGACCAGTGCTAGTGGAAAACTCTACAAAGGAATTCTCCACCTCATCAAGCAATGCTCTATCCTGAAAAACCCACCTGAATGCATCTTTCCTCCCCTGTGAGATTTCACCATCCATGTGAGGAGGGAATCTGCGGGAAGGTCCACCATTCAGCCACTCATGGCTGTAGTATTTTGGGTTCAATGAGTGAGCCAAACAATGTAAAGGTGTGCAATTCTTGTCCCATCTGTTGACAAGAATATCCTGTATAGTGGTGAAGAAGGCCTTTGGTGATGTCTCATACTTGGGGCACTCACTCTGTAAAATAATGCTCCTCACAGACTCAATCATGGAATCCCATCCCTCATAAACCTCTCCTAGGATGGGTTGGTTTGTATCTGCAAATCGAAGCAAAGAAATGATAGGGTCCATGATCTGAATAAGTAGATCTACCCTTCCCCACCAAGCATCATCTAGCACTGTGTCCTTCACTCTTTTAGAGGCTACTTGATCTGTTTTTCTCCAAAAAGACCAAAACTCTAAAATAACCATGGTCCCAAGAGCGGTCTTGACCTCCCTCAACCTCTTCAACATGATGAATGAAGAGGCAAACCATGTATCCGTATTCTTCAACAATGATAGATTGTTGTACTCCTTGTAGATAGTGAGGGCATTTGAATGATTTTGTACAAAGTTACAGATATACCGTGCATCCTCAATAATGTTACCAATCTAAAGCACATCAGAAGCAATGGATTTCAGTGGTAAGTTCAATGAATGGACAATGCAAGGTGTCCAAAACATTTGTGGATATTTAGCTTCCACAATCATGCCAACAACCTTGCAAACATGTGCATTATCTGTAATGATTTGAACACAAGAATCAACACCTACATCTTCAATAACTTTAATAAACGACTCACCCATATATTGTGCATCCTTGTATTCTCCAAGTGTATCCACTACTTTCAAGAAAACTGGACCATTCAAGGAAGACACTATGAAGTTGATGAGTGGGTGCTGTGCTGGATCTGTCCATCCATCAGAAACAATGCTAACCTCAGATGTTGGCCATGATGCTTTAATAGGCTCAAGCATTTTTTCCACCTCTTTTTTTGCCTTTGTCAACAATGTCGTTCTAAGCTTCTTTGAACCAGGAGGCACATACCCTGATGGAGTCCCTTGAGTTAGAGCTCGACACCTCTCAATAAATAGAGGTGAGCGTGCAACATTAAAGGATATGAAGTTTTGATAGAAAAAAAGGGCAATGGTGAGATCAAGCTCTTCCCGTTTCTCCTTTTGAAAAATCTTGTCCACTGGACCAAGTGAAATTGCCTTTCTTTTTGCTGCTTGTCCCCCACTAGAACTCTCAAATGGGAATTTGTTGCTGTCTTTCCTCAAAAAGGAAGGGGGTCATTATTCTTGGTTTTCTTTATTTTGCAGCGACATTTGCCATACAAACATTGAACTCTCTTTCCATTTCTTTCCTCTTTTATAAAGGAACTTTTGTACAAGCTCCAACTCCACAACCTAGTAAAGCCAACAAATGGCCTTTCACATGGAAATATGTGCTTGTGAAAGTACTATGGCAACAGTTGCATCTCCAATTCACATTGCCTCCTCCCTTCACCTTGCTGCTTGGCCCTTGCTCTCTTGTGACATATTTCCACAAGGGATATTTCTCAATGTTACATTGAGGAGGAAGTCTTCCCTCAACATTACTTGCAGCAGACTCTGATGAAATTGGGGGTGGAGGGGCATCTCCAATGGGGACATTCTTCCCCTTCCTTTGCCCTTGATTGAGCCATGAATACTGTAAAAAAATAAACTAAAATGCACAAATTTGTAAAAGAAATGCATATGCAAACTGCGGTAATACAAATGCAAAAAAATAGAGAGGAAATGCACTTACTTGTCGCTTGAATCTCCTTGAAAACGCTCCCACACCCTTTGCTCCTTGCTTCAAACCCCTCACAGCAAACCCACAGCAAAAGAGAGGAGAAAATGAATAAAAAGAACAACAACTCGCCTTTTTTATGCCACGCGGGTCATTTTTTCTGGATTTGTGCCCAGAAATCGGGACACAATCTGTCCGATTGGGACACGATCTAGATTCGATCGTGTCCCAATCGGACACATCGTGTCTCGATTTCCAGACACAAATTGGCACGAATTGTGTCCGATTTGCCGGATTCAAGACACGTCGGCCTATTTCAACGAATCTGGTTTCATAGGTGTCCACTATTTTTCAACATTTACGTTTTCCATATTAGTCCAGACAGAGTAAGTACTAGATTCATTGCCTGCTCTTGAGTAAGGGTAGTTTGCGAAATGAAAGGATTTTTGTATAAGACATTGTAGTTATAAGATAGTCTGATATTAATTGGTAGACCAATTCCTAGCCATGGCGAATCCATACTAGTTATTTACCAAATTCTCACTATATCAAGGTCCATTCCTAGTTTTGATGACAACCCAGAAATCTGCTTTAGTTTTGAAGTATTATCTGCAACTTTCAAGGATAATCCTTTCCATTCCCCATAAGGCTTAACATGGATATTCTTAGTTACATAGAATGATAAAATAAATCCATGGGGGGGACTTTTTTTCTTAATAATTTTTTCTCATAATTAATTGGAGGTTCTGTAAAAGAATTTGTTTTCTTTCCTTTTTTGAGTCTGATTCATGGCTTCATCTATGTGCCCATAGCAAGTTTGTCAATGCTATTATAGTTATTACTTTTACTTCTGTATTTTGGTTGTGTTCTATTCGTTTATATGACATTATGAAAATTTCATTCAGGGTTTTGATGTAATTCTGTGTCTTTGGGCAAGTTCGTTTTCCATGAGAAATATCTCTATATATTCTGTATGAGCAATTTGCATATTTTGGACCTTGAGGGACTGCTCAGACAATAAGGCTCCAAGCCGTTGCAAGAAATACTCATTATGAGCTCAACATGTCACATGCAGGAATTGAACTGGGTGGGCAAGATAACAACATTTCTCCCAGCCACCTGAGCTAAACCTGGTTGACTTTCTTTGGGAAAGTTTTTTCCAGGGGAAAAACGCCAGATTTTATATGATATATGAAGTAGGTACATAAAGTAGAGCCCCTTTAAGGTGCTTCAGCTACAACCTCCAAAATTACAGAAGTTACAACCTGAGAAGCACATTTGCTGTTGACTACTGCTGTTAGAACTCTCTTAAATATAGTATGATAACTTTACATGTGTACTGAAATAATGGTCTTATAACAACCTATATAAACTGGTAAAAAAAATATGCTGAAAGATGTTGTCCGACAAAAGTCCTCAAATAGGTCCTAACGAGGCCTAGTGACCATGGAAGGATTCTTCTTGATGAGTATTTGTTTTTTTGCGGATCTTCCAAATGCTAAGGTCCAGCGCAAATCCGAGTTTTGAGAGTGTGTCGGCTTCCTGATTCTGGTGTCTATAGACATGGTTAAAAGATACATTTGTGAAGAGAGCAAGCATATTTTGAATATTTCTGAAGAGAGGTTGCAGGGAGAAATTGTTCATCTTGTATATGCCTTTCATCTAGTTTATGACCAGAAGTGAGTCCCCATATATGTGAAGATTTGTAATTTCGTTTTCTTGTGCAAGGTGTAATAGGAGCTTGAGAGCCATGAGCTCTGCATAATTGTTTGTGGAGGGCCCGACCCCTGCCCAAAATGAGATTTGTGAATTTGTGGACAGATGAAGGATGCCACTAGCACCTCCCAATGATGGTGAGCCTTGTGCTGCCCCATTGAAGAAAGCCCATGGGGAGTTAGTCTGAATAGTGAGCTCAGTATGGCGCATGGCAGATGGCAGAGTTTGTGTGTAGGCACTCGAGGAAAAAATAGCGAAGTTGTGAGCAACAACTTAATGGCCAAGGGAGGCTTGTTGTCAAATATAGCCTGATTCCTCTCCAGCCATATGTCCTAGGCTACTGAGAGTGGGAGGGCTTTGTGAGATTTCAGAATATTTGAGTGCAATCAAGCATGAAGACAAGAGTCAATGTCATTCCCCACCCAAATGTAGTTCTCACTGGTGAGCCTCTGAATTTCAGACCGGACCTCAGAAGAGAAGGGGCAAAGTAAGAGATGTATTACAAATTCCAAATCTTGAAGGCACATCGAATATCTGTTCAGTCCTTGAATGGAGCGTTTTTGAAGGTTGCCCCACGTGGGGACCTCGTTTCTTAATATATGCCACATGAAAAGTTTGGCCTTTGTTGGGCATCTTAATTTCCGGAGGGGTTTCTTCCGATGTCACATGGTTCAAGTTTGAATTCGAGTTCGACAATGATAAAGTTCGATTTGAATTTGAATTTATTAATGATGTTTGGATAAGATTTGCCATTAAATTCAACTATATACATATTTCAAATTTTCAAAATATATAACTCATATAATATTAATTTATAATTTATATCTATATATAATATATTAATTTAATATTCAAATTTTCAGAATATATAACACATACATAATATTAATTTCAACTTTTATTCAGAATTATTCTTAAATTTAGTCATCGAGAGCAAAGGATGGACGGAGGGCGCAGGGGTCGATCCTGAAACCCTAGGCTTCAGGCCTAGGTGACGCAGACAGGCTACCCTACGTCAAGCAGGTACGGAGCGGACGGATGGCAGACCCTCCGTGGTTTCGCGTTTACGAGGTACCCTAGCAGCTGTCATGCGGGCAGACTTTCTTTTGGTATCTCTCGGTTAGGCCTTTGGGGGTATTAGCGTTGGCGGTTTTGTTTGACAGTTCTCCTTTGAGGGTTTACCTCTTTAAAATCGTTCCGAGGCGGGTTTGCAACTGTGTTTTACCTTAATCAAATCGGTGTTTTAACCCCTGTTGGTGCAAGGAGCGTTTTTTCAGGTAACGGGTTTCTGTGAGGTGTCAGTTTTTACCACAGTTTAGTAACCATGGTTTTCCACAATGAGGCGGTGGACTTAGACCCAGCCCCAGAAGACATTCTCTCGGTCTGGGGTAAGGAGATTACTGATCAAAATCTGGATAAGTTCTTCGGACAGGGTGGGAATACCGTATCAGCCATTTTTCCAGTGGGAGGTCCATGGAGTAGTAAACCGCCAAAATCTTCGTTGGAGGAGAGACTGGTTTCGACTGGTGCGCTTGGCAAAACCGGTGGTTGCACAGGAGTTTCAGGAGCTCGAGAGGAGGAATACCCACGGAAAGAGAAAGGTCTCCCAGATGGTAAGGTTCTTTCCCCTTCGAAGATTTTTAGCCCGTCGGGTGGTCTAGAAGACATTATAAATTTCAATTCCAGACAGGGGTTATGGAGATCAATAGGGAGTTTCCAAGGCTCGGATAGAGAAGCTAGGGAAAGAAGCGGCCCCTTGGCTGTAAATAGACCCCTTTCCTCAAAGGATTTGTCTACAGGCGGCCCGACAAAAAAGGGGGTTTTTTCCGAGCTTGGCAAGGTTTCTATTCAGGGGAAAGATGACCCAATCCCTGTCACTGGAAGGTCGGAAGAGAAGGGAAGCCAGTCTACTGGCAAGGAAGGAACCCCAACAGGAGTATCGAGTCATTTACCTCCAGAAAAGGACGGTAACCCCTCTGCGAGTAATGTGTATGGAGCACTAAGGGTACCAGATGTTTTAGGCATAGACAGAGAGGAGGATTTGGAACGAGAGAGGGTTGGGGATAAGCGTAAGAAGGCGAAATCTCTAAAAAAGAGAAGGGTAGCAGGAAATTTGTTATTGGGAATGGATGTTCAAGTAGAAGACGCGTTGGATGTGGCAGAGAGTACACTTGTGGGTCATGTAAGGGGCGTCCTGTCTTTGGTAAATTTATACAGCAATGGGCGGAGAGTCAATGGAAGGAGACCCCGGCAAAATCCTTCAAAACTGCCACTCTGGTTAAAGGGTGGTTCATGATCAGATTTGACAGCAAAGAAGCCATGGAATGGGTGGAAGGAAGAAATTGGGCCTTTGGGAAACGTCCAGTCTTTTTCAAAAGATGGTCTCCTCTTTTTGACGCGTCCAAGGAAAAGGTGGAGGAATTTCCCCTCTGGGTAAGGGCACCTGGTCTTCCACCGTTCCTTTGGGTGGATTCAGTCTTCTCTTCAATCAGGAATCTTCTGGGTACGTTCTTGGAAGCGGACAAATCCTTTCTAGACACTCACGAAAGGGCAGTGGCGAGGATTTTAGTGCGTCTGAATCCAAGTGAAGGGCTAGTGGACTCGATAAATTTGCAATACAGAGAGTATGTTTTTGAACAGTTGTTGGATTATGAACTGCTACCATTTAGGTGTCACATATGCCATGAGCACGGCCATCTGGCAAGGGATTGCCCTTTGGGGAGGCGCAAAAGGAGGGTTCAAAAACCTGTCGAGCAGTGGGAGCGAAGCATGAGGGAAGAATCAAAATTGGCGGAGAAGGACACCTCAGAGGCCAAGCCCATGGAAGGGGTTCAATCCCAGGAGGATGAAGCCTTGCCTCAGACTGAAGGGGACCCGATCAAAGCAGCCGAAGATCAGAGCGGTGCCGAAAAGACTCCTGTGGGAAATTCTGAGGCCGTTGCTAATGTACCATCCGGTAAGCAATCAGACCCTTTAAACTCTGTAGTTTTTCCTGAATCAAATATTGTCCACTCTTCTATGGAGTCTCCTTTGGCTACTAAATGCAAAGATGTCTATACAAACATTGAACAATTAACTGCTGCTATTCCCTCCATCGATTTGAACTGTGAAGTCGTTTCCTTAGAAAACCCGGTCTCAGGTGGTTCCACCCCTGCCCGCACTTATAATCTTAGATCCCTTAGCAAAAAGTCTGATCCCTCCCCTGATTTGGGGGATCCAGTGGGTGGTTTGGGTCCTTCTTCGTCTAGAATCTCTCATAAAAAGGGCAGAGGAAGAAAGTCAGATCTGTCCAAAGCCCAAGTCAAAGCAAAACTTGATGTGGCTGACGGCAAGCAAATGGTGATTCCTGGGGCGCTTAGAGCAGCAAAACCCCCTGAGGCGGTTATAAAATGATCTGTTTATCATGGAACTGCAGGGGTTTAACCAGTAAACCCAAAAAACTGGCATTGAAGGAACTAATCTCTCGCTATAACCCGGATCTGGTCTTTCTTCAAGAAACTCTGGGAAGGGGTGTAGATATTGAACCAGTCCTCAGTTCTTTCCTCCCGGGGTGGTCCTTTGTAGCCCTTGATGCAGAAGGCCACTCGGGTGGTCTTGCCATCGGTTGCAGGGATGGCAGATTGAAAATTTTGAGCCATTGGGGTATGCCCAATGTGCTAGGCATGGAGGTTATTTACCCTGATTTCGATTTCTCTTTCTTGATAGTAAATGTTTATGGGCCCTGTCAGGCAAGGGTTGCTTTCTGGAACGCGCTCATGTCCAAAGATTTGTTGAAGGGGAAAAATTTGATAATAGGAGGTGATTTAAATTTCTCCTTAGGGATTGCGGAGGCTTGGGGACCCTCGGCCAGAATTGATCCCCTTTCAGATTTTTTTGCACAATTACTCTTATCCCACAAGCTGATAGATGTAAACATTATAAAGGCCAAGCCTACTTGGAGGAATAGGAGAACTGGGGAGGAGAGGATAGCAAAAAGGCTGGACCGCTTCCTCATCAGTGACTTGATGGCTTCCAATATTCCAATGTTCAGGCAATGGGTGGGTGAAGGGGGGAATTCTGATCATTTCCCCATCCTCTTAGAACTTTCAAAACCTCCCCCAAAGCCTGCAGCTCCTTTCAAATTCAATGCTTCTTGGCTGCAAGAAGAATCTTTTAACCAGCTGTTCAGGAATACTTGGAGACACACGGGCAGAGACTTTTCTGGAAATAAAGGAGCCCTCTTCATGGAAAACCTTAAAAGACTAAAAAAAGCAACTGTAGAATGGGCATCTGAAAGAAGGAAAAAGCAAAATGAGGTCTTGAATAAAATAGATGATGAGCTCCGAGCTCTAGAAGATCCTGAGGCGGATGCATATGCTACACAGGAGTCAAAAGAAAGGATTGTGACTCTTGAGAAATCGAGAGCAAAAATCTTATTGGACAAAGAGGAAGAATGGAGACTTAAGAGCAGGGCAATCTGGTTGAGAGCAGGGGACGAGAACACAAAATTTTTCCACAACTATGCAAAAGGCCGAAAAAATGAAAATACAATCTGGAAGCTAAAGGACCATGAGGGCAGAGAAGCCTCGACTTTTGAGGCTTTGTCAAGTATGGGGAAAAATCATTTTCAATCTTTGTTCTCAGACCCAGGAGGGGTTTCTTTAGCTGAAATTATTAGAACAACTCAAACTTTTCCTCGCTTTGTGGAGGGAGAGGAGGCTGAAGATCTTTTTCGAGAGGTGACAAAAGAGGAAGTAGAAAGTATTGTAAAATCTATGGCAAAAGACAAAAGTCCGGGGCCGGATGGCTGGACAGTGGAACTTTTCACTCACTTTTTCGAGCTGATCGGGGAAGAGCTAACGGAAGTGGTGGAGGAATCAAGGAGAAAAGGTGAGGTTTATACCCCTTTCAATGCAACTTTCATTGCTCTCATTCCTAAAAAGGAGGCCCCGGAAACTTTCGAGGACTTCAGGCCAATTTCTCTGTGCAACTGCATATACAAAATTATTGCAAAAACCATTGCGGTTCGCCTGAAACCGATCCTCTCAAATTGCATCTCATCGGAACAATTTGGTTTTTTAGACGGTCGTCAAATCCACGAAGCTATAGGGGTGGCACAGGAAACCATTCATAGCATCAAAAATTCAAAATTAAAAGGGGCTGTGCTAAAAATTGACCTGTCAAAAGCTTATGACAGAATCAGCTGGACTTATCTCAGGATGCTGCTGACTCACCTGGGCTTCAAGGTGGAATTCATAAGCTGGATCATGGGGTGTATCTCAAATGCAAGTTTCGCAGTGTTAATAAACGGGGCTGCCTCCCAATTCTTCAGAGGTCAAAGGGGGTTGAGGCAATGATGTCCCCTTTCTCCCCTGCTCTTTCTCCTAGCTGCTGAGGGTCACAGCAGACTGATATCCAATGCCAAAAGATCAGGTTTGGTAAAAGGTTTGGAAGTTGCTGTAAATTTGTTCATTACCCATCTCCTTTTTGTAGTTGATATTTTATTATTTACAAATGGGAGTTTAAATGAAATTAAAGAACTCAAAAGTATTCTTGATCTGTTCTTGAAAGCAACAGGCCTTCAAATAAACTCCAGAAAGTCCCAGCTAATTTTGGAGGGTTTCAACAGACAGGAGGAACTCCTGATTTCATCTCACTTACCCTTCGAGGCCTGTAAGATGGAGAATCCTTTCAAATATCTTGGCTTTTGGTTAAAACCTCAAGCGTATAGAAAGCAGGACTGGAACTGGCTGGTGGCAAAAATTGAACAAAGAATTTCCCATTGGAGCTTCAAGTGGTTATCTCGAGTTGGCAGGTTGACCCTGGTGAATTCAGTCCTTCAGGCCATGCCAGTGTTCTGGGCAGCCTTGACATGGATCCCAAAAGGCATCCTTCACAAGATTAAGCAACTATGCAGCAGATTCCTTTGGTCAGGGTCAAAGTAGGACTCAGTGCTTCCTTGGGTGGCATGGGACAAAATTGCAAGGCCAAAAGATTGGGGTGGATGGGGCATAAAAAATCTCTTTGATTTCAGCACCTCCTTAGCAGCAAAATCCGGTTGGCATTTAATCACTTCCGAGAACCTATGGACCAGAGTAGTAAAACGAAAATATATAGATCCCATGCCCCTAGAAGATTGGATAAGGAACCCAAACAAGAAAGGCAGGAACTTCTCTGTGATCTGGAAAGCCACAGTAGAGGCTTTCAAGGTTATCGATCAGGGTCTGGCTTGGCAGGTAGGAAACGGTGAAAATGTAAGGATTGGAAGAGACCCTTGGGTGGGCTGCAACGAATCTTTCGCTCTTTCTCCTGAACTGAATGCTCACCTGGATTCAAAGGGGATTCATGGTCTAAATCAGATTGCTAATTTGGGTCAGTCAACCAGCTGGGGCCAAGCATGGAAATCAGAAGAAGAGCTAGGAATCGACCCCAGGTGGAGGAATGAGTGGCGGAGTTTTCTTCAGGGGCTAAAGAGATCAAATGTCAGAATTCAGGATAGGCCGGACCAATTGGTGTGGGCACTTGCTGAATCTGGAGCCTACTCCCCAAAGACGGGGTATCTTTTCTTAATGAAGAAGAAAGGGTGGGTTAATCCAAAATGGTGGGTTAAACCTCTGCTAAAATTGAAGTGCCCCAAGAAAGCAAGATTATTCTCCTGGTGTGTTTTAAGAAAGAAAATTCCTACCTGGGACATTCTACAATCCAGATTCAAACAGGGCCCAGGTAGGTGCCCCTTATGTTTCTCAGACTCTGAATCCATTCATCATCTGTTCATTGCTTGTCCCTTTGCAAGGAAAGTTTGGGAAGAAATGCAAAAGTTATTAGGGAGAAATGTTAGATGGGAAGGGGATACTTTTCTTTCAGCTTGGGAATATTGGTGGAACCATTACCCAGAGAGGAACCTAAGAAATCTCCCCCCCATTATCTGTTGGGGTATCTGGATCGCTAGAAATAGAAGTATCTTCAGAGGTCATCTTACTCCAGCGGAGGTGATTGCTATCCAAAGCTCAGCTATACTGTCTAGTATCCCGGAACCTGAAGAATCACAGAACTCGGTCCCCAGAAAGGAAGAGCGAATCAGGGAAGGCATTCCATGGGCCTACTTTGACGGGGCAGCTCAAAACAACAATGCGGGTGCTGGAATCGCCATTCATATTTAACCCCTCACAATCTCTCAAAGCCGCCGTGGGACTAGGACCCGGCACCAACAACTTTCCTGAACTATCCGCCCTAAAACTTCTATTATGCTGGCTAATAAACAAAAACATCTTCTCGATTCAGATCTTTGGTGATTCTTTGAATGTAATAAACTGGGTCAATGGGAAATATAGATGTCAAAATTATATGCTGAGGCCGCTATTGGAAGAGATTCAAAACTTAAAGCTCCATTTTAATACTTTTTCCATTGAACATATTTACAGGGACAGGAACGAAGAGGCAGATAGGCTTTCTAAAGAGGGTTTGCAGCTCGCTGTGGATTCGTGGAGGATAACTGAACAGATGCATGATCAGATCCGTGTGTCGGATCTCCCTCCTCACACTTAACTTCATCTTAAAATATCAGCGGTTATAGGATTTTGGATTTATAGTCAGTTTGCTTATATCCGGTTTTTTTGTTTCGGACAAATGAAAACATTGATGGTTACTATTTCCGGGTTTTTGGGTATGCTTTTCTGAAAACAATCATATGAAAAACAGATCCGTGGGTTGTTTTCCTGAGTTAAAAGGAGGCCCATGTTTATATTTTGTCATGTTTTAAAACCTTTGACAGAGTTGTCCATAGTAGGCAACGATACAGTGCTGTAAGTAAGCGAGAAAGTGCTTATTTCTTTTTGGTTTGACTTGATGATTCAAGGGGGAGTATGACTCTCTCCTTGAGGACTGATGATGGTCTCAAGATCACAGAAGCTGCTGGAATGTTAACTCATGTGCTTGTAACTTTTTTATTTCTTATAAAAAAGTTCGTTTTTTTTCCTCGGAAAAAAAAATACATAATATTAATTTATAATTTATATCTATATATAATATATTAATTTAATATTTCAAATTTTCAGAATATATAACACATACATAATATTAATTTATAATTTATATCTATATATAACATATTAATAAATCTATATATTATATATGAAACATATATCAAATTAATAAAATTTACAATAACATTAACCCATTTCTAATGTATATAAATTTATTATTTAAAATATAATTGACTTTTTTTATTTTGAAATGGTTTAACTTTACAACCCCCCAACAATAGTCAGATAACTTGCCCCTGCCTCATTCACATTAACACCTACCCTTATGTAACTCGCGCCGAATCCCATAAACTATGACTAAGTAATTCATATTGATTCTTTGTTGATTTGTCCCCGGCTACATATATCAAAGCATCGATTTGTTTTGTCAACGCCGAGGTCCTCTTCATGGCTTCACAGAGTTGTTCATAGCTCGCGCCTCTTGATCAAATTGCTTGCATAGTTAGCGTCTCTTCATCAGATTGCTTGCATGGTCAAATTTCTACACGTGATCTCCCTCTTCCATTGATAATGTATTAGGAAGAATTGGTGGCAACCTATACGGTGTTCTATGGATGTTTTGAATAAACGCGGAATTTGGCGTCAAACGTATATAAAACTTCCCGAACCTAAACCAAAGCTTTTAAATTTGCTTGAACTCAAACCTCATGCTTTAAATTCAATGAACCTTGTGACTTAGGTTCCCCACACCAAGGGGGAGGATCAACAATGTGGGATGGTTCCATCCAACTATACCCAACTTTTGGAGTATTGCAACCTGTGGTATTATGAGTCCATATGAGCTTATCTAGCTGATCCAAGATGACGCTTTGAGTGGAAGATAATACTCTGGTGTACTGTTCCCAAAGATCGGCTTGTAGGCCTTTTAATCTTGAATTCCGTCTATTTGTCCAAGTCTGATGTCCCATACCAGCCAGGCATTTTGAAACCTGAGCCAAGAAGAAAATTCCCCGATTATTTAGGTGTTGGATCAAGTCAATTAGAAGAGTATGGTGTTGAGTTCCCTTAACCCAGGGGTCCTTACCGATAAGAAAATTGGTGCCATTCCCAACATTCCAACATAACTCGATTGATAATAGGGAAGGCTTTTACTATAACTTTCTAGAAAATTGAGCCCCCCCTTGTGGCTCTTATTTGTGGTGCAGATCCAATCGATAATAGAACTGGGAGCAATGTTGCACCCTCCTCCCACATTTACCCAAGTTAACTGTTCCGCCAGGGTCAACATGTGACGAGAGACTACTATGATGTGATTCATCTCCCCATGTACAGTGAAGGAAGTCGAACCGACAAAACAAAACCATTATGACCTTCCACAGATGCTACAGAGCCTTCAGGAGCCAACGAACCCTTCCGGGTGACCAACCCTTGAGACCAATGTTTTAAAACTCCGACTTGGCCGAGGGTTGACTCCGACTCCGACTCTGACTCGGTATCAACTCAGCGGACTCGATTTCAATGACTCGGTCGTTGTAAAAAATACATTAAATATTTATTTTTTATAAAAACACATAATTTTAAAGATTTTCATTCATGTTTCCAAACACACAACATTAGAATATAGATAGAAGACAACATATGATCAAAGTAGGCGCATGAGTATATCCATTATATTAAAATGGCACCCAGTGCACTGTCCAATACATACATGATGATGATATAGAGATCAAAACAAAAACACATAACCAAGGAGGCTAGAAATGGCCTCTACAACAAAAGTCTGTGACCAGTACTATTGGCTACTGCTAGAGTTGCCAACATCATCTGGCTTAGTGTTACTTGGGAGCGGGAGCGAGAGTGACATTTTGGGAAGCTCCCGGTTTAAATACGAGTTCCATACCCTAATACATGACAAAATTCAATGGAAAATTTGCAATCCCCCAATCCTGAAATCCTGAAAAACTGATAAGTCTGCTGGATTTTGAATGAAATCTAAAATTCTACTTTCTCCATATGAAATCCAATGAGGCCGGAACCACTCTCAAACATCCTGAGTCATTTCATGGTAATGTTAAAAATTTAAGTAAAAGGATGAAAATGAAGATTAAGGAGAATGCCACTTTTAGTTTAAGAATTTAACATTACCATGAATAGCATAGCCTTAGTAGGGCAATATGATCAAATACTAGGGTTTGGGAGAGGGGAATGGACCCCAAAGACTAGCAAACTAATTCATAAACCCCTTTGGAGTCCCCCACACTTAGAAAAAAAAAAAGGAGTGTTTTTATGGTTCACTGGCCACTGTCAGCTACCCAGCCGAGTAGTTATGGATCCGGCCGAGTCATGCTATGTCTCGACTGAGTTAAGTCATAATTCGGCCGACTGAACTGAATTTTCTGCTGGGTTGATTTTTTTTTTTTTGGTTTATTTTTATTCCGGCTCGGACCAACTCGGCCAAGTTGGTTCCGAGCCGGCCGGATCTTAAAACTATGCTTGAGACAACTTGACATTTCACTGATTTGGACTCTTAGCTGCTCCTAGGACAAGCCTTGCATGCAAATGCAGCCTTCTAGTCGCTCCCACAACAATGCATGCCAACGACTATGCACTTTTTTAGCTAGTTTTGAGCCAGCAACCCCGATTCTGTGCCACTTTTTTAGGGCTAGGTCTCAGGCCACTGCCCAAAACTTCATGAAACCTTCAGAAATGATAATTAACATCGAAACAAGATTGCTAATGCAAACATTTGATCAATGACTTGACTGGACTCCTACTAGCCATTGCAGGCATTTCGTCCGTCATATCACAAATATGTAATCTATAGGTCAAAACCACAGATCTGAGCATAGGGGTCTCATACTTATCTGAGATTTGTAAGGAAGCATCGAGCCTTATCACAATAGCTACATTATCATCTATTAGATCATATATTCATTGTTCATTCATTTGCTAATCAAAACATGATGAGAACCATACATCAAGACTGCCATAAGACATCCTGCCGTAAGACATCCTCATAACCAACATATATTCAACAGAAATAACAAAGATATAACAACCATAAAAACCACATATGAACAAGTATATTTACCCATCAAATACAAGAGGAAAGGAGCTCTTATTAACATATGCAAAATGCAACCAGGTCTGGGACTTCCATGTACCACCTGACCATAGATTGGCTGAACCAAATATTTCTTTCAGCCAATCACCCCCGTGCCATATTCCAAGCATGAATGTGGGATCTCATGGAACAAATCAAACAAAACCAAACCAAGGCTTCTAGAGGCCAAACCACCTCAACCATCAACCAGTGATTCCACCTTACGGTCGGACATCACTAAACATCACAAGATTGGTCTCTACCCAAGCTGTCCAGGCTCCAGAGCATTTGTTCCAACTAGGCTTCCAGGACTAGTAACTCAACCCACAACTACTGTCGGGCTTCCAGAGCGTTTGTCCAACCAGGGCTTCTAGGACTAGTAACTCAACCCACAAAGGGCTTCTAGAGCGTTTGTGCAACCAAGGCTTCTAGGACTAGTAACTCAACCCAAGCTGTTACAGGGCTTCGAGAGGGTTTGTCCAACCAAGGCTTCTAAGAATTAGTAACTCAACCTACAACCATAAGGAAAATGAGAACCAACTAGAAAACAAAAGGGAAGACATCCACAACAACATGGCTATCCAGGAAATGGCAAGGCTAGGCAAATCCACCATCAATCCAGGCAATCGTCCATGCCAATGACATATCATAACCAAGAAACCACATGCATGCCAAAACTAGCAAAGAAATCATACATGCAACTCAGTACCTGCAAGCAAAACCTACTGTAGCTGTTGATCTCGATGTCCTCTTGTGCTTTCCTACTCTTCCTTTGCCTTCTTGCTCCAAATCCCAAGTACGCCATACTCCTCCAAGAGTGCTCCAAGAAAACTCTAAGTGTCCAAGAGTATGAGAGAGAGTAAGAAATGAGAGCTCCAAAACTGAATTGACAAAAGGCTACAAATTGATCCTCAGAAGCCTTTTTATTAATGAGGCCTCTATTTTCTTCATTTTCCATTATTTTTCTTCATTTTCCTCTTCACATGCAACCTGTGACCTTTCACCTCCCTTTTCTCCTAATTTCCATTATTTTCATAAATAAGATGCCGTTTAATGCGACTTTGCCTTTCCAAAGTCTTTGCCATTATCTTTGCCAATTTCCATAGTCATTAATTAATCGCAAGTGATCCCCATCACTATGTTTTTGCCCAACATTTAGCTTGGAATACGTGTCCCATGACCATGGTTATTATTTTGCCTTTATTAAATTTATTACACACTTTTTTGACCATGGCTGTTACAAATGTATTCTTTTTGCATGCTATATGCCCAATGGCCATCACCTTGTATGAGTGGAGATCCACTCTTTCGCTGCAAGGGCTGAAGAGAACCAAGTCAGATCCTTCAATCGCCATCCCCCATCATGTTTTGGGACTGTGATGGAATTTCATGAAGTGTGGGTGAAAGGTTTTCTATCATCTTTCACAACTCACAAAAATTGTAAAGACATTTGTTATATCTTTTTGCCAGAATCCCCTTTGGTATCCAAGCCAGAGTGGCCCAAAAAACCAGAATGGCTTCAATAACTATCTTTATGAGTATCAACCGACCTGCGCAGGAGAGCCATTTATGGCACCAAATTTTTATTCTTTTTCCAATCTTTGCCAGAAGCCAGAACCAATCAGATTTTTAGTGTCATTTGCCTTGAGATGAAAGGCCAAATATTTTAGTCCTTCTGTGGGAGATTCAAGACATGCCTCTAAAATATTTGTGATCTGATGTTTAAGGTGCTTAGTGAGACCCCAAAATGTAAGTGTGGACTTATCCCTATTTATTCTCGTACTGTAACCCGACCAAACTCTTCAAGGATGTGTCTTTTAAGGAACTAGTTTATGTGATGGACGCTTCGCAAAAGACGAGGATGTCATCAACACACAACAAATGAGACAAAAGGTAGTCACTCCAATCTGAATTCCTCTAAATCAAGCAGTTTCCTGAGTGTTAGTTTTTAATGGTTGGGTAGCATCAGACATGTGTTCTAGTCTCGATTTTGGTCAGAGAGGCTTAGAAACACAAGAGCTCTAGAACCCATAAAAAGTTTCAGGAGAGAACACCTAGTGATGGCTCAATTAAGTTAATTAGTTAATAGTTAAATATTTTCTAAGTCCAACTTAGGAAAAGTGATTAATTAACAACAATTAGTTGAGAAACGTGAGAATTCTCTAGAAACTCACATGGATCGACTTAGAGATGATCTTAGTCGTTGATGGGGATTTAATCATGGCCGTTGGTTCACCAATGAGAGATTATAAGAGGAGGTCGATGAGGTTGGAGCTATATAGACAGACAAGAGGTCGAATTCCTTGGCAGAGATCGAGCTATTCAACAACGATAACTGAGCCATGACGAAGAGTTTAAGCCAGAAGGGATGTAGAGACAATGAGGGAGCAGAGACAGTGAGTCCGAAGGAAGTTTTCTAGTTCCAGAGAGGCAATAGCAAGTGGCAGAGCTATTCCACAGAGAAGTTGCGCAAGCTTTGTGCAGTGGCTTCGATTTAGCAATTCAATTTAGTTGAGAGGGAGGTTGATTCAGCTTCCAGAGGTTGGGAAGATTTTCGAGAAGGCTGAAGAGTCACTTCCAGTAGCAGAGACAGGTAGGATGGCTTGATTAGAGGTTGAGATAAGCCACACGTGCGAGGGGCAATGCAGTGACTGCACAAAGGACCTGCGCAAGGGTTTGGACGACCAACTTTTTTGAGGCAAGAAGTGCCGGGATTGCTTGTGGAGTGAGAGATTTTTCTCTCTATTATTGTTTCCAGAGATTTGTTGATTGGATAACTAGCTGGGTATCCATAGATTGTACTTAGATTATTCACGGATGCATAATAATAACACCCTCATCTGTTGCACCGATTTTCCCACATTGGGTTTTTCTGGGGACATTTGTCCAAAAGTAACTGTCAAATTTTTGTGTGTGATCAATATTTCTCAGTTTCTAGCGTTTTATTTTCTGCAATGTTTTTATGGTGAAAATTGCAATTGTGATTTTATTCCTTGTTTGTTGTAGCAAATAAATTGCACTTAATAATGATTAGTTAGAAGAATAATTTCCAGTTGCTGCAATATACTGAAAATTTCACATGGTATCAGAGTAGTTTTGAAGTCAGATCAGGAGCTCAAAAGCGAGGGCGAAATTTTGCAGCTTCAAAAGGTGTCTCTGAGCAAAATTTCTAGATTTGCATGGAGGCCAACCGGGAGTGCGAATTAGTAGAGGCAAGGGTTCAATTTTGAGTTTGTAGGCAGCAGAAAATTTGAAGAACCTTAGTTGTAGTGATTTGCAGGTAGTGGTGTTGCTAAAAGCAGTGCGGTGAGTAGATTAGTAATTTTGTTGTGCAGATTTGGGCACAGTTCGTTTGTAGTGGGTTTTGCAACAACAAATCAACTCTATGTGGAATAGAAAAGCACACACAAAGGAATTTCCAGAATTTCTCAGAGGGTTTCTAGATCTAATTTTCAGGAGGAGATTTTTGATTTCTAGTTGCAGTAGGTGGTAATGGTTTTGCTAGTCAGCGAATGCAAGCTTCAGGAGCAGTGGATCATGTGCTAGATTATGGAGAATGACTTCTGGAAGGTTGAGCGAGTTGGCCAATTGAGGTAGTAGGCAAGGTGAATACTAGAGAAGGGATATCCAGAGGCAAGCAGTTGCAGATCTGCACATTCCTCAAGGAGCTTTAGTAATAGAAGAGAGGCCGAGCAGGGAAGAGAAGGAAATTTCTAGTTAATTTCTCCAGTATTTGAGTTTTGTAGATTTTGTAGCTTTCTAGAGATGGTTGTACGAGATTGCTAAAGGAGGCCATGTGAGTTAGCCATATTGCATATATGGACATCAGATCGACTTCCAGTTGCTGGAGACAGATGCCGGAGGAAGTGCGAGTTGCAAAGCGAACAAAGGTCCTACTAAGGGATAAGGCTCAAAAGGAGATCGCGAGGCACTAGATCTAGGAGGAGTATTTAACTCCAGTGTGCCAAGTGGGTAGGATCTAATGCAGAAGTAGCAAGGAGATCAGTTAGATTAGTCCCTGTTGTTGCAACGGGATCATCACCTTTGTTACAGCGGCCCATAGTATCGTAGTAGCAGGTTTAGTGTCAGCAAGTGCAATGAGTCATTCAAGTGAGTTGCAGTGACATAGACAGTGGGAATTGCCTAGTTGCAAGATGCAGATGCAGTTCCAGCCAGAAGATTCCCATCGTAGAGCTACACAGTCCAGTTTCCATTCGAGGAGGATAGTGTGAGTTGCTAGGAGGGAGCAGAGAGATTTCCCATAGGGAAACAGAGACTAAGAGGGAGTCTGGCTTCAGAGGGAGCAACCCTATGGAAGCTAGTGCTTCAGGATCTAGGGAGATTAGACTCATTATTGCTGTAGTTGCAACAACAATGCAGAGGTAGCAACAGAGCAGTAGCAACAACAATATGAGTAGATCAGAGTTCGAAGTTGCAGATATTTGGGTAGGATCCTTGGAGGATAACATTAGGAAGATGTTTCCTCATGGATTAGTACCTTAGCTACAAGGGCCCACAGTATTTAGTAGCAGATGGATCAATGTCATATGGCGCAGTCAGATCCCGAGGGACAATTGCAATACTAGTTGCAGTCAAATGCTGAGGGGTGTAGAGCAGTGTTAGTAGCGCAAACAGATACTTAGTGGATAGTGCAGAGGCTAGTAGTAGTCATAGACTTAGGAGACAGATGCAGTGTAGGGACACAGTTAATTAAGAGTTTTGGGCCCAGTCGCAGTAGTTCTAGCGGCATGAGATCAGTTGCAACACAACGCAGAGTTGGCAGTAATATAGGTGGTAGAGTGTAGTGTCAGCAGTAGCGCAGATGCAGGTGTGGTTCAACTACAGAGGGGCAAATGAATCAGAGTTGTGTAGTAGTTGGTGGGCAGTGGCAGATTGTCATAGTTGTTAGACATCAACACTGTGTATGGGAGGATATTATGAGATCGTCTAGAACACCTTCCTCGCTAAGAGGGAGTGTTAGTTTTGGATGGTTGGGTAGCATCAGACAGTTGTTCTAGTCTTGACTTTGGTCAGAGAGGCTTAGAAACACGAGCTCCAGAACCCAGAAAAAGTTTCAGGAGAGAACACCTAAAGATGGCTCAATTAAGTTAATTCATCAATAATTAAATATTTCCTAAGTCCAACTTAGGAAAAATAATTAATTAACAACAATTAATTGGGAAAGGTGAGAATTCTCTAGAAATTCACATGGATCGACTTAGAGATGATCTTAGCCATTGATGGAGATTTAATCATGACTGTTGGTTCACCAACGAGAGATTATAAGAGGAGGTCGATGAGGTTGGAGTTATATATACATATAAGCGGTTGAGTTCCTTGGCATAGATCGATCTATCCAGTCGCAATAGCTGAGCCGGGAAGAATAGTTCGAGCCAGAAGGGATGTAGAGACCGTGAGGGAGTAGAGGCAGTGAGTCCGGAGGAAGTTTTCCAGTTTCGGAGAGGCAACAGCAAGTGGCAGAGCTATTCCACAGAAAAGTTGCGCAAGGACTTTGCAGGGGCTTCAGTCTAGTAGTTCGATTTAACTAAGAGGGAGGTTGATTCAGCTTCCAAAGGCCGGAAAGATTTTCCAGATGGTTGGAGAGTCACTGCCGGCGGCAGAGACAGGCAAGACGGCTTGATCAGAGGTTGAGTAAGTCACACATTTGAGGGGTAGTGCAGTGACTGCACAAAGGGCGTGCGCAAGGGTTTGGATGACCAAATTTTCCGAGGCAAGAAGTGCCAGGATTGCTTGTGGAGTGAGAGAATTTTCTTGCTAATATTGTTGCTAGATATTTGCAGATTGGATAACCAGTTGGGCATCCATAGATTGTGCTCAGATTATTCACTACTGAATAATAATAAAACCCTCATCTGCTGCACCGTTTTTCCCACATTGGGTTTTTCCGGGGACATTTGTCCAAAAATAACTGTGTTAAATTTTTGTATGTGTGCTCTATATTTCTCAGTTTCCAACATTTTATTTTCCGCAGCATTTCTATGGTAAAAATTGCAGTTGTGGTTTTATTCATTGTTTGCTGTAACAAGTAAGTTGCACTAAATAATAATCAGTTAGAAGAATAGTTTCCAGTTGCTGCAATAGATTGAAAATTTCACACTGAGCATGTTTAAGAAGTCTGCTAAGGCTTTCAGCCACCAGAAGAAATAGAAGAGGTGACAGAGGGCAGCCCTGTCTAAGTCCTTGTGACCCATTGAAGAAAGGGGATGCCACACCATTAATCAAAATAGCAAAGGAAGTATTACTGATACAGCTGTGAATCCAGGAAACAAAATCATGGTGAAACCGAGATGTAGGAGGAGAAGCCTGATGTAAAACCAATTTACCCTTTCAAAATCCTTTGAGAGATCCACTTTGAAAACAACAACCTTCTTTTTGAATTTTTGGATTGTGTGGAGTTCCTCCTTTGCCAACCCAATGGCATCATGAATTTGGCTGCCCCTAAGAAACCCAAACTGCTCAAGGGATATGTGATCAGATAGGATTTTTCTAATCTGGCAGGCAATGATCTTGGGGACCATTTTGTAGAGAATTGGCCTGATCAGAGGCTGAGATAAGCCACACATGCAAGGGGTAGTGCAGTGACTGCGCAAGGGTTTGGACGACCAAATTTTCCGAGGCAAGAAGTGCCAGGATTGCTTGTGGAGTGAGAGAATTTTCTTGCTGATATTGTTGCTAGATATGTGCTGATTGGATAGCCAGCTGGGCATCCATAGATTGTGCTCAGATTATTCACTGCTGCATAATAATAAAACCCTCATCTGCTGCACCGGTTTTCCTGCTTTGGGTTTTTCCGGGGACATTTGTCCAAAAATAACTGTCAAATTTTTGTATGTGTGCCCTATATTTCTCAGTTTCCAACATTTTATTTTCCGCAGCATTTCTATGGTGAAAATTGCAGTTGTGATTTTATTCGTTGTTTGCCGTAGCAAATAAGTTGCACTTAATAATAATCAGTTAGAAGAATAGTTTCCAGTTGCTGCAATAGATTGAAAATTTCACATGAGCATGTTTACGACGTCTGCTAAGGCTTTCAGCCACCAGAAGAAATAGTAGAGGTGATAGAGGGCAGCCCTGTCAAGTCCTTGTGACCCATTGAAGAAAGGGGATGCCACACGATTAATCAAAATAGCAAAGGAAGTATTGCTGATACAACTGTGAATCCAGGAAACAAAATCATGGTGAAACCGAGATGTAGGAGGAGAAGCCTGATGTACAACCAATTTACCCTGTCAAAATCCTTTGAGAGATCCACTTTGAAAACAACAGCCTTCTTTTTGAATTTTTGGATTGTGTGGAGTTCCTCCTGTGCCAACCCAATGGCATCATGAATTTGTCTGCCCCTAAGAAACTGAAACTGCTCAGAGGATATGTGATCAGATAGGATTTTTTTAATCTGGCAGGCAATGATCTTGGAGATCATTTTGTAGAGTAATTGGCCTGAAATGATCAAAACTACCATGATTATCCTCTTTAGGAATGAGTGCAATAAAAGTGGCGATGAAAGGAGCCAGAATGTGGCCTGCAAGACGAGAATATTCCACCACCTGGAGAACGTCTTGATCAATGAAATTAAAACAGCCGATGTAGAATTCAACTGGGAGGCCATTAGGCCCTGGCTCTTACCTTTCTGGAAGCCATGTAAGGTGGTTTCCAGCTCGCCCAGAGTAATCTCACCTATGATTTCTTTGGGCAAGTTACATAGAAAGATATTCTATTCAAACATGTCTGACACCATGCTACTGTCCATTGTAATATTGTTTTAGGACCCTAGCTTAAGAAAATTTAGATGTTTATACGTTATGTTGTTAGATCTCAGACTACTTCCATATGTATTGCTAACGTGTATAAAGGAATTGAAGGAATTTAAGATACCGTGCTACTGTCCATTGCTATATAGTTCTAGGGCTCCAGCTTGAGAAAATTTAGTTGTTTATACATTATGTTGAAAAATCTCAGACTACTTTCATATGTATTGCTAACTTGTATAAAAGAATTTAAGGTTCAATATTGAGTATATAATAAAAGTATTCCTATTCTGTATTTTACATGTTTCTTAATGCTTGTTAATGTTTCAGATATAAAGAAAGTGAGCTGAACATGGGAGAATGCAGTTGTGTTGATCGCTGTGTTGCCAAATATTGGCAGGTATAATTCTTTTGTCTCAGTTATATAAAATATGCCATTTCCTGCCAATTTTATGGATTACCTGAATGGTTGTAGAACTTTGATTATAGCCTGGTCGTTGTGTTATATGATCTTTTTTGTATGTATATTCTTTATACCCGGCGTCACAAAACATATTATTATTGTGTATTTTAGCTCATGAATTTTATTCCATTGATGGTAAAGATTGTCTAAAATGAACAAGCTCCATTATTATTTGAACCAAAGTTCGGGTATACGTACTCATTTGAGGACCCATCCTCAATTTCTTTTTGTTGTCAAAATATAATGAGGCTCATAACAGTGAACCGTGAAAAGTCTTTAAAATTCTCCTGTTCCGGAATATTTAATTTGTGGAAGAAGTATGGTTGAATATTATCACATGCTAATGGGATGTGTTTTTGAACTACAACAAATGCAATACCGAAGTTATGTAGCATGCCCAATAAAATAGTAAAATGCCCTTTGAGATGAGCACCAACGCTGGGACTCAAAAGGTTTAGTGTGGACTCTTGATTAGTTGTAGAAAGTTCAATCATGCCATTTCAAGTGACTGACTATCTCCATTGTTTAAAGATTTCTTCCAGCAAAGTGATCCACGATAAAAAGTACTTTAAAAAAGCTCATACAATTTGTCTTTTGTTATTGAAATTTGATATCTAGATTCTCGACGTCAGTCCTAGACAAGAAAAGATCAATACTTTTTAATGACGTCTTTACAGCTGAATTTATTAGTTGCATCCATGTACAAGGAAACACTTTTACGAATGTAATCCCAGGGAATACCTACAATATACATGCATCTTCTTAGCCTAGATAAAAATATTTATGTTTCAAATGAGACATGGAACTTGTATTGCTTGGCCAAGACAAAATGTAAAATGCTCTTTGTGAATTAATCCATTATGGCTTAAAGTGCTCAACGGGGCCCCCCTAAATGGATTCAAACATTGGCATAGAGGGAAGGAGAGTATGCAGGAAGTTGGTTCATGACCTTTTAAGATTATACAAAAAAGAGAATTTTGAGGAAAGTTGATTAAAGGAATGCCAAGTAGAATTATACAGTTAAGTGTTTTGAGCTTGGTACATGATGCATAAAAGTGTACCGAAACTCTTATCTCTAACGTGTATTGAATGTTAAACCCTTGGTTAATCATGAAACATGGCCTTCAGTAAAGCCTTATTGATTTAAGTATGATCCTACAACAATTATAATAGAAAGGCCTTGCTGAATTATATTGGTTGAATTACATGGCATGTGTTGGATGTGGTATGGCTGATGGACCACCATATGGGCTAAAGAATGGAAATTAAATGAACATCTATAGGTGATTGTAGTGTTCCATGAGGATATTCCCCCAAGAGTGGGGGGTGTGCTCCCCACGTTTCCCATGCTTTTGGGACGGGGGGACACTTGGGGAAACACTTCCCCATGGCCCTCGTTTGGGGAAACTCGGGGAAATGTTTCCCCAATGCGGGGAATGTGTTTCCCCAAAAGGGGTGCTTGTGGGTGTTCCCCTTGAATTTTCCCTAGAAACAATAATTTATGAGTGGGGAAGTCTAATATTTAACCCCAGGGCCTCGTTTCCACAAAATCTAACAGGCCTTGTGAAAGGCCTTACAAGGCAAGGGCTAGACCCTATTGCAACAATGAGGTGGCTGCCACTGTCACCTTAACAATGTCCCTGCTCTTTAGTGGAATTTCACCACACGAGAGGCTTCCCAATACATATAACTTGAAGGTATTCTAAGTCAGTTGGATCAAGCTAATGTAGGAGAGGCTTGGTCAAGGTACTTCTCACTTGGATTAGGGCACAATTCTTTATGTAAAGGAACAACTTATCAGTGAAGAAACCCATAGAATAGTGCTTGAAGCCTAGGGTTTCAAGATATGATTCAATCATTGCATTTAGGCATGCACTAAGCACAAGGAAAATGTTTGCTTGAAGGATATGATTAACATTATGAAATGACCAACCTTCAGTAAGCCCTAAGTTGAAGCCTTATTGCAGAACTAGGGTTTCAAGAAGGCTAAATTGGCTAGGGTTGATGAGGGTTGATGATGTCAGCCCCGATTAGGCAATTTCCACCAAGGAAGAGGCTATATTTTGAGTTGACATGATCAAACATGGTGGAAACAAGCCAAATCTACTCGAATGTTGACTTGAGGCAAGCCTTAGTTGAATTCGACCCTTACCATAGCCTTAGGGGCTTGGCTTGAAGGGCCGAAAAAGGCAAGAAAGAGGAAAACAATGAGGTTTCTCAAGTTTTTGATAATCAAGAGGGATGCCAATGCCTTTTCCCTAGTTGGGTGATGTAGGAGCTTTAACCATAGAAAAAGGCTCACTGGTAGATTTTCCAGGGAGTTCAAGGGTAAAGCATTTAACATGCAATAATTACCAAGGATTTCCAATAAACATTTGCATTTAGACAAGGAAAAATATAGAAACTTTAGCAATATACCATTACATGTAAACAACAAAAGATGTGCAACAAAATACTCCCAACTTATTCAAGAACATGCCTTCTTTCAATCCCAAAATGACGTCTCCACCACAAAAACTAGTCTCCAATAGCCAAAATCCATAGAAGTTTACATCTTCACAAGTAGCGAAGTACAACAAGGCAAGTCGAGCTCTTCTAGAGAGGTCAAAATCCACCTGTGTGCTAATGAACAAATGAAAGAGTTGATCCTCATTTTATATGAGGTCTATCACCTCTAATAATCCACTAAAAGCCTCTAAACAATTTTGATTTTGAGTAGACAAAGTGAAATTGGGTTACAAGAAAACCCACTAGCTCAACAACAAAATATGTCAATAAATGCCCACACATGTTGTTGAAAATTTAGGGCATTCTCTATGCAAATAATTACTTATTTTGATTTTCATTAGTTTAGTTTTTTTCTTGTGATCCTTTGATCACAAGGCAATTACACAAAGGAGCTCAATAGTAAAAGCAAAATGCCATAAGGATCATAGAGAGACAACCACATAATAACACAAGAGTTTACCTTGGGAAAACCTACATGGGGAAAAAGTTAAAACCCAACAATCCTTTTCTTATAGAATCAATTAAACAAGAGAGACATCAAAGTCAAGATGAGAGACAACTGACCAACATGGATGTCAAGTTCAACCTCTCACCAAGAAACCAAGTCAACCCTCACAAAACTGTCCACAAAGTGTCCTTGAATAACTCAACCAAGATCTGAAATAGGTCTCCATAGGGCCGAAATTCGGCCTTTAAAATAGCCACAAATGTTTGGTCCTGACCATAGATGAACCACATAAATTTTCGGACTCTGCCTCAGAAAGATACCACAGAAACTCGCACTGATCTCGACCTCTTGTACTTGCTTGAGCAAGGGTAGAAAGAGCACTTCCTATACTTTCATTTTCAGCCTCCTTCACTCCTTTTATTCCTACGTAGATTGCAAAGATGTATTGCTTGTTGTGTGTGAATTGAAGTGCCCCAAGAGGGAGGATGAATGACTCATTTTTATAGTCGCCATGAGGTCGAATGGGTGCCACAAGGGGCTGAGTCGACTTGAGCATTTAGAGGAGTCAAGTTGGTTTCTTGTGGAGGGAAAAATACAAATTCAAAATTCTTCTTTTGCAAAGGTCATGAAGAACATGACTTTCATATTTCCTTTTGAGAAAATAATGAGCACAAAGAACACGCTTACAATAAATATATAATGATGAAAATATACATTACGAAGACCACCCATATTTACAAAATTTAACACTCCCTCTTAACTAGGGAGCTATTCATAATGACTATCAAGATGTTCTCAAGTTGACAATTCTATAAGGAATGATCATCAAGACTAAGATTAGCATCAATATCATAATCACCAGCATCAACATAATCATGGTTCACCACCAAACAACTATAGACATAGTCTAGGTTAAACACTAGAGGCCTTATCAACAAGTTCACTCTTGAAAGAGATCCGCGCATGATGTTGGGAGGCTCTTGCTCATTTGAGAAGCCTCTAGTACTATTCTCCAACCAAGGTCTAACCGACATAGGGAGAATATCCTTTGCCGAACTATTCTCCAAACCAAGGTCAAAGTGACACATGGAGAATGTCTTCTACCAGATCATTCTCCAACTAAGGTCAAAGTGACATAGGAAGAATGTCAGTTCGCCAAACCATTCTTCCTAATTCAGGTCAATGTACTTAACACAAGGATAACTTCCCTAATTCAAGTCAAAGTATTGACAGAGGACGAATGTCAGTGCATGATGCTATCTAATCTGTCAAACCATTCTCCAACCAAGGTCATAATGACACACGAAGAATATCAGATCATTCTCCAACCAAGGTCGTGAAGATACAGGGAGAATGTCCATTCATAATGGAGTCTCATTAGCTCTCCCTTTCAATAAGAGAGGTATTCTCCACGAGCCCAAGCATGTCTCAGAAGTACACAAACTTCTTCTAGAAAGAGGCTTTGTAAGAATATCAACCATTTGCTCATCAATGGAGATGTACCAGAGCTTCACAGTGCCCTTCAGCACCATGTCTCCAATGAAGTGGTACTAGATCCCAATCCCAATGTGCTTTGACCTATCATCATGGTCATCACCAACACTTGATCAAGATAATCTTGCAAGTAACCTTTGAAGTCATACTGCTTCTTAACTTGCCAATCCAACTGCAATATACTTGGCCATTGCCTTGTTGAATGTGATAGATTACTACTTCATGCTTATCTAAGAGATTATAATGGAGCCCAAACTGAAGCAACACATTCTTTGTCTTCAACATTCTCTGCCCAAACTAAATCTACAACTGTACTTCTCAAATCATCTATGACCAACTATACCATGTTGGTCCAACACATGTTGAGCAACACATCTTGGCTCAGCCATAAACTGTCATGCCCTCTTCATTGGATCATATATGCTTTCCGAACACCCAAACTAGGTGCTTCATCTTAGATTGAGATATATCCTTCTATGTTAATTTAGGTTGCTCCCTCTGTCACTATTTTTTTTAGTATATCAACTACCAATGACAATCCATCATTTCAAACTCAAAGGTCAATTTCCTCTAAAGTTAAATAAGGGTTCCTAAGGAAGTCTTGGCTCACAAGCTTGCGTTAGCTCTTATGAACACTTCTTCCTCCTCAATTATTGAGGAATGTAGTGTTTGCATCAACCTTGTGCAATATATAAAACAATGATAATAGAAGTGTACCTCACAACTTGGAAAAATTCCTTGCCACGATCCTCTCCCTCTTAGTGAGAGAACCTTCTATTGCTAGATTTTGAAGACACCATGATCAAAGCGTACTTCAAGCTTGTTGATCTAATTGCTCCCTCTGAGTTCAGATCTCATCTGGTACAATAGCTCTCAACACAAATCTTGATTCTGGGAAAGTATTCTCGCTTTGCTTTGTTCTTGCACTTCTTCCATCTGCTTGTCAAATCCTTGGCAACCTTTACCATATACCTGCAATCCTCACTAGGAGGCCATGGAATAACAATTACCACCAAGCAAAGAACTCAAAGACAAGAGACTAACTAATAGTAAAATAACAAAGATAGTAATAATCAAACAAGAGAGAGATAAAATACTTATCATTTGAGGATTATAGTGGAATGTCAGCTCCCTCTTGATCTTAGCGTCCTTGCATCCATTGCCACCTTATCATCCTTGTCCTCACCATGATGTCATTCTCTCTTTGCTAGGGTTACAGTTTCTTCTTTCAACAGAAAACGTCTAGTCCTAGGGTTTTTCTGATAAACCCTAGGGCTTTCTTGTCCAAGCCCTTTTTGCTAGCTAGGGTTTACAAACTCTGAATACCCAAATGTCCAAAACCCTTTTTAGAAGCTTAGGTCTTGACAGATTTGACCAAGAATTTCAGTCTTCCAAATTCTAGCCTTTTGCAAATCCATTGCAATGTGAAATATCTCCTTTCATATTCCATTGTCCAAGCATACTTGGTAATTCAGCCAAACATTGATTTTCAAACCTTTCAACCCAAGTAGCCCATACCGCGAGTTTTGCAAATTATTGGACTTTCAACCTTGAAGGAGGATTCAACCTCTTCTTCTTTGTGAGCTCATCATATCAATGTATGTACAATGCATCTATTAGTGCAAGATGACAAAGATTCGAAACAATTGTCATGCCCCTGAAATTTTAATATATGTATATGTCACCTCACCTTTTCAAACAATTTGATAAGATTAGATCCTTATATTATTGACATGCTTGAGTAGAAAACCAAACTTTCTTCAAGTTTTATTGAGCTACAGTTTTGTACGTATCTGTCAATGCAGGATATATCACTGTAGAATAGGAAATTACTTGCTTTGGTCAATTATTCATACATGTTCACCATTTCATACTTGAATATGTCAATATAGTTTATATGCTACATCAATAATTGACCTCAAAGGATTCTTTAAGGATCTGTGGGGCAACATTAATAGTCTTCTAATTTATTTTCATTCCCCAAGGCATACTGGGTATTAATGACTTCATAAGATTTATAATACAATTCACCTCAAAGGATTCTTTAAGGATCTGTGGGGCAACATTAATAGTCTTCTAATTTATTTTCATTCCCCAAGGCATACTGGGTATCAATGACTTCATAAGATTTATAATACAAGTCTTTAGCACAGACTTTTCCAACTAGATTTATAATACAAACCTTTGGTGCAGACTCTTGTTGGTATTAATAGATAGAGATCATTGAGATCAATGACTGTTTTAAACAAATATCACATACCTCTCACTGGACTTCATGAAAGTCATCAATATTTCTTCATTACTATGTATCTTAGTCACTTCAACTGTAGCAATTTAATCTACCGCAGACTTTCAACCTTCCTTTGATTGATTGTGTCATTTGATGGAATTTGACCTTAGACAAGAGCTTTGACCCTTCATTCATTTCCCAAGGAACCTTTGATCCATGTAACCAAATCTGAGACGTGATAGGGAACTGTTTAGCATAGAAGTTATAATAGAACTTGCTTCTTTTAGATAAGTCTCCAATGTTTCCTCCCTTTTGCACAAATTATCTACAAAAGATCAATCTACAATCTGATGTCAGATCAAGCCATAGGCATGAAGGTAAGTATGCATTGAATCAAACTTCCTTTTGCAAAGATCATCTTTGACTTTCATGATGGGGCTTCTCGGCTTCATTTCAAAGCTTGTAGCAAAAATAAAAGTAAGGACTAGCTTGTTCATTCTCTTGAGATCTCTCGGATTTCCTAAGATTACTTGAACCCTGTAACATGCGCCGAGATTCGGATAGAAGCTGATCTGAGGTAACTCGGTCCGTAACTCGGTCCTTCAAGTACAGATCCACAGTGAAAAATAAACTAGGGCACCTTCCATAACAGATTTAGTAGATGATTTCATCCTTCTTGAACTAGGGAAAATGACATTACCTTCAAGGCTGTTCTTTCACCATAACCCAACTCAGGTACATGTTGAAAATCTAGGGCATCCTCTATATAGATAATTACTTATGATTTTCATTAGTTTAGTCTTTTTCTTGTGATCTTTTTAATCAGAAAGCAATTACATACAGGAGCTCAACAATAAAAACAAAATTACATAAGGATCATAAAGAGACAACCACACAATACCACAAGAGTTTACCTTGGGAAAACCCATATGGGGAAGAAGTTAAAACCCAACAATCATTTCCTTATAGAATCAATTCAACAAGAGACATCAAAGTCAAGATGAGAGACCACTAACCAACATGGATTACAAACTCAATCTCTCACCAAGAAACCAAGTCAGCCCTCACAAATTGTCCACAAAGTGTCCTTGAATAATTCGGCCAAGATCCGATATCGGTCTGCTCCAAAGGGCCGAAATTTGGTCTCTAACTTAAGCCACAAAAGTTCGGTCCTGACCATAGATGAACCACAAAAAATTTCGAACTCTGCCTTAGAAAGATACCATAGAAACTCGCACTGATCTCAACCTCCTGTACTTGCTTGAGTGAGGGCAGAAACAACACTTCTTATACTTCTGTTTTTGGCCTCCTTGACTCCTTGTATTCCTTCGTAGATTGCAGAGATATATTGCTTGTTGTGTGTGATGTGAAGTGCCCCAAGAGGGAGGACGAATGACTCCTTTATATAGCCATCATGAGGTCGAATGGGTGCCATAAGGCATTGAGCTGACTTGAGCATTTAGGGATGCCGACTTGGTTTCTTGTGGAGGGAAAAATACAAATTCAAAATTCAAATTCTTCTTTTGCAAAGGTCGCGAAAAACATGCCTTTCATATTTTCTTTTGATAAAATAATGAGCATGAAGAACAAGCTTACAAATACATAATGATGAAAATGTACATTATGAAGACCGACCATAGTTACAAAATTCAACACGTGTGAGCCATAAGCCTCTAAAAAGGATGACGTCATACCCTTTGAGGGCTCAAAATGCTCCAACAATGCATTGGGGCCCTAGCTCAAAAGCTTTTTCTCTTTTAGAGAGGCAAAGATTACTAGGAAGAAGCCTCTTCGCATCAAAGAGGGACTAAACCCACCTATTTGCTTCAACTTAGACAAGATCCATTCTTTAGTTGTTTTCTTTAATGGCTATATGCCCATAAATTTGTAAACAAGACCCATAGATTTTGGTTTTTCCAAATTCCCTGCAATCCTCGTTAGATTTAGGTCCATGTTGATGATAATAGCTTGGACAAGTGCTTATGCATTGCCTTGGTGTCTAGCATGCAAAAGTTGTAAGAGTTGCCTCTTTAGGTGCTTGCTTGGGATGAGTAACTGTTATTATGATTTCTTCCCAAGTCTAACTTAGGAAAAGTACAATAATTAAGTTAATTAATTATTGTGGACTATTAAACTTGAAGGATAAATAATTAATTATTCAGGTGTCTTAGATATAATATCAACCATTGATCTCAAGTGAGGCATATGATCTAATCCTAGCCATTGGTCACTTAAGAGATTAGGGTTATGGATTTTGGCTTAATGAAATTTTAAAATAAGCCTAAGGGAGAGGTGAAAATACATTGAGATTAAGGAAGCAATTTTCTCAAGGAATGAGAGGCTCAAGTGATTGAAGAGAAGAAGAAAGTGTGCAGTAAGGCTTTTTCAGGAGAGGAAATTTGAGGAGGCCCGAGAATTACGTCGAGACTTGGAGAAGGGGGCCAAGATTATGTGCAGGCTGAGACTTGAAGGGAGAGGCAAAGATTTCCAACTGGAAGTGTCGAGCTAAGTAGGAGGCCAAAACTTCAGCTAGAGGGGTCGAGTTTCTTCTAGGGCGCAACCATACAGGGGAAGGTTGAGACTTTACTAAGGGCCGAGTTATTCACCAGAGCAGCCAATTTTAGAGGCTGATTTTCCTCTGGCTGAAAATCCAGTGGGCCATTTCTAAGTTCAAATAATTGTTGTAATTTCTATGTATTTCTCTATAGTCAAGGCCCTAATTTTCCATATTAATAAAAGTGAAGGAAAATTTGTTGGCCAGAAAATTTTTTCCGTTCGTGGTAATATTCCTATTTATTTTTGTTGCATAATTTATAATTGTGATGTTAAAATACCATTGTGTTCATTTCCAATAGGTTCAAAATTCATTTGATCACAAATTATTTTCTGGGCATAAAAGAATTGGGAGGAAAATATCGCAGACGTGGTATTAAAAATCTAATAGTTAATAGCTGCCTCTTGCTTGCACTTTTCAAGGCAAAATTTCCTAGGCATGACTGCTGCCTGCATTGACCTCCTTTATGGTTTTCAAGTACCTCTTGCAGAAAAGCATAAAGCTTGTTTGAGGGGGAATGCCAGGACCCATTAGGAAGTCCCCAAGGCTTTTAGGAAATCCAAGAAGCGCTACTTGTCTTCGCCTTGCATCCCCTTAAAAGAGCCACATTGTATACTACTATATATATACTGTAGACATGTTTTTGAACAATTTATGATGTAAACAAAATTTGCTTAATTTTCTTTGTCGAACTAATTGAGAATTTATCATATTTTCTGCACTGGTAATTTGTTTTAAATTTTATTGTTGTCATATTCAAACACAAAAATGGATAAGGTGACTTAGGGTTAGAAGTTGTAGTTATGTTTGCTTCTTCATGTTGAAGTCAGTGAAAGTCTGAGTTACCGGATCTGGCAAATGGGGGTCCAGGATTCGCGAATCTGATTTAGATACAGATCCACCTTGATCCGTCCATGAAACGACAATGTTGTGGATCTCTATTTGTTGGAAACAAATCCGTATTTAGGAAATGGATCCCGTGTAAAATACGACCGGATTTCATTTAATTGCAACACGGTTTTTAGTTTTAGGTTTCTTTTGGTGGTTAATTCGATGAAGTGGTCCGTGTTTGTCTTATTCCATGAGTTTGTCAGCCACACCTGTTCAATTTCACATAGCAACAATGTAACAGACAAGGATTTGCCAGGAAACGACCCACTTAGGTTTGGAATTCATCGACAATTTAATTTTAAATTTTTGGTAGTCTTTAGAACTAAACCTGCACTCCTTACCGCGTATTTGCACAACCCCTATTACAGTGCTTCCAAAATCTAACCACAGAAGCACATGGACCCTCTTGCTTTTAGGGAAGACCTGGGAAATCCTATTTAATTAATATTTAGACAACTTAGTTATGGTGAGGAATGTTTAGTTGTCGTCCCCAAAAGGGCGAGGAATGAACAACTAGCTCCATTTTAAGAACTACGTGTTAGACTTATAAGATTATATAAGCGGTTGGGGTGGGCACTTATGCAAAGCATTCTATTTAAATTACTGAACGTCCATCCATCCGTCGGGGTTGCATTTGTTGGTCCTCTGTCCGTGGATTGACCACCCTTTTCTATGTTGTATAATCAATTAAAAATTTAAATCACAACCTACAGGGCATTGAAAAAAATTTAACTACAGGGACTAAGGGATGATACTTATAATGAATGTTAATTAAATTAACATATAAATTACTATTAACTTCTTAAGTTACATTAATTAATTTAATTGTTAATTTAAGTTAAGCTACATTAATTAATTTAAACTTAATGTTAATTAATTGATGTAGCTTAACTTAAATGTAAATTAATATTGTGTTGTGTAATGATTGATTTTTAATCTAATTTTAATTAAATTAATGAAAATATAATCAAAGCATGCAAAATTATTGAGATGGTGTGTATTTGAACTAAATTAATTTTAATGTACTTTAATTTTTATGTATTTTAATCTTTAATTTTGTGTATTCATAATAGTTTGAATTTTGGATTTTCTCATATATGCAGTCACAGATTATAGCCTACAACTTGTAGAAATGGAACCACCACAACAGAGTGAAAGGGAAAACATCAAAATAGACCCAAAATCTCATTTATGGCAGTATGCGGAGATTATTGGAAAGGATCCTAGAGGTGGTTCATATAAATGGAAGTGCAGTGAATGCCAAGATATCAAAAATAATTCATATACCAAAGTGAAGGCCCATCTCACTAGACAAATTAACACATGGGTGCAAGTATGCACTGGGCCAAAAGATGCAAATGGCAAACCTGACCAAGGTTTGAGTCCTGCGAAAATTAAATTCTATGCATCTTTGCAAGATGTTGTTGATAGGAAGCTTGCTAAGGGAAAACACCCCGTGCAAAGTTCTACAACTAGGCCTCCATTGCCATCCAGGTCTGCTGCCACAACTAATTAAAGGCCCAATCTAGGCCCTCTTGAAACAACTTTCAATAATCAGGGTAGAGACACAACCGATGAACATATAGCTCATTGCATCTATGCAAATGGGCTAGCGTTCAATTTGGTGCATTCCCCTTATTGGCAACAAATGATTAAGGTGGTTAATGAAGCGCCAAAAGGGTACAAGAGCCCTGAATATGAAAAGGTCCGCACTATTATGTTGGCATCAGAGAGACAATTGGTGGATAGACGACTACAGTCAATCTGGGATACATGGGCAAAAACAAGGGTGTCTATCATTTCTGATGGATGGAGAGACCAAAGAAACCATCCATTAATCAATGTTATTGCAATATGCTCCCAAGGGACAATGCTTTTGAAGGCTGTTTATTGTAGTGGAATAGAGAAAGATGCATCTTTCATATGCACAATTTTTATTGATGCAATAGAAAGTGTGCGGCCACATAATTTTGTCCAAGTCATTACTGACAACACACATATTTGTAGAGCTGCAGGTTTGATTGTGGAGGGTCAATATGATCACATATTTTGGACTCCATGTGCAGTGCATTTATTGAACCTTATGCTTGCTAAGATTGGTAAGATTGAATGGATTAATGAAATAGATGTAGCAACAAAAGAAATCCAAATGTTTATAACAAATCGTTCAATGTCCCATGCCATATATCAAGGTTTTGCAAAGTTGGAGCTATTGGAGGTATTTTTTTTTTTAATCAATATTATTTGTATGAGAAATTCTTAATTATAAATTTATATATGATTTCTCATTTGAGATTTGACTTTTTGAAACTTGTAGGTTGCTGAAACCTGTTTTTCCTCCCACACTCTTGTCATAAAGAGGCTTGTGGAGGTGAAACAAGCATTACAAACAATGGTCATTGACCGTCTTTGGGAATCATGGAGGACTTCCACTTCTGATGGAGGGCAAAAAATCAAGTCCATCATCCATGATGATGCATGGTGGGACAAGGTCTAATAACTTCTGCTGTTTACAGAGGCAATCTCGACCTTGATCCGGACATTTGACACTAATACACCTTGCTTGGGGGAAGTTTATGAAAACATTGATAGTATGCTGGAGAGCATAAGAAAATTATCAAGGCAAGTGAAAATGACCCTTTTGAAACATTTTATTATGAAGTGAAGGACATAGTTACTGAAAGGTGGAACAAAATGACCACACCATTACACTTTTGGCCTATGCATTGCACCCTAAATATTATCATTCCAAAATTTTGTTTTAACCTGGTAGAACAATGACAAACAAGGGTTCCGTAAGTGGTACAAGGATACAAGACAACCTTGAGGAAAATGTATGGAGATGTGGAAGTTGCAAATGAAGTATGTCAAGAATTTGGAGGATTTGTACAATCTATTGGTAGCTGTCAGATCCAATAACTATGGATGATAGAGGGAATCTTGACCCTATTACTTGGTGGGGTTTCCATGGTGGGGATAGCATTTATTTCTAGACTCTAGCCATCGGGTTGTTATCACAGGTTGCTAGTTCCTCATCAGCTGAGAGGATTTGGAATACATATGGGTTCATGCATTTAGTGAAGCGAAACAGGCTGGGAGTGGCAAAGGCTAATAATCTTGTGTATGTTCATTCCAACCTCCGTCTTCTATCGCATGCTAAACTAGAGTATAATAAAGGTCTGAGCAGGATGTGAGATGTGGAGCCTGAAATCTCTGAATTGAACATGACATTGAATGCCATGACTCACCTCAACCTACTTGAGGATGTTCCATCGTCAGTCCAACCTTCTGATGCAACTTCCTACATTCCAAGACCCCCATCATCTATTCATGATGTAGAGTTGCAATATGCAGAAGAAGAGAATGTAGATCCATTTTAGGATTTAATTAAACCTACTGCACATTATCATATTAGTAGAGTGATCATGGATGAGACACTCATTTTTGTACTTGATATTATCATTTATGATATTATCCTTTTTGTACGAGGGAAGATGCATCATTTCAATGTCTCAGTCTTCATATTTATAATATAGCTAATGATTTCAGTTCTAAATGTTGTGATTTATAAATGGATTTGATTTTTGAACTCTAAAAGTGTTTTTGAAAATTTAAAAAATATTATTATATTTTGTGTACTAGATGAAATTTAGCGGATCTGGATCTTGGATTTGCAAACATCTAGCGGATCTAGATCCGTATCCGTATCTACATCCAAATCCTGGTAACTTAGGTAAAGTACCTGGAAGTGAAAAAATATGCATCTCAAATGGCATATATGGGCTGGTGATAACTCCAAATTATCAAGCTTGGTAATTTGAGATAAGGAAATGTACACTTTCTTCTTCAGAACTTCGAATAATCTCAGAATGAAAGTAAAAATTCTTTGAAACATGTTAATGTATATTTATATATCCATATAGATCCTAGAATCTGATAGTTATCCTTGAAGAGGTATGGTATACACATGTATACATCAGAACTGAAGGATATTCTTCATGCAGCAAAATGCATGTAATATTAAACTCTCTTCGCCAACTAGCTACTTAGAACCGACCCCAACACACCAAAGCTTATTCTAACATTGTTGACCTTGCACTAAGCTCTTAAAGATCCTCTGATGCTCTGGATAAGGTATTTTTTGTTCACACTCTAATTTGGAATTCTTATCTCAATAGCTAATGTTTGGGACTACAATCAGTCACTCAGGTCAAAACTGTCGCCCTACAGTGTGTAGATGGTTTGAACTGTTTTTGTTTTGGCCTGCTTGTATGGAAAGATAACCTGAGGATCCCATTTGTGTCACTAAGTATCTCAGAGTTCCTTGTCATGAGCTTGATAGAATCTGATGACAATAGTGATTTTTGTTTTGTAAATAAATGTAATGGGGCTTTTGCGATGTGAGTTTTTCCATTTTAAATGATGCACTTTCTCATGGATAATGCATTCACATGTTATTTTTTCTTTTTTCTTGATTTATCTTGTTAATTAAGCAAATGCGTGTGATGGTTCTTTTGTGATGTGATCAGAAAAGTAATTACTCTATTTAAATTTGTGCTATACTGCTGAATTGTGTAGGACAGAACTTGGTTAATATGACCTTGCTAGAAGATTTTTCACTGAATTTGTTTTGAATTGGCTTGCAGGTGATGTTGAAAAATTAACAGCCTTTGTAAATAAAATTAGAATGAATTAATTGTATTTTCAAAACTATTTAGGAGTAACTTTTGTATTATATTTTATGCAATCCTGCCGAAGATTAGCGCATAATTTGTTTAATTTGATATATACTCACTTATCAAGTGATTTTATTTGAATTTGCTTCAATTTTACTTGCAGGTTACTTCCATTGTAGGGCAACTTCTTGGTTCAAGTAGGCCACCTATGTAAATCTGATGTAATGTCAAGCAGCTGATACTTCAGGAGACACGAACTTCGATTTTGATCCGGAGAGATATTATGGTGTCACTTGATTTTTCATTTTCTCAAGTACAAATATGTGTCCTTTGCACAGTTTTTGAACCAGAGGATGTAACGCACATGGATTTTTATTCTCCGTGCCTTTCAAGAGATTACGGGTTTTATTCTTTGCTTTTCAAGAGACTAGTTTAAGACATTCTTATAAGCATACATCTATTCTATTTTGGGACACATCAATTTGTGATAATATAACATTAAGACGAATCTTGTCAGTTATGTGAGGTTATATTGATTGAGTCATACGTTGGGGGGCTTTTTCAAGGAGCAGCCCCACTTTCCATTGATCTGAATACTTTTTTTTTTCCATCAATTTAATCACGTCACTTTGTTTTTATCTATATGCAGTGGATTCCATGCTAGTGTATAAATAAATCTTCCAAAAAATGTGTATCATTCTCTATTAATGCGTTCTCAATTAATGTACTATGGAGTTGTTTCTTTGCTCTAGTATTTTTTTTTGGAGGCACTCCTTATCTTAAATCTTCCAAAAAATGTGTATCATTCTCTATTAATGCGTTCTCAATTAATGTACTATGGAGTTGTTTCTTTGCTCTAGTGTATTTTTTTTTGGAGGCATTCATTATCTCATAGCAACATTTCCGGACCTGTAAGAGTTAGCACATCATAATTTTTTGGATATATATATATATATATATATATATGTAAGCACTTATGAGGGATTTGAATTGGTGACCTATTGCAAGGAGTGCCTTAACAATGCACTCATTCACCATCAATCCAAAGCTCATGGGCGGTATGTTCTAAATATTAAATTGTAGGGGTATCTCTAATCAAGTTTCAGATTCAATATCTCCTTTATAGGTAGGGTTTGCCTTCACCCAAGGCATGTAGAAGTTGATCAAACTCTCACTTAGGCATGTAGAAGTTGGTTCAAGCCAGCTTTTACTCTTGTTTAATGCTTTTATCTCTTGCAAGTATATTTTACTTCTTAGAGATACGTTCCACCACCATGAGAAATAGTGGATGCTTGGAGGTTATTTGAACATTTACTCAACTCAAGGGGCTAGTTTAATTGTTTGTTTCAATGTTGTTGGGCATTTGGGTAGTTCCATGTCAAATCCCCTTTGGTAAGGCTTTATAGTCTAGTTAGGGATGTTATATAAGAATGTGGGGAAGTATTCTTTGAGTTTCCCAATGAGGTTTTCCTTTGATTTTTTTTTTTTTTTTTTGAGGTTTACTCTAAGTAGCCATATGTGAATGTGATGCTCTAGCTCTTGTTCTATAATTCAAATGATGTTGTTTCTTTTGCTTGATTGGAATTTATAGATTGCTTTTCGCCATCTAGAATTTGTCAACGCACATCATTTTGCCTAGTAAGCACAATCATGCTTGACCCATGAATTTAGCAAATACAATATTAAAAATATTGCCATTCAAGGTTCTGAAATCTTGTACACATTTCATATTTCCACATTTGCTCATATCAAAAGATACATGTTACATCATAATAAGCGAATATGCATCTTCATGTTTCTTGCTAGCAAAAGTTGCATCTCTAAATTAAATATTTCAAAAATTCACTATACTAAAAGTCTTTCAAGGAAGTCAATGCTATTGCCATTTTGACCCCAGTAAACTAAATAGAAAGTCAATGCTATTGCAGTTTTGACCTCCAATAAACTAAATAGAAATGACTGAAATTTGCAATGACGAGTTGCTAGGCATCCACAACATGTTACCGGTAATGTGGCCTTTTCATATAAGGTTTGAACATCCGTGTAGCTTCTTATACACAATTTTCAAGCATGGTTCTATTTTGAAGCATTGTTAATTGGCACAAGCAAAACCCTTAAACTTCAATCAACTTGATTGTAGCTTGCTTTTATCTTTGCATATGTCCATATTAACCACTTAATGTTGATTAAAGTATTTATTAGCATTGGGTGACAATACCTAAAAGTACTTAAGTACTTAAAAGTTGATTACAATGTTTATTAGCATTGTGTGACAATACCTACAAGTAATAAAGAAGTGTGGTTGGGAACAACATATTTATGTAGCATTGGATATTGACAACTGACAGTATAAGTGTGGTTGGGAACAACACATTTATGTAGCATTGGATATTGACAACTGACAGTGTTTAATTTGTTTTTAAATAGGATGTTTGCTCTCCTAATCTTAGAGCTACACATTGTTAATGATCCATTTTCTAGTGAGCTGGTTAGATCGTGCAATTTGTCTACACCATAGGTATAGATAGAACTCTTGTGTCTAATAAATAATATGGTTTGAGTTTCATTTCTTAACATTATCGACAATCAACTTCACAAACATGCATTAGATAGTACAGATTTTTAAGAACCCTCGCGGGGAATGATTCCATTTATTTGTGCTTTAGAGAAATGTTGGCTAGTGAATATTTACCTATGCCATCAAGCACAACCATTTGGATTCTAGTTTTGCAAAGGTATGTTTGCAATTCCTAATATCCCTAGTAACCAAGTCAAGCACTAGAATATGCTCAAGTAGCTTTTTCTAGGCTCTACAACAATCTCGAATTTTGTTGTGATCCCTTGATTTTTTTTCTTAGTGAAATTATTCATTCCCCAACTACTCAACTTTCTCTTCATCATGTTCGTTGGCTTCTTATGATCCATCTCCAAGAGTTGGTCATGAAGATTCATCTTTTCTTGTGTTTCTTTAATGGTTGAAGGTTTTGACTCCCTTTTGGTAATCAATGCCATTTGTCTAGTTAAAACATGAGTAAGGATTCCTAATAAATTTTCAATCCGCTCCACTTGTTCAATCTAGGTAATCTGATCTTGGTTGTTACCACATGCAACACTAGATGTAGTTTAGTTGATACACTTGTCAATGCTCCCTATCATTGAGTCGACCTAGTTCAATTAATTTTTTATAGTGGATCAAACTTTCAAATTCTAGCCTTCTTCCAATGAATTGAATTCATGATCAAACCTCCTATTTTTGGGAGTTTCCATTCCTCTAAACTTGTTGGTTTTGAAAAAGATGAGGAATTTTCCTTAATCTCTTATAGATAAACAATCTTCTTTTGCTAAGACTTGACCCTTCATACTAATTCTCATGGACTCTTTAATACCCCTACAAGATTCATGAAGCTTCATCTTCTATACGCCTTGTTCAAATTTACTTTGCACATTTGTGTTGAGAAAATGGTTGTTATTGATGTTAAAGGTTATCCTTCTGAAGGAGATAATTATTGAAAATATAATTATTTTTGGTCATCTTAATTGTTGTTGTACTCGTTTCAATATGTATCTTATGTAACAAACAAGAGAGGAAAAGAAAAAAGTTATTATTATTAAAGCATGGGTTTTATGCTCTTTATTGATGGTCTTCTAGGTAAAAGAATGTTCTTAATGCTTATAGGGTTTGTTACGTCTTAGGATTTATTGTCACAAGTCAAATGAGTCTTATAAGACCCTTTCGTGCAAATTGTAATTGTAAAAAGAATTGTTATCGAGTCTAGAAAGTCCTGGAAACTCCAAAAGTACAAGTCGGCCTAAAGGAGGGAATTCGACCCCTTGAGACGACTATACAAAGAAGCAGTTTGACCTTATTTAACACATTCATCCACAAGTTCGATCTACCATGAAAGAAGTTCGATCTAAAGTTGTGAGAAGCAAACAAGAAGAGGTCTAGGAGAAGAAAGAAAGATGAAATATCTTGTTTTCGAGCTCTATCTTTCTCACATGTGTAAGTTCTAGGGTTTTTGGTGTTGTAGAAGGAGGCCGAAGTTGTAAGTCCAAATTGTAGGACGATGAAGTGCAAAATCTTGTAACTGGAAGGAAGAATACCCTACCTTGACCTCGTTGACCTTGGGAAGAGTTGTCTTGCTCTAGGAAGGTCTTAGGAGAAGGAAGAATTAGGGTTTCCATAGAAGCAGCAAGGCTGAAATTGCAGGGTCAAAGTAGCAATATGAATTGTAGTATTGAAGATGACAGGTCGAAGTTGCAGTATTGAAGCTAGTTGTCGTAGAATCAGGGAAAGAATTGTTGGAGGGTTGACTTGGTACTAGGAGAAAGACTTAGTCTAGGGTTTGGGTCTTTGTGTCTCATCTGGAAGCATATTTTATAAGAAGAGAAGAGTTTACTGGGTTTTCCCCTTGGAGGGGTTTTGCCTTGGCTGAGGCTCTTTTTGTGTCCTTTGTAGTTGCTGTTTTGTTCTTGATATTTGTTTGATGATAAGATCTAACTAAAGAATAGAAGAAGATTAACTAAGTTCACAAGCAAATATTAAGGTTAAGGAAAAATTTAATTAATAAGCCACCACTTCGCATTTTCCAACAATAATGTCATAGGCTTAAATTTCGTTTTGAGACTTTTCCAATGATGTATGACACACCTCCTAACTCCTCTCGGTTGAGGAAATATGATTTTTGAAGTTAAAATATGGAATTTGGGCCCTAGTGAAGTTGGCCTTCTTGAGGAACAAGTCGACCCTGTTTGGGAGGCATTGAAGCCTATAAATAGGTGTTCCTCTCCCTCAATTTGGAAAACAACTCGATCAACTCAAGAAAGGAATTTAGATATGTTATAGGAGGCATTTGAGAGAGGTTCATACCTCATGAACTAGGACAAGAAGGGGTTTTGAAGCTAGTTTGAAGGGTTATTTTTGTAGCCTCCTAAGAGTTTTTTCTGATTTTGTTTAGGGTTCCGTTGAAGCTATTTTTGCGTATAATTTGGAGCACATATTGAAGAGCAATTGTTAGACATAATTGAGACCTATCACAACCTTAGTTTGGGCCTAAACCAAGACACAATTCAGCTTTTTGCAGCCTCAATTTCATCCTTGTTGCAACCTAAGATTCGACCTATTGTAGCCCTAGTCTTGACATATTTTTGAGCTAATTTCGGAACCGTCTTGAAGTAGAAATTAGGCCCGTTTTAGGCATATCTTAAAGGATCATTTCTAATGTATCTTGGAGGGGTTTTGAAGACAAGACTCATATATGGTAAGATGCTAGACTAACAACAATTGAAGAGAGGTATGCACATATAATATAAACAAGATCAAAAGATTGTTGACAGGTTGGTGTCTGAGGAGGATTGATGTCCTCATTTTATTGCCAAGTTGGATCCTCGGCTTGCTCAAGAGGATTAGTGTCCTCATTTGATAGGTTGGAGCATGAATTTGTAAAGGAGGATTGGTGTTCTCATCATTGTAATTTGAGCTAAAAACGTTGAAGGGGGTTTTCACTTTAAATTCTTGTTTCCTTGTATGGTTTATGTTTTGTGATTCTAAGATATTTTAAACTAGAAAATTAGTGATTGGATGAAATACTGATTCAACCTCGCTCTCAATGTTTAACAATTGGTATCAGAGACAACTTCCTCAGAACAACCTAATAGTTGGAAGAAGGGTTTTCCAATTACAATGGCCAATAAAGAAGCACTTAAAGTTCCCCACTTTGATGGAACAAATTTTGCATTCTGGAAGATTAGAATGAAGTACTATCTGATGTCTCTTGGTCTTGAAGTTTAGAAATCAATAACAAACAGATACAAGATCTGATTTCCTATGCCAACATACGAGGATGGGAAGAAGGCATATGTAGCAAATGCCAAGTCGTTGAACTCTATATCAAGTGGCCTGTCAGATTCAAAATTCACCAATGATGAATTGTGAGTCAACTGAAGAGTCGTTGGACAAGATTATAAGTATCTGTGAAAAAGATGACAAGATAAAGAAGGCAAAGATTCAAACATTCAAAAGACAGTTTGATAGTCTAAAAATGAATGATGAAGAAGATATCGTTGCCTACTTCCTCCGAGTAGATGAAGTAGTTAACTCTCTCAGAGGGCTTGATGAAAATATCAAAGAAAAAACAATTGTCCAAAAGGTTTTGAGATCTCTTCTAGATTGTTTTGATGCTAGAGTCTGTTCCATAGAACTACAAGATTTGGACACTTTATCAATGGATGAGTTTCACAGAATTCTCATAGCATATGAGATGAGGCCAGGAAATCCAATCCACGAGGAAGTTGCATTCAAAGCATCAAAGTCATCAAGAAAAGGCAAGAGCTGTGATTGCTCCAACAATGAATCTAACACTGAAATGGCACACCTTGTCAGGAGGCTAAAGAAAGGATCCAAGCTTAAAGGTATGTTACCTCATTTTTTTTTGTAAATTTCAGTTGGGGTAAAATAGGATATTATTCTCCTGAGTGTTCTCTTAAAGATGACAATGATGATGAAGAACCACCCAAGAAAAAGACGTTCAAAAGGGGACGATAAAAAAAGAAGAATTTCTTCTCCAAGCAAGATAGTGATGTCTATGATGAGGAAGAGTTTAATGAAAACGAAGAAATTTTATTCATGGATTTCTCAAACGAGGCAATATAATTATAAGAAGAGGCAAGGACTGAAGATATGGGTGATTTGGAAGCAAAACTTATTAGCGCCTTAGAAGAAAATAAACTCATAAGGAAGAATGGAAAACTAACCAAAGAGATAATCTCTCTTAAAACTGAGAAAGAGGAAGCTAAGTGAGTATAAGTCTTGGAAAATAAGCTGAAGGAAAATGAAGAGATTTCTGAAAAGATGAAGTTGAAATAATATCTCTAATAAAGGACTTGAACAAGGTCAACATAAATTTGAAGAACTCCCAAAATTTGGACACCATTCTCAACTGTCAAAGGTCAACTTTTGACAACTCTGGGCTCAGTTATATAGGTAAATCCTCTATCCTAGAAAATGTAGTCACTAGTACTCATTACAAAGGAAACCCTGAAAGATTCATGAAAATCAGTGTCAAAAAACCCTGAATTTTTGTCGATGTACTCAAAGGTTCTCATCACAATCCTCACAATAGTCCAACATAAAACAAAGATTTACCAAAGAATGAAACTTCAAGGAAACAAACCTCCCTTGAAGATTCAATGACTTATCAAGGCAATCTAATACTGATAGATATCAAAGTATATTTCTTGGTCACTATTTCTTATGTAAAAAAATTGGTCATCACGAAACATATTGCAAAGCTTATAGGACTAATCACCAACCTTTTAAAAGTAAGGTTCTTGACATTAAGAGCCGAGACTAGATCAGAACTCATAATTCCTTCACTCCTCTTTCGAATTATAGTATAAAATGTTACAGGTGCAATAATTTAGGTCATGAAGCAAAAAATTTCTCAATAAAGCCAAAAGGAGGAGTCTGGAAAAGGAAGACTAAAGAATCTATGCTTGAGAAATGCAGACTAGTTATCTATGCTCAGAATATGAATAACCAATGGTTTGTAGACAATGGGTGTTCTAAGCACATGCCATGAGACCAAAAGAAGTTCATTTCTAAGCAAAGAGCATTGATATATTCACTAATACTAAGAGGAGGGTGAATCAATATTGGACACTTTTAAACAATTTTAATTATATCATGTAAACATTAAACAATTAATAATACCATTCAACAATGTACAACATCAAAGACAATATATAAGAGATTTCTAGGTGGAAACCCTTCTGGGAGAAAAACCATTGCATTAGAGAAATTTTGAGGTCTAAAATCGGCCTCCTAAGGGATATTATAAAATAATAGTGGAAATAATAAAATAAGGTTATATTACATCATCAAGTTTTGAAGGGAAAAAAGAACAAAATACTTTTTTCAACTTGTATTTTCAACTTATTTCCCGACGATTTTACTCAAATTTCGAGCGAGAGCCCTCGTTGGATGTGGAATTTAATTTTCCATCCAAGGAGTACACATGTTGCATACTTTCGATGAACCCTACTACACAAAAATGTGAAATACATGAAAAAAATTTGATTGTTTTTCGTGTAGTAGGGTCTATCGAAAGTATGCAACATGGATACTCGGATGCAAAATTAAATTTCACATTCAATGAGTGCTCCCACTCGAAATTTGAGTAAAATCGTAAGGAGATAAGTTGAAAATATGAGTTGAAAAAATAACTTTTTAGTTTTTTTTTATCTTTTTATTCGAAAAATGATGAATCATCCCCCATGGTTGATGTTGTACCTTAAGAAACCAATTTCCTGGCTGTGTAGAAATTGTGCTTAAGACATTAATGATTATAATGATTGTCACTTGTTTGTCACGTAATTGTATGTTGTGTTCTCAAATGAAGGACTTGGGAGACTTGGTTTTTAACCCTCAATACTTAGGTGACATGAAAATATCTTAATGCCATTTGATTGCTGAATATAAATGATAAATGAAGAAAGCTTGAAGAAGTAAGAGACAATATGCTATTTTACACAGAATCTACTATCCGTTACACTTGAAGAAGTTAAAGATAATATGCTGCCTTACACACAAACTACTATCTGTAACTTAGAAGAATTGCAGAGGTAAGAACTTCAAGTATAAGAGCGCTCTTTTAAGGGATTTTAACTTCATTTACATAAGCAAATAAAGACCTGCAACTTCATTACCATACTTAAAGGAAGAAAACATATGATGACACATAACATAGACGACACAAAATCATACCCAACAATGTGTGGAAAACTTCTTATTCTTTCATTAATCAACAATTGTATCAGGAATACAGTGGCCTAGTATCTAGGTTCTCCAAAGTTTGAACCCCTTCTTTCTAAATTTTCCCCTTTTTATACATTATGAGATAGTTGGTAATCACCAAACTGTCAAAATACTTAACTATTTCCTAACTGTCTAGAGTAAAAATTATTACAGAATATTACACAGAGGGTAAAAGACACCTCATTCTAAAGAACATAGAATAACAGGAAGTAAAAAAAATTAGAAGATGATCGCTGTTCTCTGTTCGAATCTGTATCTTTGAGCCTTAATGGAGCAATGGATGAAGGGCGAAAGGCTTTGGAAGCACGACGGGGGATAAAGAATGTATGGGAGCCTCAACGAGGTTGAACCCCCGCAGTGATTTCTGGCCACACATTTCGATCAACCGTGCTAACGTCATGGTCAAATGTGGGGGTCGAGCTTTGACTAACCTTCGTGCTCATTGCTTCCTCGCAACGCACCTTAAAGTACTTATCAAACTATCACTTGATCACGCTCGTTAAACCTGCATGACATTTAAACGATGGGTCAGCCCCACAGAACTTAAAAGAGTTACACTCTGATTCATAAAACCTGTTGCGTCCGCCTTTTCAACGCACCTTTGACTCCCATACGGACTTGATAGGAAATAAAAACTGCATTTGATGATTTATCGGGTCCAATTTTAAAGACATAACCTGATGACTTGCCGACACGATATACGGACTTGATAGGAAAATAAAACTGCCATTAATAATTTATCAGGTTCGATTAAAAGATGGAACTTGATCACTTTCCGACCCGATATTCATTGGATTCCACTTCTTTTGATGGATGGTTGAGATTGGCCCGGACTTCAGCAAATTTAAACTGTGTTTGATACAATGTTGCATCCGATCTCCGAAATAAACCCATTCTAGTTAAATTATGAGATTACCTTTGGATCTGTGGCTTGTTGATTAGACGACCAAGATCTTCTTGCGAGTTTATCACTTTCAAAGCCATGGAAAATATAGAATCAACCATTTATTTCATATTTTTTGATTTTATAAAACTTAAAATAAAACTTAAATAAAAATGGACAATGGATGCTACAATAGTTGACATCATCATATTGAATCCTATTGGTTTTCATAAATTTGATTTTTATTGTACATTTTTGTTTTGAGGCCCATTTTTGACCTCAAAATTTCTGTAGTGAATGATTTTAATATAAGTCTTAAAGATTACATCAACATGAAGTTCCAACTTCCAATATTCTCCAACAACAACTTGAAGGAGGCTCTAACCCTTTGATTTATTAGCTCCAATTGAAATGATGCACTGACACCATGTTTTACCAACTCCAACTAGAAGGAGGCTCCAACGCCCTGGTTTTATCAACTCCAACTGAAAGGATGCTCAACGCCTTGCAAGCTTTAATTTGCCCTAGCACCACCCTTCCACCCTCAATTGTTCTCAGGCTCCAACTTGAAGGAGACTTCAATCTCCTCCTTTCACCACCCTACCACCCTTAAGATATAAGATAAAATAATAAGATAGATTACACGGAATACACTGCTCAACAATTGCTATCAATAACACTGTTGTACTGCCTCTGCTCTTGTCATATCACTGTCACAATAATGCATAAATGCCAATGCTCTTAATGTTAACTCATGCCCGCATGCACAATCCAATGTGCCACAAGTCTATCCTATACCCATTCTTAAGCTGTCTCAACTTCTTCCTTAGGAAACACGAAATCACAAAATGCCAAGCCAACTCTACCTCTCTTCAATGTAATTCCCTACTCAATACATTTCACTGAAAAATATCTAATGGCATCAACATCCATGAAAACCCTAGCAACTTTACTCCAACCGTATCAATCATCAAAGACAAGTCAACAATCAACCTTTCTTACAACGATGACATCTTTAAGACTCAATTTGGTGAAGAGATCATGCCACATAAAATGAAGAGACTTATAGTCATTGATTGAGCCTTCTACATCAACTAATTGATTTAGTCTTGATCACTTATTTGCTCGAAACTCGAACTAGGGTTTTTCCGTAAAAGAGGAGTGAAACACACTTGAGTCTGCTTCTTGAAAGGTCCTCTATCACAACACTTCACTAACTACTTCAAATATAGGTTGAATAATTAACATAATATTGCTTGGGATCATACCTTAGTTCTCAATATAAGCCTGCTTAGATGCTATCAAGAATTTGCCTTCTCTCTCAGTATTTTCCCTCGAGTTGGAGTATACACAAACATACAATTTTTTCTCAGAATTGCATCTAAACAAGTCATTGAACACAATTTCTTGCTTAATTAGATTAGCCCTTCAAACAATGATCTTATTCTTCCCTTCACTTGATCTTAGTATACTAGTGATGTGACCTAAATATATCGTCTTCTTTCCTAAAGGAGACCCTTTTGTATACAACAAACTCAGATCATATTTTCTCTAGAATAGAGTTCAAGGATTAGCCTTGATATTCACAGTTCAACGTCCACATTCCTTGGATCTACCCTCATATATGACTCGAATTTGTTCTCATAACATATATTAGACACTGAAGAGTTGATTTCAAGGACCACTCATAGATATGCTCTTTTATCTCTGTTTTCAACTATTGTAACAACTATCCCTTTATATCCTTTAGACAACCCTTCAAGAAACCCTTTGAAGAGACATTACAGATGCCTTAAGATAGATTTGATGCAAACTTAAAAAGGATGAGACATACCTTAGATTTCCCCAACAGATGATCTTTTTTCTCAACAAGGTAATGAGATAATTGAGCTCAACAAAACCTTCAAAGTTTTGGCATAATTGATTCTCAACTAAGCCTTTGATCAGGCCTCTAAAATGGGTGTCGGTTTAGCCTTAGAAAGTCCTAAAAGAATCCAATAGTAACCATAAAATATCTGCCACAAATGGGTCTTCGAACAAGTTAAGAGCGCACCTTTAAGATCCCTTAGACTTGCATACGAAATCAGTTTTAGAAAAAGGTTTCAGACATGCCAAAATTAGCTACAAGACTAGCCTTAAAGGGATGATGTAAGTCTCAAGAAGGTGCCCAAAATAACCTTAAAGATGCCTCAATAAATGAACTCAACCTCATCTTTGACTAATGAATGAATGACACAGCTCCACTTGGTTTTCAATAGAGGTCTAAGAGCATCCAAAGCCTATCATAGGAGGGTCGAGATGGGACTCAGGAGCCCTACCTTAAAGGGTTAAATTAGGCCTCAGGTAAATGATTTTTTTTGCCTTAGAATAGATCAAAATATTGCCAATGAACTGTCTTGAAAGAGGGGGACAAAATACTTCAAAGAAGCCTCAGACTCGACCTCTCTTTTAGCACGTCTGATGCAACAACATATAGCTCAACAATTTCATTATGTTCTAGTTAACTTAGGGGGTCTTGTGTTTTCAAGGAAGTTGGATTCCTGTGTATGTAATTATTAATGTTTTGAGTGATTAGAATATGAATTAATTAGATGTTATGAGGATATTTGTAAATTCTCTTGAATGTAGGAGAACATGAGTGATGATGAGAGAGTTGGAAATCAATTGTAACTCTTAGACTAGAAAGTGGTGTCATGATTCGTGGAACGAGAGAGGATTCTTAGGGATTAACTAGAGTTAAAATTAGATTTAGAGGATATTCAGGATTTAGTTCAATAGATTAAGGATCTGAACCAGAATTGGTTAAATAGAACCTTTTGTATAAATGTAAGCCAAAAATGCATAGAGGTAGATAGAGGTAGAGAGTTAGTCAATTAGTTAGAGTGAGATTAGATAGTTTTGAATATAAGCCTACAGGCAGGAAAGAAAGGCCATTGATATAGAAGAACATGCCGAGGAAGAAATTCCTGTGTAAATGTTTGTTTATTAATACAGATAACTCGATTCTGAGTTAGTGTGATGTGTATTTGAATTATAATTTGTGTGTGAACTTGAGTAATTCTGCGTAACATAGGTTGCAGGTGTACAAAACCAGAGAAGAGGTGTATAGAGGAGTGTTACGACTTTACACACAGACAGTACAAGAGGAAGTCTTTAATGTTACAACGAAGGTGAAGGAAGCGTAAAGGCGCAAGCGGAGATCGAGTTCAAAACCAATGAAGATTGTCAGGGGGAATCAAATACACAGGCAGAAAGCTGAATGAGTTGTTACACAGTAAGAAACAGAAGAACATAACAGCGAAGCGCAGTTGTTAGATCATTTAGATAAACGAAAGAGAGCGAGGGAGATAGACGACTAAGATTAAGTCACACAAAATAAAATGAAGAAGATGAGCAGCGAAGATTAAACCCACGTGATAGAAAAGGATGAGGTGGTATTCGCAAGGCCTAAGCAGTTTCTCGCGCACCCTAAAGGTGGTAAGCGGTCTTCCAAAATTTCACGCGATTCCATTTAGTGACCGACACGTAGCACATGGAGGAAAGAGAAAACCACTTTTCTCGCGTGCTCTCAATCGGATAACGGTTGTGCAAATATCTGCGGGAAATTGCGCGATAATCGTTGGATCAAGTGGGATTGATCAACGATGAAGATTAGCCAAGTTTGTTGGTGATTAGGCGACGCGACAACCGTTTGATTGGGCAGAGCAGATCAATGGTAGAGATCGTCCAGAATAGTTGATGATCGGGTGACCCAATAACTGTAAGATCGAGGAACGCGATCGATGACGAAGATTTAATGCGCTAAGGAGAGCATAGACATATGTGAAAAGGTTTGTGAAAAGGCAAAAATGTAAGGTTTAAGCGTGATTATGAAATATTTCTATTAAATGGGAATTATAATAGAAATAAGCGGGGTTAAGGTTTTATGGGTTAAGTTGAGTTTTAACCAGAGTGAAAAGGGTATGGTTAATATGCGCGGGTAAGGTTCTGCTTAAAGGTTTATCGAAGGTTTAGACTTTGGATAGTCAAATGAAACGTTTCCGCATAGAGATTAATTAAGTAGACTTAAACCTTGATCTAAGAGAAATTTTTCCTAAGTAAGGAATCTTTGAAATTCCTGGGACACACATAGTGTGACATGCAATCTTAATTGCATGCTGTGGGTACATGCGGCTTAGGCTGCATCATTGGGGTATATGCAGCTTAGGCTGGCATCATTTGATCTCAGAGCAGAATAAGGAAATTTTGTGTGTAAGAATTCTTTGAGAGAACTCCGTTCTAAGAGTTATGTTTTGAAGATATGTATGCAGGCAAGAGGAGATCAGGTTTTAAATATAACAAAAAGAATTTGCAGATGCAAACGAAACAGAGAACAACCCATTCAAAGTGTAGTGAATGGTAGAACCAGAACATGCAGAGGTCTTGAAGGTGAGAAGATTGCAACAACCTAGAGAAAGGAGTGCTCAATTGGTTCTAGAGGAGAGAACCAGAGAGATGCCAAAAGACTTAGCTCAGAGGAGAGAAGCTTAGTGAGGCATGTGTAGCAAGAAGAATACTTGTTACTGCAAAGGTTTTGTTGTAGCTCACAAGAAGATCATAAAGGCAATTCCACAGAGGATGTGGGTAGAATTGCTAAGGAATGAAGAAAGTTGGTAAGAATTTTTGAATGAAAGAAGAGGTGGTTAGAACCTAGTATTTCATTGTGATTGAAATACAAGAGGACAGTTGTGTTCTTAAAAGGTGCAAATAAGTTGAAGCCTAGAAGGAGTAGAGAGAAGTGCTCAAAAGAGGTTCGAAAAAATAGAGAACCAAGTGCTTGCCAAAAGACCAAGTACAATGGAAAGCTTGGTGAGGTAAGTGGAAATAGGAAGGACTTGTTGTTGCAGAGGCTTTAATGCAACTCATAGTAAATGAGTGAGGAACTCATGAAGATAAAGAAGAAGATGACCACTGATAGTCATAATAGAGATAACAGAGGTTCTAAGGAAGACCACAATAGAAGAAAAGTGAAGAAGGAGGATGCCAAGGCAAATGGCAAGAGAATGAGTCAAGAGGAGTGTGACAAGGAGATTGCAGAGTTAAAACAACAACTCAATGTATTAAGGATGATACGAGAGGAAGACCAAAGACAAGGTTGGGTCTTGAGGAAAAAGCCAGTGAAGTGTTCTAAGTTACAGAGAAGGCTACAACAAAGGAAAGTGAAGTGGCTGGTGGAAAAACTCAGAGAAGCTGAGTTGGAAATGAAATATCCATTTGTGAAGCAGAACAGGGTGAAGTTATGGGTAAAGATGAAGACTGGAGATCTGTGGAAGATCTTATGAATAATTGTGAGAATTCAAGACAACAAGAAGACTTGAAGAATAAAACTTTAAGTGAGACCAAAAGGTTACATGATTTTAAATCTGATAATTTGTTTATGTTTTCAGGTGAAACATGTGAAAAAGGACAATTTGCTGATATTGTCGTAATTGAGGAAGAAGACAGGCAGAATCTAAATTCTGTTATGAAAGAAGATGAGATAGATAAGTCTCATGTAAATGCCCATAAACAGTTGGGAACAAGTTTTACTTTTCAGCATATTGCAAGGAATGAAAGCAAAGGAAGTTTGACTCATGATGATGGCCAAAAGCAAGAAGAAGTAGGGAAGGATATCAAGAAACCAAGTGAAACACTTGAGGAGATTGAAGAGAATACTATCGAAATATTTCTGAGTCATGTAGAGGACTTGGAACAACAGGAGGACTTGATGATTGAATCATCAAGTGAGATCATGAGGTCTTGTGGTTTTAATACTGACAAGTTGTATGTGAATACAGGTATCACAGAAGACAAACCATCCTATGGGACTTTCTTGAGTGAAGCTGAAAGTTACCAAACAAAGTATGATGATGACTGTCTTTCAAATGAAGATCAAGTTGAGTTATTACAATAGAAGGAGTTCATAAATTCCTTGCTTAGTGAAGGAAATATCTTCAGTAGAGATGAGACAGTTATATCCTATGATAAGGAATTTGTTATTGGTAAGGACAAAGATAAATTGATTTTCTTAAATGGCCAAAGGAAGGGTGATGGACATACATCGAAAACTATCACAAAGATGGGGGGTCAGAATTTTATTCTGATTGAGAATGAAGAAGTAGTGTCACCAAGAAATTATACTTGTGACAAAGAAGAAGATAGTGAAGATTGTACATAGCTTTTAGGAGAAATCCCAAGTGAGATGGAAAATTTATGGCATGAGTTAAGTCTTTTGGAGAAAAGGCTAGAAAACCAAAGAGTAAGTGGTCAGGTTGTAAAATAGAGTTGAATGAGAATGAAGAAATTCACCACAGTGGACAAGAGTAGAAAGATATCATTGAAGCAGATGGTGTGGAAGAGAGACTTGCTGAAAATCTTGAGAATCCTTTGAAGAATCAACATAAACAATGCAAACTTTTAAACGGGAACTATAAACTCAAAATGGGAACTCTGGCCAAAAAACCCCGAAAAAACATCAAAAACAGTGCTAAAAATGAAAGGTGTGTATACTGGAACGATGTTTTTTTTTTAGGGTCAATTTTGAATATGTTTTAAAAATGGTAGTGAAAACGAAATTTTCGTACAAAAAACACCTTGAAAACGAAAAAGTGTTGATACTAGAACGATGATTTTTTTACGGCCAATTTTTAACATTTTAAAAAAATAATAGTAAAACCGAATTTTTATGTGCAAAAAAACAGTTGTTTATGAGGAAAAACACACTAATGTTTTTGGTAGAATAAGATTTTTATTTCCTAAGTATAAATTCAACATGTTTTCAACCATAACATTCTAGATACAAAAAAATTGGATTTTTTTCAACCATAAAATTAAAAACCCATGACATTATGAACAAGTTACATGACTAAATTAATCAAAATGTCATTTTTGTATATTGAATGAAACATACATTATATCTCTAATTTAATGTTGCATTGTAGATATTATAAACAACAAAAATTATCATAATTAAGACATATAATCCAACAACATAAAAATGACTCATAACTTCTGATTTAACACCATATGGAAATTAAAATTTTTATTTCAAGATACGACACAAACATTAGTTATATGAACTATTTTAGACAATTATTCAAAATCACTCATATTTTCTTGCACACCATCAGAATTTACATCTTCAGATGAATGAATAGATGCCGGCGAAGATGTTCCTATTCTTCTATTTCATCAACTAGTGCCCCATTTGAGTCCACATGCATGCCCACCATTTCAAGTTTCAAAATTCTTCTAGATCTACGACTGGTTTCAACAGACTCCCATCTCAACACTGTTAGTCCTAGTAACAACCTTTTTAGAATCTCTATCGTATTGAAGCGAAGAGTTCCTCTCTTTGTTAAATTGAAGTCATAAACAAGTATGTCAAAATCCTCCAATTTTAAGATGTCTGTGCGACGACAATTTATATTTGTACCCTTTCTTTTTCTCTTTCCGCCATTTTTTTTGTCAACTACCATCTCTGGCTTATACACACCATTGAATGGGTGTGTATTTGTGGCATACCAATGTACTTCAACACCTGTAACATCCTCATTTTCTGTAAAGACCTTTATAACCTTAGCAACCCAGAATGGATAACCATTTGGATCTCCATCTGCTAGCACTGCGATCATGCAATCCTCCATAATATCTTGTATTGAACCCCTGTAAAGGTATTCCATGGGTTCACATTGTGCACGAGATCTTCTGGAACCAATATACATCTCTCTTTCCTCTACCTGTGAAGAATTAATAATACCTTGAGATTGTTGTTGTTCAACAATGTTTATTTCTTCATGTTCATTTGACACATTTTGTGGCCAAATATATGGATTTTTTAAAGGTTTATCTTCATTTGTTGTTGTTGAAATGATATCACTTTGATTATTGAAATATGAATCCCACCAAACTGAATCAACAATGTCAAAGTACTCATATGTATATCTAATACATTTTTTAATTTCTTCTAGGCAATTAGAATAATTTATATCTCTATTCCGTCTGCATGCATTATGAATTTCACCAACTGATTCTAATAACAATATTTTTGATGCAAATATTGGATGATGTGGAATGAACTTCAAAAATTCCAAACCTAATGATGGTGCCCATTCTGCAGTAGTTTAATATTTCTTGCCCCATATTAGTGTTTTCCCATCATTTTTTTTTATATGAAATTGATGTTGGAAGCTAATGTCATTAAGTTGTTCAATGCATTTCCCTCACCATGCAGTCCTAGAATAAACCTTCGCATGTCAACAATTTCTTCCAACACATCAAAAGTAGGCTCTGACATGTCTGATTTCTTAATACATTCAATTAATGATGGCAAGATCCCAACTTCCTTTCTCCTCAATGTGACTAAAAAACGACTGAACATTTGATCAATATGGTAATGAGTGTGCCCAACAAGAAGGAAACCAACCTTTACCTTTTGAAAATTTCTCAATTCAACAAGCATGTTTAGATATCCAAAAACAACCTAATTTTTGTTTTCACGGCAAGTGTTGTCCAATTGTAGATAAAAAACTTCAGGAAGATTACCAGACCAATGAGAAAGCACATCATGAATTATGGTTATTGTCAGATTTGCATCATTATGAATATTTGGAGCTGTGAAGTACACCCTTGGCAACATTTTCCCATTGAAGACCATACAACTGACCAAGTGATATTGAATAAAATTTTCCTCCTGTAAATTTTTGGGTGTACGAACAAAATGTGGTAAAAGTGTTTTCTTATGGTCCATACCATCAATTATCAAACCCAAATATTTAGTCAGAGTATCATAACACTTATTTCGATGCTTGTATAACTTTTTCCTTTCACTTGTTTGTTGTTCGCGATGCTCTTGAAGTTCTTTGACAATTGAATCTACACAATATAAAAGAAAGCCATTAAGAAATATGTTTTCATAGTTGATGACTATACAATTTTAAAAGTTAAAGTTATGATTGCTTACATTTTTTTGACCCTTCACATTTGTCCCTTTTTGATTTAAGAGAAGCACATGTACTGCAAATCCCCATCCTTGTCTTAGGAATACAGACATTGTTGAATTCTTTCTTCCATACCTTCACAAAATATTGATATGTAATAAACCGACCATGTCCCTGAACACCTTCTGCATATTCTTTGTATAAGTTGTAGATTTCTTGTCTTGAAAAATTATTTGGAATATGTATTGTCTCTCTATTTGGCATACACTCTCCATGCTTTGGAAAGAAATATTTCTTCCATGACATTGCAGTATTCGATAATGGCCCAAACTGTCGTTTATGATGTACTTCTGAATAAAATGTGGGATCCTTTTCCAAATTTTCTTTGATTCTCGAGAGACGAAAATTCCCCATCGAATGAAACATTTTGAAAGCCTTTCTACAGATAAATAAAGACCCAATATGATAATCATAACCTGACAATTTAGATTCCATGCACCCAACTAAATATGAATTTTGCATGATTTTATTCATTGACAAATATCTCTTCCTATTCTCTAACGCAAATTTGAAATCCATATGTTTCAAGCAATTTTTTTGACAACATTCACCTAAAATGAGAGTGCTGATAGAACTTCTTCTCGTCAGATATTCTGTTACTACTCCTCGATACAAAATTTCTTGGAAACATCTCCATCGTTTGATCATCATTTGTATAAGCATTTTAATCATCATTATGAGGAACGTTATCCACACTATGATCAGCTGTGCTTTTCAAATACTGACTTGGAGGATATTCTTCATCTTCCCCTTCTTCAGTGTTACTGTCATAGTCCTTAGAATTGGGACTAAATGGAAAATTTGACTCGATGTTTATTGGATATTCTTCCTCATGTGAATTCTTAGTGCTGCTCTCATAGTCCATAGAATTAGGACTACGTAAAAAATGTGACTGTTTACTTACTGAAAATTCTACATCCTGTCCTTTGTCATTGCTACTCTTATAGTCATTAGGATCAGGACTAAGTGCTTCATCCTGTTCTTCATCACTATTGCTCTTGTAGTCCATAGGATTAGGACTAAGAGGACACCGTGACACTCCATTCTTTTGAAATTTTTCATCATTCTCTTCATCACTACTGCTCTCATAGTCCATAGGATTAGGACTAAGTGGACACCGTGACACTCCATTCTTTTGAAATTTGTCACCATGCTCTTCATCACTGCTGCTCTCATAGTCCACTAGATTAGGACTAAGAGGACACTGTGACACTCCATTCTTTTGAAAATTTTCATGATGCGCTTCATCACTGCTGCTCTCATAGTCCATAGGATTAGGAATAAGTGGACACCGTGACACTTCATTCTTTTGAAAGTCTTCATCATGTTCTTCATCACTGCTGCTTTCATAGTCCATAGGATTAGGACTAAGTGGACATTGTGACACTCTATTCAGTTGAAATTCTTCATCACTGCTGCTCTCATAGTCCATTGGATTAGGACTAAGAGGACACCATGCCACTCCATTCTTTTGAAAATTTTCATCATGCTTTTCATCACTACTGCTCTCATAGTCCATAGGATTAGGACTAAGAGGACACCGTGACACTCCATTCTTTTGAAATTCGTCATCATGCTCTTCATCACTGCTGCCCTCATAGTCCATAGGATTAGGATTAAGAGGACACCGTGACACTCCATTCTTTTGAAATTCGTCATCATGCTCTTCATCACTGCTGCCCTCATAGTCCATAGGATTAGGACTAAGAGGACACCGTGACACTCCATTCCTTTGAAATTCGTCATCATGCTCTTCATCACTGCTGCTCTCATAGTCCATAAGATTAGGACTAAGAGGACACCGTGACACTCCATTCTTTTGAAATTCGTCATCATGCTCTTCATCACTGCTGCTCTCATAGTCCATAGGATTAGGACTAAGTGGACACCGTGACACTCCATTCTTTTGAAATTCGTCATCATGCTCTTCATCACTGCTGCTCTCATAGTCCATAGGATTAGGACTAAGAGGACACTGTGACACTCCATTCTTTTGAAAATTTTCATCATGCTATTCATCACTGTTGTTTTCATAGTCCTTAGGATTAGGACTAATTGGACACCGTGACACTCCATTTTTTTGAAATTTGTCATCATGCTCTTCATCATTGCTGCTCTCATAGTCCATAAGATTAGGACTAAGTGGACACCGTGACACTCCATTCTTTTGAAATTTGTCATCATGCTCTTCATCACTGCTGCTCTCATAGTCCATAGGATTAGGACTAAGTGGACATTGTGACACTCCATTCTTTTGAAATTCTTCATCATGCTCCTCATCACTGTTGCTCTCATAATCCTTAGGATTAGGACTAAGTGGAATCCGTGACTCTATTTATTTGAAATTCTTCATCCCCTCTTTCATCAGTGTTGCTCTAATAGTCCTTAGGATTAGGACTAAGTGAAAGAATTGACTTTCTATTCATAGTGGAAGAATTTCCATTATATTCATCAATATGATTAGAGTTGTTACACAACAAAGATGTTGATGCTTTACAAAGCAAAACTTCACTATTAGAAGAATCCATCCCTTTCAAATAGAAGAGGTAGAATGATACAAATATAGACTCTCTTAAAGATATTATATAGCTTAGAGAATGAATTTTTCCCTTCAAAAATTTTCGCCAAAATATTTCCCTCCAAAAATTTCGTTTCATGTATTTCCCTCCATTATTTTATTTTACAATTTATTGAAAAATTTTAACTACTTTTTTTTATGAAATAAATCTTTAAATTTAAAATTGTAAACTAAAACTTTTACCTAAATTATTTTAATAGTTAAACTATATAATATTTACTAAACAATTGAATTTTTAATTTTTATTTTTAATAATACATTCTAAAACAAATTAAACCCACATTCACTGTGCTGTAAAACAATTCCATAATATGCACTTTATTATAGTTTCCTATAATGCCATAACAAAATTAACATGCTATTTTTTTTAAACAAATTAATCCCACATTAACCATACAATAAAACATCTCCGTAATTTCACCTATATAATAAATTTCATTATCACTATTACTCACATCACATCAAGGTTTTCCGAGGTTCGTTAAAAGACTTGGAGCGAATTTGTGGAGTAGCTACATTGCTATCAACAACATATTCAACAGAGGATTCTCGCATTTGAAAGGTTAGTTAATTTTTCTGCTTTGCAAATTTTAAAATTAAATAAGTTTAATGAAGTTTATTTTTTTTCTTTTTTTTTTTTAAATTAAAACTTTTTGTGGACCAAATTTACCCACTACGTCCGTAATGGGAATGGTGGGCCCGATAATGCTCACGACAGCCAAACGGGCCCGTAGGTTAAGGCGATGGGGATGACTACCTAACCCTCCACCCTAGTGCGTCGACTCGCCACCCTGGCGGGCAATTTCAAGAATTGCCCGCCAACCCACGGGCCGTCGGGCCACTGGGGTGGGGCGTGGGAAGCTAATCTCCTGCCACCCCGTGGGCCATTGGGTCACTGGGGTGGGGCAAGGGAGCTGCCGCCAACTCCCCCGTCCCACCCTAACGGCGGGCAACCCCCCCCCCAAGCGGCCCGACGACCCGCGGGGTGGTGGGGCCACCGCGGTTGGGTGGGGGGAAGTGGTTGGGCCGCTGGGGTTGGGTGGGGGGAAGTGGTTGGGCCGCCAGGGTGGGCTAGGGGGCTGGACCTAATGATCGACTCGGTTGGCCGACTGATTTTCAGGGTACGGCGATAGGGCAATGTGTTTTTTAAGTTTCTTATTTTTTTCTAAATTGTTATGGTTTATAAAATTAATTATCATTTATCGTTTTCGTTGTTAATTTAAGTTACTATGTTTTTGTCATTTACTGATTTATGTGTCTTTTTTTCTTCAGGAAAATGGAATCAAAGAAGATTTCTGTGAATCTTTCTGGACCAAAGACTCTTAAAGGTGGATTTTCAAAAAACATTGGTGAACAAGCCCCACCTGATCTTATGGCTACAAATCTTTCTAGTGCGTCAAATGATAGAAGATTATTTCATACTGGAAGAAATCAAAAGAAGTGAAAATTCCATCAAATGTTTGGTATGTGAAAGAAAGAGAAAGTGAAAATGTGTAGATATATTTATATGTTGATATACCTAATGATAATGGAATTTATGACGTGATGGGAAGAGTCATAGACATGTGTTCGGTACCAAACAATGAAGTTGTTTACATACTTACAAAATCGCCCAAGTCACATGAAAGGATTAAATACCAATTATCATATTCATTGTATGACACGAGAGAGGTATCTACAAAATTGTGTAAATAAATTTTAAATGAGATGAAACAAAATATCGTAAGTAATGTTATTTATATTTGTGTTTCGCATTCTTGTAACTGTCTCACTATTTTTTTTAACTTTGTTTTTATCGACATATGATATTTTGTTTGGCAGAATTTTGTTGAAAGTTGTTCAATTAGGTTGGGAGGCATTCATTTCATAGAGAATGATATTATGAAAGTTGTCAGCAGTTTCTACTCAGTGTCAGAAGAAGATATGAAAAACAAGCAAAATGTAGTAATTCATGATGCTACAAAACTACATCCAAGGGATTAGAAAAAAAAGCCTCTAGTGGATAAATCTAGCAAGGGTAGACAAGTTACTTTTGAAGATGAGGAAGTTGAAACTGGTAGTGAAGAATATGTTGTCATTACTGAGGATGACATTGGAACTGAGAAGAGCCGTAAAAGACCAAAAGTAACAATGCCCAAGAATAAATCTGTTACAGTTAATGATGAGAATGTTATGAAGAAGAAAAGTAAAGTTGAACATTTTGAAGTAGTCATTACCAACAGTCAAGAACCTAGTGAAACTTCAAAAGAAAGCAAAGAAATAATTACACCAGGAGCTGATTTAGAGGATGGAATTATCAAAACAAAACAAAATTCCATTCGACAGAACTTGACAAAGAGAAACTTAATTGAGAGTGGTCGAACATTTCAACTTAATGTTAGACAAATCTATAAGGCAAGTGAAGGAAAATGTCAATATCAAATCAGAAATCCACATCATCTGCAAGCTCACAACTTGAAGACATTGATGAGATACAATCCATATGCTCATGTGGTTAATTATGTGCTTCTTGTTGATCCAATTCAAGTACCCAACAAAGAAGCATTTGATAAGTCAAAATGTTTTGAATACAATTATTATGTGCTTGGGGGGAACCATTCTGGAGAAGCTCAAAGACGATTGATGGAGGAATATCCTAATAACCAATGTTTTGAAACAATGAAATGTATCATTTATGCTGGTTTATCAGATACAGAAGCAAAGTTAGTGGCATGGGATCATAATTCAGATAATGAATATCGGATGTCTATGACTTTCATCCAAATGGTTAGATTTATTCATAGTGAATTTGAAGAAAAATGTGGTGGGGATAGGATAAATGTTACTATAGATTTCTGAAAGGAACGTTGTATGGAAATAGGCTATCAAATTGAAAATAAAATCAATTCAAAAGGCAAAAAAATTAGTGATTTATTCAGAGGTGTTGATAACATTTTCCAATTAGCATTTAGAACTGGAGAGATATGGGAGTTGATTAATGAGATTTTTAGCACGTGGGAGAACATTGGCATTAAAAACAAGAAGGTCAAAAAGTCTAAGCCATTGATATGTAGCAACAGTAAATCAGGTCCTGAAATGAAGCAACTTCTAGAAGATATGACTATCACACCTTAGAGAGCATTGCAAGGAGTGAAGGATGAAAAACTTGTCAAAGCAATATTATCTCATGTGAGGTCAGGGGAATTATCATTGGAGGAAATGTCTGAGGAATTTCAAAAGTAAGTTTGTTGAATTATTTTTATTTATTTCTAGATTATAATTTTCTTTTAAATATAACATATTGTTCTTGGTAGTATTTGTTATACATATCATTATATTAAATTTTTATTTTTATTTTATCTATGCAGTCACAAAGTTTACATGAAAATTCGAGAACAAATGGTTAAATTTTTGAATGAAGATAGTTGGGATGATATTGTAAAACTATCCAGATTCAAGTTCTACATCAACATTAATTTTTTTTTTTGTCTTGCATTTAAAAATGTATGTTGATTTATACATTCATTTTTATTCATATGTATACTATTTTTAATTTATAACTTACACATATGTTTGTTTATTTTATAAAATATGAATAAGGATGAAAATGGAGCAGCAGATAGTTTCAGAACCTTTATTGAAAAACAAAGATCAAAATATTGAAGAAGCAATGTCTTAAGAATGTTGAACTTGATCCAACTCTTACTCATTTAATTTGGAATGGGCTAGACACTATTCAATATCAAGTAATACAAGGCGACTATGAAGACATTGCTAAACTCATACCTAAAAGGGATTATGCCCTATTTATTGCCGATATTCCCCGTGGTTTCAATATTCCAAACATTGACTATGATAGTGAACCTTATACTTATCAAGCTCTTAGTAAAGTGGTTGTGGGATTTCTAGAAGTCAGATCATCACTATTATGGAGATTTGTGACATTTCATTCAGACACACAATTGGAAATGTTATTGTGAAGCTTCAAGGGGAAAACAAATTCAAGGATGCAGCTTACATGGTAAGACGTTTAAAATGTATATTTCATTAATGTTAAAAAATGCATTTATGTACAAGTTAATTGAACTTTTACTATTTCATGTTACAGGAAAAAGTCAAATCTTCTTAACCGTGAAGATCAACCATTTATAAATGATTGTGAGTTCATCCATATTGATAGTTTGGCAAAAGATGATAGCTATATGTTTATGATTTTTAATCGGGTAGATGGAAAGAGTCATAACCAAATATTGACATATGATGCTGTTGTGAGAAAACTAACATATGAAGACAAAGAAGCAAAAGGAGAGATAGTTAACATTTATCAAAAACCACAGTTATTGATTAACTATTTTATAGACATATGTTTAAATGAAGGAGATTGGGTTTTGGATTTATTTTCTGGCTTAGGTAAGATTTATTATATGGAATTGAATTTCAATATGTTATTTATTAATTTATATATAATTGTACTAATTTACTTAATTATTTCTTTTGTGCTTGATAATTAGGTACAACACTAGCATGTTGCCTTCAAAAATGAAGAAATTGCATTGCCATTGAAAAAGGTCCAATACAGTGCAATTTTATTCAACAAAGAATTAATACTCTTCAATTTCTTCCAGATGCAATGCAAGAAATTGGGTTGAAGAAATGGGACTTTAGTGAATCACGTGTGGTAAAAAAGGCAAAAGAACTCCAACCACCATTACATGGAATGATTGGAAAGGCATACATTGGGAGATTCACAAACATCAAAGATCCATTAGAGGAGGAAAATGAACAAAATGAAGCAAAAAATATTGTGGAAGAAGACAATGATGAAACTCTAGAGGACAAAGAGTTTGGATTACGTGACATTGTTGATTAAATTTAAGTTATGCTTGGAAATCAAGCTCATTTTTTGTAACTATTAATTAGTTATACTTGTAATGTTTTGACTTTGACATTTTATGAGAAGAATAAGCACTTAATTAAGGTTGTTATGCGTTCAATATTTGTATTATGTCATTTTCGCATTAATTTTTGTGTTAATCATTAATTTTTGAAAAAAACTGTGATATTATTATTTTTTTGACATGAAATTCATAAAAAAACCTATTATTTAACCATTTTTAGTTAAAATTTTCCTATAAAAATTGTGATTTTGACATGTCATCTCTAACAAAAAATTATGAAAACGTGTAGTTTTTTTTTTAAGTTATATTTATGTTAAAAATGGTTATTTTTATGTCAATTGTTAAAAATTATTGTTTTTGAGACAATTATTTCATGTGGATTGAAATATTAATTAATGATGAATAAATATGTAAAATATCGAAAATTCAAAGTATTAACCTTCTTTTTTAAATATGCAAAACAATAAAAACCTCACTACAAAAAAAAAATTAAAATAAAAACAAGAAAATATGAAGAAGAAAACCGCTTAAAAATTATTAAATTTAGAAAATAATTATTTATATTTCATACATTAGAAAATTTAAAGTAAAAAAATAGGTCTTTTAAAAAAAGGGCCTGATGAAGAGTTACCACTTTTTTAAATCAGCATAAAAATCATTACCATTCTAAAACGTAATGTACATAAAAAAAATTAAAGTGCCAAAAACTATGCTCTAAAAAATCATGTGTGTTCTGCATCACCCCTTTCAAAATCGGGTCACTTTTTTGCTATCTCTACGAAACAGGTAACAATATCAGTTCCCGTTTCAAAGTTTATGTTGTTCATGCTAATGCGCTGATAAAAGAGGAAAAATCAGAGCAACATATTGAAATGTTGCCAAAGGAAGAAGAGGCACTGAGGCCTTATATTTTTAATTCTGATAATTGTTTTATGATTACAAGATTTGATGAAGATGAGAAATACATGTTTCAAATTGAAGAATCAGTTTTAGAACTACAGAAGACTGGAAGTTGCCAGGATAGACATGCTGATAAGGAAGAAGAAAAGCATGAAGATACCATGATTGAAGAAGTTAAACTGATTGTCAGAATCAGTCAAGGAAGTGAAGGACAATTACTGAGGGTTGTCAAAGAAGAGGAAAGAGAGTATGCTGGAATTGAAAAACAACATAGTGATGTATTTGAGAGGAATCAAGTACAAAGGAAATTGGGGGACAATTTACTTTTTGAAAGTAAATTTCCAGATATTGAACAGAGGTTGTTTGGAAAGCAACAAGAGGGTAAGGATGAAAGGGCAGCAGTAAGGATCCAACAACTTCAAAGAGAAGACAATGAACATCAGTTTGAAGATGAAGGGACAGAGTATAACAACAACTGTAAAAGTAGTTATCAGTTAAAAGATAAATTGGACATAGAGATTGAAAGAATAATAAGATTGATGATGAAGGTGCCTCAGAAGAAAAAAATAGTCAGAAGACCAAAGAGTAATAGAAAGAGAAAGACTACACAGACTGTTAGGCCCCTATACTACTAGTGTAACCCCTTATTGTTATTAGTACAACCCACTTATTATATTGATGTACCCATGTAGTGCCCATATTGTTACTATTATGCCACATAGAAGCCCACCATTGTTACTGTTGTGCCCTACAATATTATTGTTATGTAGGCTTTGATTGTATTGGGACCACTTAGACTCCTATATATAGAAAGGAGGTATTTTCATTTGTATCATCCAAGAATTGTTCATTTATGTAATGTAAAGGAGGTTGCCCCCTCGAAGAGGCTGAATTCTAAGGCGTTGATCTATCTTTTCTATCTTTTCTTGAGCTGGTTTCATAACATTTGGTATCAGAGCTTTGGATTCTAGGGTTTTGCTGCTCCAAACAGGTCATCGTGGAATTTTCGCTATAACATTTTTTCTGTGACGTTTCAGAAGTCGCAAAAAAAACCCATTTGAGAATAATTGTCGCTGAACCTTGGGTCCGAATTTCAGATCTTTTAGCGCGATATGTTCGGAGATATGATCTGCGGAAGTTGGTCTTTTTGCAGACTCCTGAATTACACTCAAAACAGGTGACCTGGGGAAAATCGTCATAACTTTCTTTTTGAGCATCGGATTGAAATTTCGTAAGAAGGTACAGAAAGAGGACGGACTGTAGTTTCTGTTTATATATTTTTCAGAGTCAAAGGTTGAAACAGTGACACGTGGCACTTCATACAAGTTCGCTCTACTGAACTAGTCTATAATCAGGTCACTGCGGGAGATTGTGCATAACTTTTTCTTGGAGAATCCAATTTGGATCAGACTTGTGGCATTGGAAAGAGGACACAGAGGGCTACTATAGGTCACAAGTTTAGAACTTAAAGATCCGAAATTACAGAGTTACAGTCGTTTCAAGGTAGAGCTCCTAAAATCAAGAAAAAGCAAGATGAGGAAGTTTGATGGCAAGGATCCAGTAAATTGGATACTTCAGATGGAGAAATATTTTGATATACATGGTGTACAACTATTACAAAAGGTATGTATTGCATCTTCATATTTAGAACCAGATCAATTTTTATGGTACAAAGGGCTTTGTTCTCGTAAAAAACTTGTTACGTGGTCAATTTTCACTGAGGAAATGATAGCACATTATGAGGATATAAAGAGCAACACCTTCTTTAGAGCAACACCACAACAATTGGAAAGAGTAAAAGGGTTTTGTGACATAATGGAAAGCAAAATTATGGAAACCATGAAGCATACCCCTCACAACTATAAATATGGAAGTGTTGTTTCTCCCAGCCTTCCACAACCTACAAGGGTTACACCACAACAATTGGAAGAAAAAAGAGCAAAAGGGCTTTGTTACAATTGTGATAGCAAATGCACTAAAGGTCATAGGTGTGCTGAGAAGAAATTATTTTACATCGAATATGAAGAGGAGGAAGAAAAGGATCAAGAAACATCAAAAGAAGAGGATATACGTCAGGACACCACCCCAAAGAAAGAAGAAATGAATCAGACCATATCTTGTAAAGCATTGGCAAGAATTACCACTCCTCAAACTCTCAAGATAGAAGGACATATCAAGAAGAAAAAGGTGCAAGAAGTGAAAGATCACATCGAGAAAGAAGAAATGAATCCAACCATATCTTGTAATTCAATGGATGAAATTACCACTCCTCAAACTATCAAGATAGAAGGACACATCAAGAAGAAAAATGTTCAAGAAGTGAAAGATCACATCGAGCATCAAGAAATGAATCCGACCATATCTTGTAAAGGACTGGAAGAAATCACCACTCCTCAAAATATAGAAGGACATATCAAGAAGAAAAAGGTTCAAGTAGAGAAAGATCATATCGAGCATCAACAACAAGTTCTCCAACTTTTAAAGGATAACACCACTTCGGTGCAAAATCAAATGAAACAACAGGTAGATCAACATCGTAGTGAAAAATGTTTTGATGTGAGTGATTGGGTATTTTTACTGCTACATCTCAAGCAAGCTATTTATGAGAAGGAAATGTTGGCAATACTACATGCACTTAAAAAATGGCGACCTTACCGAATGGGAAGACGCTTCAAGGATGAGGATGTGGAAGCATTGTTTTGTGCTATTTATATTATCCAACCAAATTGGATAAACGAAGCAACGGATGAATGGAAGAAGAACGAAGAAGTATGGCCACTTATTCAAAAGTTGCAAAAGATTCCAATTCAAGCAATATTGCCAGAAATTGAAGAGGAAGGAAAAATCATATTGGAACCTGGAGCAGTCACAAAAACAAGAACCCGACAGCTACGAAATCGATCAATTTCAGAGTATCTCATCAAGTGGAAGAACTTACCCGCTGAATATTCCACATGGGAGGACAAGAATTTTATATAGAAGCATCAAGAACTACTCAAGCGTTGAGGACAACGCTTTTTGAAGGAGAGGGGCATGTTAGGCCCCTATACTACTAGTGTAACCCCTTATTGTTATTAGTACAACCCACTTATTATATTGATGTACCCATGTAGTGCCCATATTGTTACTATTATGCCACATAGAAGCCCACCATTGTTACTGTTGTGCCCTACAATATTATTGTTATGTAGGCTTTGATTGTATTGGGACCACTTAGACTCCTATATATAGAAAGGAGGTATTTTCATTTGTATCATCCAAGAATTGTTCATTTATGTAATGTAAAGGAGGTTGCCCCCTCGAAGAGGCTGAATTCTAAGGCGTTGATCTATCTTTTCTATCTTTTCTTGAGCTGGTTTCATAACACAAACTATGAAAATTTAGCTAGTGGAGCAAAGAAAAATAAAGTGCGGAAACCTGGTGGACAACAACAAACAACAACAACAACCAAAGAAAAATTACAGAACAAAGTATGGGATCCTGGAAGACAAAGGTCGGAAGCACATGATCAGGAGATCATGATTATTTTAACCTTGGGAGTCTAATGCAGGAGCATACAACTTAGCAATTTCATTATATTCTAGTTAACTTAGGGGGTCTTGTGTTTTCAAGGAAGTTGGATTCCTATGTATGTAATTATTAATGTTTTGAGTGATTAGAATAAGAATTAATTAGATGTTGTGAGGATATTTGTAAATGCTCTCGAATGTAGGAGAACATGAGTGATGACGAGTGATGATGAGAGAGTTGGAAATCAATTGTAACTCTTAGATTAGAAAGTGGTGTCATGATTCGTGGAACTAGAGAGTATTCTTAGGGATTAACTAGAGTTCAAAGTGGAGTTAGAGGATATTCAAGATTTAGTTCAGTAGATTAAGGATCTAAACCATAATTGGTTAAACGTAACCTTTTGTATAAATGTAAGAAAAAAATCATAGAGGTAGATAAAGGTAGAGAGTCAGTCAGTTAGTTAGAGTGAGATTAGATAGGTTTGACTGTAAGCCTACAGGTAGGAAAGAGAGGCCACTGATATAGAAGATTAGGCCGAGAAAGAAATTCCTGTGTAAATGTTTGTTTATTAATATAGATAACTCGACTCTGAGTTTGTGTGATGTGTATTTGAATTATAAGTTGTGTGTGAACTTGAGTAATTCTGCGTAACATAGGTTGCAGGTGTAGAGAACCAGAGAAGAGGTGCAGAGAGGAGTGTTACGACTTTACACATAGACAATATAGGAGGAAGCCTTTAATGTTATAGCAAAGGTGAAGGAAGTGTAAAGGCGCGTGTGGAGATCAAGTTTAGAACCAATGAAGATCGTCAGGCAGAACCAAATACATAGGCAGAAAGTTGGATGAGCTGTTACACAATAAGAAACAGATGAACGTAGCAGCGAAGCACAGTCATTGGATCATTGAGATCAATGAACGGGAGCGAGGGAGATAGACGACTAATATTAAGTCATGCAAAATAAGGTGAAGAAGATGAGCGGCGAAGATTAAACCCATGTGCTAGAAAAGGATGAGGCGGTATTCACAAGGCGTAAGCAGTTTCTTACACAACCTAAAGGTGGTAAGCGGTCTTTCAAAATTTCACGCGATTCCATTTAGCCGCTAACGTGTAGCACACAGAGGAAAGAGAAAACCACTTTTATCTCGTGCTCTCAATCGGATAATGGTCATGAAAATATCTGCGTGAAATTGCGTGATAACCATTGGATCAAGTGGGATTGGTCAATGGTGAAGATCAGCCAAGCTTATTGGCGATCGAGTGACGTGACAACCGTTGGATTGGGCAGAGCAGATCAATGGTAGAGATCGTCTGGAATGGTTGATGATCGGGTAACGTGATAACCGTCAGATTGAGGAACGAGATCAACGACGGAGATTTAATGCGCTAAGGAGAGCATTGATATATGTTCAAAGGTTTGTGAAAAGATGGAAAGGTAAGGTTTAAGCGTGATTATGAAATATTTCTCTTAAATGGAAATTATAATAGAAATAAGCGGGGTTAAGGTTTTATGGGTTAAGTTGAGTTTTAACTAGAGTGAAAAGGGTATGGTTAATCTATGCGGGTAAGGTTCCGCTTAAAGGTTTATTGAAGTTTTATACTTTGGATAGTCAAATGAAACGGTTTCCGCATAGAGATTAATTAAGTAGCCTTAGACCTTGATCTAAGAGAAGTTTTTCCTAAGTAAGGAATATTTGAAATTCGTGGGACACACATAATGTGACATGCAATCTTAATTGCATGCTATTGGTATATGCAGCTTAGGCTGCATCATTGGGGTATATGTAGCTTAGGCTGGCATCATCCAATCAACCTTTAACACAACAAAAACTCTGTTTATTCCAGCGAGATGCACCAAAAAAAAACCAAAATATTTCTAGAAATCAACAAAAGACTTCATAAGAAGGATGAGACAGTTAAGTATAGAACCACTTCAAAAAAATGAACCTCCTTTAAATAATTGTGCTTCCTTGGCCTTAGATCAAGTATACATAAGATTTGTGTGGAAATTTTTGATGATAAATAGAGGATAATTGAACTCAAATATATAGTGAATGTGGGGGCTTCACAAAGGGGGATAACTTTCCCATTAAGAAAGGAGCCAACCTGATCTCCAATATGGGATCATTTTCAGAAATAAAAATTCTGTTTAAAGGGCCGACTTATCCTCTTTATAGCCCTATTTTGGACAAGAAAATTCCTCATTTGGAGGGCTGATTCGTCAACTAAGGTACACACATATTTAATCCAAAAATATCATGAATATAAATTCCAAAAAAACCAATCAAACAACCACCTTTCATCATTCAATCTGGGCACCATGACCGCACTTTGGGGCTTCAACTTTGACAAGACATATCTCCTCAACCATGAGGAGTAATGTGGCGTGCCACCTACCATCAGAAAAAATATGATGAGGGACTTACTTACAAATAAATTGATCTTTCCATCCAAATTCTTCATCAAAAGTGAGGAATCATGACCACACCGTAGGAGCTTCTCTTGGTTAAAGGGCTTCTTAACCATTTGAGCTTCCAATCAATGCAATATGTAGACAAATATTAAGAGCGTTCAAAGATTTATATTGGCATCAATGAAAACACCATTAAACATTCTCACCCTTTTTCATTGATGGAAAAACACATACCTCCCCTACAACAATTTCACCCCCTGACTCCATGCTTCTAATATTCCTCTCCTAACTTCTCTCCCCCTTTGACATCAATGACAAATGGTAACTCCCCATGATGAAGTATATTTCTTTGACCTCTTACAATATGCCTTTATTCCTTTGATTGTTTCTCTCCCCCTGACATGATGTGCCCCTCACGACTTGCAACAAGATGATTCCAACTGCCAATATGCTTCAACGAGTCCTGCAATTCTTCCTGATATTGATCTTGAAGTGCTAAAAAACTACCCATGACTTTGCTTTTTAAATTTTCACAAAGTTGACTAATCTGCCCATAATGTTGATCATGTTTTCCACCAATCACTAAGACTCTGCCATTCTAAATCAAACTACCTGAAAGGAATATCTTCAATTTGTAGTTGCTGCTACTTAGACTTCCCTCTTCAACATTCATAGTACATGGAGTCTCTAGGCTATATTTTTTAGAATGATATATAAACTTTCTTTCTTGTAAGATCATTTTGAACCTTGACATCTTCCTTGGTACCTGTAGATTCATCATGGTCTTGCGACTTTACAAATCTTGAGACAATGAACTCTGATATTTCTTCATTCACCTATTCTTCTTCCTTTTGTTTTCTTCTTCAAACCTTCTTATACTTGATATTAGAGCTATCCTGCATGGAAGATTCCATTATGTATATGCAATCATGAGCTATATGTCCATAGTTATGGCATTTGAAGCATTCTACATAATTTCTGAAAGATGGAGGAATTGGCACATACTTTCTTCTGATGAAGCCATTTTGATATCTGTCTTACGCATCTGCAAACTTAATTCAAGGATTTCGATAATGATCTTGATAATAATACCTAACATAAGCTTTGCAACCCCTATCCTTATGCCCAAAGTTTGTACATGAAAAAGAATAACCATTAAACATACTAGGGTACCTGGATGAAATGGCTTGCCTTGACGTTGTTGATCTTTTGAAGATATTCTGTTGATTAGTGGTTGTCAATGATGTCAAACGAAGTAGCAATAGGGGTGACCCCGATCTTGTAAGGGAATTTCAACTTGAAAAATAATATTATTTTGCGTCAAATATCCTCTTGATGGATTCTTTTCGTCGAGATGTTTATGTTGATATATGGTATGCCTCCCATTTCTTCATGGTTTGAGAGTTATTTGCGTTTGAAGTTAGTAACCCCAGTCAGTGGGCTAAAACCCTATGGGGCTGTGGCATGGCACTCATAATTTCTTGTGGTCATTGAATAGTCAATAATTAACAATATTTTTTTTCTCCTAAAATCCCTCCAATGTTCACTTGTTGAGGACCCTCTCAAATTAAGACATTCATATAAATAATGACCCTCATATCCTCCTCTTGTAGGGAGTTTGTGGCTTCAAACATGTCATCGTGGAATTTTCGTTATAACTTTTTTTTTGCGAAGCTTCAGAAGCTGAAATAAAAACCCATTTGAAAAACAATATTGATGAACCTCTTGAGTGAATTGAAGATATTGGTTCATTGTATTTTCAGATATATGATCTAAGGTAGTTAGGGTTTTTGCAGGCTCCTGAATTCCATGTCAAACAAGTGATGTTGGGAAAATCGTCATAACTTTCTCTCTGAGCATTGGATTCAAATTTAGTAAATAGTCATATAAATAGAATGGAATTTCGTTAGTTGAGTAGCATTTTTAGGGCCGAAGGTCACAACAGTGACATGTGGCACGTCTTACAAGTTCACTTTATTGAACTAGGCTATAATCAGGTCATCGTGGGAGATTGGGCATAAATCTTTATTGAAGAGTCCAATAGTGATCAGATTTATGGGGTTGCAAAGAGGACTCATAGGGCTACCACAAGATGCAGTTTCAGATCCTCGAGATCCGACATTACATATAGATACAACATATTCAATATTGAGCTCCTAGAAGGCAAGAAAAAACATGTATTCAAGGATCACCACAGTAAGGACCACACATCAACAGTCAAGGGTAAGTCTCCTACAACAAGGTATGTATGATTAAGTGTTTACATTTGATTTTGTGTATCATCTTTGACATATGTTTTTGCAGGACAACGTAAGTATATACACGGTCTCGGTTATATCTCAATGTCTCTATATGTCACAGTTAGTTTTGATACCACATTTCAGATGTCCTATTCTTGATACTACACATTTAATGCTACACCAAGTTTGCTAAATCTATATGATGTTGTAAGTTCATGTTACTTGTCTTGTCATAGTTGATAGAATGGTCTCTGTTGTTGTACTTAGAACTTGGTTCATCACAAACCTAGGGTCTGTCATTAGTTTCTATTGTATATATCTTTAGGTCAGTTTTGGATATAGTATTGCATAGAGTCCAGGGCTATATCAAGAGAAGGAGTCTTTGTCTACTGCTGCAACAAGTCAACAAAAAAAGTGAAAAGAACATTTCAGTTACGCATTGTAATTTTAATTTGTATTTATAAATTATTATGAACTTACATGTATTTTGCAGGCATAGGTAAGTTGAAGGGTATTTTGTTTTCCTTTTGCGATTGGGTTTCGCTGGGAAAATTGCATGCAGGTAGAAGAAGATTCAAGGACAACATCAAGCGAGCATTTAAGAGCTGAAATATCAAATCAAAGGAAGCATTGCAGTGAGACATCCTTTAAAGACATGACAACCATCAATATATTGTGAAGAAGTGTCAAGGCCAACAGTCATCATTGTAAAGTTGTAAAAGAGTCATATGTAAATGTGTCATCATTGGAAGCGTCATTATTGTAAAAGAATCAATCTGCCTAGAGTCGAAAAGGCATTGTTGGGAGGTATAGGAGTGATATACAGTAATTTGTGACTGCCTTCATCCCAGTCTTCCTACTGTGTCATGAGTCCAAAGTCATTCATGCTCATGCTCTCTGATGTTGCCAAATGACCCAATTTTCCAAAGGTTTCTGCCTCATCGCGTCTGTTGGCCAAATAAACGCGTTGATAGGTGCTCCAAAATAGTACAGAAGCGCTGCCGTCGCGGAAGTACATGTGATTCCCGTGATGGTCGAATTTCATGTGCCAGCTCAACTGTCACTTGTAGTTTCCTGCGATGACCTGACTATCTCCGTTATGCAATAGCGATGTCAGCGCGACAGACCAATTATGTGCCCGCGATGATCCAGATTGGGCGAATTTGTTCCAACAATCGACCTTCCAGATGACTCCAAACCTGGTTATTGGCCTTGTTTATGTCGCCCTCCTTTCTCTGGCATGGCTGTTCCATCATTTTTGCTACCTTCTTTGGAGATAAGCTCATCCTCCCACCTTTCATGGAGGCTCCTTCTATTTAAACTCTCACCATTGCTATGTGTTGCTAGTTTGGAATTCTTAGTCTTTGGAGTGTTGCTGATAGTACTGTGAGTTTGCTAGATAGCTGGTGTGAGTGTGATAAGTGTGGGATTGTTGATAGTTTGAGGAAGGTTGTGAAGTGCCTTTGATCTTGTGCAGAACTTGTGAGTGAGAGAGACTTGTATGTTGGGAGATCCATCTTCATAGAGTGAATGCTTGAAGAACATGCTGGCTGGATCCCTCTGAGAAGGCTTGTGACGTCAAGACCTTGGTTGTAAGCTTACTCTTATTTCATAATTAATACAACCAATGATGTTTTCCTATGTATTGTATTTAATGTACTAGATAGCTCATGAATTCTTGAATTTGTGGGTAAATAGATCATTGTTGTTCCGGTTACGTGCTTTGTTGTATTTCCTTTACATTGTTTCAGGTTGATTACTCATTAGGAGAAGGAAGCGGAAGCTGGAGCAGCGCAATGGAACTCCATCGACCACCGGTTGAGGTAGGCCTCCAACTTGAACTATTTAAGGAAAGCTATTGTTGATTTGTCCTTGTTTGTGACTAGACCCACTCTAGGGCTAGAGGGGTTTCCTCTGTCCGCAGAGGGAACACTTTCCTGCATCACAAATTGGCGACTCCACTGGGGAGCTGGCCTTTGTTCTTTTCTTGTTTACTCTTGTCTTGATTTTTGTTTTGGTCTCTTTTGGAGTTTTGGGGATTATTTATCTGTCTTTTGAGTTTCCTGGCCTGATCTGGGAAATGTCCTTATTTGCTTAAAGATTTATTTTTTTGATTTGGGAGTTTTTGGTTCGCCTGTTATTGTTTTGAACACCATCGCAGTTTTTAATTTAACAGTCACAATGTCATCATGTCACCCCTTTTGTAGTATCTTGTTCATCGCCTAATTACGCTTAACAGTCACGACGGTTCTGTAAATCGGACCATCTTGGAAAAGCCGTGTACTTCCGCGTTGACATCGCTTTGTTGCTGCGCATTGTTCTTTATCAGCTCTTTATTGCTAGTGTATTGCCCATGCTGATTGCTGTAGAATTGAATTTTTCAATTCTGCCTCCTGAATCCGTCAGTCTTGCTAGTCCCTTACTATTCTCACTTGTTTGATGACTTGTTTTTCACGGTTTAGAGGTTGAGGCACTCTCTTGTGAGCTTTGTTGAGCGAATCTTGTCTTTTTCTTTGTGACCTAGTTTTATTGTTTCAAGTCCTTTGGATCAGTTTTGCTTGGTTGCTGGTTTGCAAGGTTTCGTTTGCTGCTTGCTGTTGGTTTGATTGAGCCTTCCCCTTTTCTTACTTTTGGTTGATTGTTTAGTGATTGTTTATTGGACCAATCTTGGCATTGATTCGATTTCTCTTCACTACCCGGACATAGATTACAATTGTTTGGATCAACCGTTTTTCCACATTTGTTTGTTTCTTATTGGTTTCTTTTAGATTAAAGGCATCAAAATAAAAAATATTGCATTTCATTTAGCATGCGAAAGTGAAAGTGAATTTGCATTTCAAGTTGCATATTGAAAAGCGAATGATTAAATCTCTCATTAGTAGTATCCATGCACTTTAGCGTTTGATGTCTGCTTGCATTGAGCGATTGTTTTGTTGCCTTGGTTTTCTTGGTTTGGGAATGATCTCTCTACCCTCCCATAGGTAGGTGTTCATCGAAGGAAAAGGATATTTCATTCATTCTAGCTGCATCCTAGGTTCTGTTATATACATACGGTAAGGCCTGAAAACTAAAACATAATCCAAGATCAACTTTAAAATGAATTGAATAAATCTAACAACGCATTGGAACATAATGCACACATTTAGAGGTCTAGGCTAGAGACGTGCTCCGGCGTTGTTAAACCTAGTCACTTTTGTTTCCACTCAAGGTTGGGTGATTCCTCCTTCGGTGACTCAATAGTGGTCTAGCACGGATTTGTGCTCCCACGTACCGTCGAGTATATGGAGAGACCCCACTAGGTTATCATCCTTTATCCTTAGGAAGCCATGTATGCTGCCTTACAAGCCGTAACGCACCGAACACAACATTCGGGAAGATTGACTGCCATACGGAAAGTCCTTGGTTTTCATATGACTTCCAAGGTGTATATGCAGTTTTACGGATTTGTTTGGTAAACCTTTTTGCCTAGTTCTCCAGAGTAGTAACTTTTTTTCCTTTTCGGACTCCCTAAAAGAAAAGGTCCATCTGAGCACTTGTCACTTCGGGCTCATTAAACATTCGAAGGTGACTAGAGTCATCTTTTGTCCTTTTCTCGACTCTTTAAAAATGAAAAGGTCAAGTTTTGTTCCTGTGTCCTAAAATTTATTCGGCCACGATTCACATTTACCCGGTTAGATCTTGTTTGCGTTAGCTCGAGTAGGGTCCTTCCTTGTTAGTTTGCCTAGGATCTTTTGAAGTCATCATCTTGGTGGAATCACCGATCCCGTCTCCCTTTCCGAGTGACCAAGGGTATCCTTCTTCTGTTTCCCCTGAGGTACCAGTTGTGAGTGATACTCTCCCCGTTATTACGAGTATCCAACCGATTAACTCTCGCGCTCCAGAGGACGAGACTTACGAACTTCACTGGAACCCTGTTTGGGAGCCTTCTGAAGAAGATATCCCTCCTACTCCTCCTGGTGTTTTGGTCCCAATGTCTTCTTCTGATATGGAGGACACATCCCCCGTCACAAGTGAAGAGTCCGTTGTGACGAGCGGTGAAATTCCCACCTCAATGGAAACTCCACCTTTTCGTATCACCCCTCTTGGTGTTACGTTTCCTTTACGATATAAGGTGTTGAGGGATGTTATGTCTTCTAGGACTCCCCCTATGAGTTCTATGTGGTCACACACCATCACTCCGACCTCAGAGTCCTTTATTCCTCAAATTCACAATATGCCTGTCACTTCCGTCCCGACTATTCCGACTGTCTGTGTGGCTTCTTCAACCCCCGTTGTCGGTGCCGTTACTGCATCCTCAGTTGTGACCGCTGCTGCTGGACCTTCTTCAGGGTTAGCTTATAGTGGCCCATCAGCATCCGTACCCAGAGTTGTTGACCCTACACTAGGTGCCCCACCTTCTTCTGGTTCTATCCCAGCAGGGGGGCATACGATCAATATTTGCATGCTCTTCAGAATGCGGATCCTCAAAATCCTTTTCATTATTATGATTCTAGAGGAGCTCATATCTATTACTGCGGACCTCTGCCACCTCAGCCTGCGGTTGAGGTCACGGTCCCGTTATCCGTTGCTTGGACCCCCACTAGTTATGGCGGTGGCCAAGTATCGCCTGCACATCTTCAAGGACCACCTCATCAAGGCCAACCGTCTTACATGCAAACCTCTCATGGGCAGCAGTATTACGGGCAATCTTATCTAGGGCAACCTGGAGGCCCATAAGGAAAACCCTTTCAGGGACAACCTTTGGCCTCTGGTGGTCCATATTTTACCTATTTTGCGCAACCTTTTGGTAATCCGGGACAACCTTATATGCAACAAGGCCAACCTGGTGTCCAGCAAGGCTACCCTTTTGGGCAAGTCGGTCAACCTTACGTTCAGCAAGGCCAACCCACTGTCCAGCCCGCTCAGCCATCCGGTCTATCAGGACAACCCTCAGTTGTGCAAGGACAGCCCAACACCCAGCAAGCTCAACCTTCTGGGCAGATGGGTCAATCTCAATTTCAAATGGGTCAACCTTCTGGCCAGATGGCTCAGCCTCATTTCTCTCAAGGACATCCTTCTGGGCCTGCTCAACTGGGCACTCAAATGATTGTTGCTTCTCAAGCTCAACCCGGTTTTCAGCCCCAGGCTGGGCCCCAGACCAAAGATGGTTTTCAAATGCAGGTTGGTCCTCAATCTCAACCCGCTTATCAAATGCATCCTGCCTCTCAGGCTCAGTTTGGAGCCCGACTGCCTTATAGTTTCCAACAATCCCAGGGGCAAACTCAATGTGCCCCGTATCAAAATTATCAACAACTGCAGGTGATTCCTTATCAGAATTAGCAACAACCTTATGTTGCTCCTGCAGGCCAAGTTGGTAATCAATGGAATGCTGGGGGGAAAATCCAAGGTCAGCCCTCTTATAACCCCTATGGACAAAATCCCTACGGACAAAACCCTTCTGGGCCAAATCCGTCTGGACCAAATCAGTGGGGGTAACCGCCAGCTAGCTGGAACTCTGGTACTCCTTCCTACCTGCAACCCCAGATGTCCTTTAACCCTTAATTACCCTTTTTAGCAACGTTGGAATTACCGGATGTGTCCAAATTGACGAATGATCCTATTCTTCATAATCTGTATTGGCCACCGGTTCCAACTAAGATTCCTGGTGATTGTCCCAAATTCGATGGTAAAGCTAGAGAAGATCCCCAAGCTCACGTCACGACTTATCATCTATGGTGTTCTTCGAATTCGTGGCTTGATGATTCAATCCGGCTCCGCCTTTTTCAAATGACTCTCACTAACTCTGCTGCTAAATGGTATATTGAGTTATCTCGCAGATCTTTTCAAGATTTCAAATCGTTGGCTATGGCATTTTTAACTCATTTTCAGTTGCCGATTCGATATGAAACGGGCACACACCTCCTGACATCCTGAAAACAGACAACGACTACGCATATCTCTGATCATATCCATGAATGGAGATGGCGTCGTCATTTGATTAAGTTTTGTATTCCCGATCAGCTTCTCATCGACTGGTTCATGACCTCATTCGTCGGTCCGATAGCACTAGACATTGCTATGGGGGCATGTGTAACTGAAGAGCAAGCTATTGCACGTGCTCAGTACCTTGACTTGGTTTACTCCCAGTCCGGTACGCTATATGATTATTTGCCTGATGCCCTGAGACCAGGAACTTCTAAAGCCCCGCCAACACCATCTGTTGACGGTATCATCGGTTCCGTTAATATGCCTTCAAAGAAAACTTTCGCGAACCCTGGGAAGCAAAAGTCGAATGATCCGAGCGAAAATACTTCTCAGGATGTATCCAATTCTGGTAGTACTTCCAAGGTTAACGCCATCCAGTCCACCACGACAGGCAAAACCTCGAAAGGAAAAGGAAAGAATAAAGCGGATCAACCTAAGCAGGATTCCCCTAAACCTCCACCCAAGGAAGGTGCCAAACGCAAGCCCAAGTACCCTTGTCTTATCTCTGATGAGGATCACTATACAAAAGACTGCCAAAGGCGGTCCGAAGTTAGTCGTTAGTTGAAAGGTTCTCCCGGGACTCCTGCTGTGCTCAAAGAACCTTTTCCCTCATAGCAAACGCAAATGGTGGCTGATCCATCTCAATCCTCTTCTCACTTTGGTTCTCAAGTATTTATGGCTGGGACGATTCCCATCCACATCAGTACTCGGGAAAAAGAGTATCTGTTGCCTGCCGGGAAAGAGCCTGAGGTCCCCTCTAGCGCTCCTTCGTCCAGTTCTGGTTCGCTCCATATCAAGATACCTAGCACTAAGACGCCAATCCGACCCCCTCGGAAAGGTGTACTCCAGAAATCTTCTTACAACCCTAATGCTCGTGCTGCCCAGCACTACAGCATCGTTGAGGCACTTAGCCCAGGCTCCGTTAGCTACGTCCGCTTTAGAAGTACTCCAGAGCTGCCCCTCTCAGAGGAAGTCCTTGCTATCGGCCATCGGTGGCATAGATCCGGCTGACTCTGATCTGATTACTTTTGACCTGGAAAGCCATATACCGAGACTGCCTCACCACATTACCTTCCTCATACAGGTCATTATCAATTCCAAAACGATTCATTGTACAGTCATTGATGAAGGCGCTTCAACTTGCATCATGTCTGTTGCCTGTTGGAAGGCTATTGGTTCTCCGACTCTGAGCCAGTCTCCTATGACCTTGGAAGCCTTTGATGGGAGAGAGTATCGTCTTTATGGTATACTCCAACGTTTTCCCATTTCTTTGGAAGGGAAGACAGTTGAAATGGAAGTTGAAGTTGTTGATGCTAATCTTACCTACAAACTCCTTCTGGGACGTAGCTGGACATACGCCACGCGAGCCGTGGCTTCATCTCTATTTCATGTCATTAGTTTCCCTCATTAGGGAAAGATCATCACCGTCGACCAACTGTCCTTCTTCTCCTCCTCTTTCGAAGGCAATGTGCCATTTGTGGAGCATACCTCCATCCCATATGAGAGTGTGGGAGCTGGACTTTTTAAAGATCCTGCCCCGATGGGTTTTTTTTTCACTCCCACCTCCTAACGTCGCTCCTATAAATATGATTTCCGTTCGCTCTGATCCGTGGGTTCTTCCCTTCGCTGATCAGGTAGAATCTTGGGGCGATGAGATGCTGTTGAGTCCTGCCGAGCTCAACTACGTCGAAATTGTTTTTGCATCGGCTCCACCTTCTGAACCTACTCCTTCGAGCAGGGCTCCTGACTCGTATGCTCATTCCCATTGGCTTGGAGATGACATTTCTTCGGACCCGTTCAAGGAAACATTTCCTTCCGATGAAGCCATTATCGAGACCATGTCTCTCGAGGAACCCCCTTGGTCTGATCATCACCATCATTCCTCGTTCCTCCTTGCCCACCGGGAAATGATTACCTGCCTCGAGCGGTTTGCTTCTTGTCTCCCATCCCAACCCCTTCAGATACCAATTCAAGTTTATCAAGTGTCTTCTGAAGGCAATATGGGAAACATCACGCAGACCCAACCCATCGACATCTTTGTGAAACTAGGGATTGTCAAGCATATCCATGTCGGAGTCACTTGTACTCTGGAGGAAATTCAGCTTTATACTGATCTTTTTCGCGAATTTCGTGATATCTTTGCATGGTCTTACGAAGAAATGCCCGGCATTGATCCTAGCATAGTGGTGCATGAGATACCTACGTATTCGGATGCTAAGCCTGTTCGTCAACGTCTACGCCCCGTGCACCCCCAAAAGGCTGCATCCATTAAAGCAGAAGTTGAAAAGCTTCTTAAGGCTAGTTTTATTTACCCCATCCCACTCACAGATTGGGTCTCCAATATCGTCCCTGTGACTAAAAAACAGGGTACCATTCGAGTCTGTGTTGATTATCGTGATATTAACCGGGCCTATCCCAAAGATAACTTCCCCACACCCTTCATTGACCAGCTCATTGATGAGTGTGCTGGGAGCGAAATGTTTTCATTTATGGACGATTTTTCTGGGTATAACCAGATCAATATTGCGCCCACAGATCAGCACAAGACTACCTTTATCTGTCCGTGGGGCACTTTCACCTACAAAAAGCTCCCTTTCGGTTTGAAGAACGTCGGTGCTACCTTCCAACGTGCAATGTCCTATGCATTCCATGACATTCGACACATTGTACAACCGTACTTGGATGATCTACCAGCTCATTTAGCAAAGCGCCAGGACCATCCTGCCCATCTTCGCAAAATCTTTCTCCGCTATCGACACTACCACATCAGGCTCAATCCTCATAAGTGTGTCTTCTGCGTTGAGTCAGGCAGACTGCTCGGGTTTATCATCTCCCGAGAGGGCATCCGTCTGGATCCCCTTAAAGTCGAGGCTATTCTAAATCTTCCTCCCCCTGCTTCTTTGCAGCAACTGCAGAGCTTGCAAGGCAAAGCAAATTTTCTAAGACGATTCATTCCGATCTATGCCGAAGTGGCTAAAGGTTTCACGCGATTACTTAAGCGAGATACCCCTTTTCATTGGGATGCCGCTGCTTAAGAGTCCTTCGAGCATCTCAAGGGTCTTCTTGTTTCTGCTCCATTGTTGTGTCCTCCGAATTATCATCGCGACTATACTCTGTACTTGGCCACTGCCGATACCACTATTGGCATGGTTCTTGTTCAAGATGATGATGATGACACTGAGCATGTCATATATTATCTCAGCCGCAATCTTCTAGATACGGAAACTTGATACGCGTACGTCGAGAAGTTGGCATTGGCTTCCGTTTGTGCCGTCCAATGTTTCCGCCATTATATCTTGTTGCATACTACGACCGTGGTTTCTGATTGCAACCCGATGACGTACATTCTGTCACGTCAGTTACTGGGGGGCAAGTACTCGAAGTGGATCGTTATCCTCCAAGAGTTTGACTTGGAATTCACCATCACCAAGTCTAAGAAATCCCTTGTCTTTGCTGAGTTACTCTGCTCTTTGCCATCTCCTACCGCGCCCTCTCGGTCAGAGGACCATATCCCGGATGAAACTCTGTTCCTAATTAGCACCCTCGATCCCTGGTATGGGGATATCATTGTATATCTGCAGACGTCCTCTTTTCATCCCGATGTGTCTAAGGATGCTCGGCGACGGATTCATCATCAGTCTTAGCCCTATCGTATCATTGGGGACACCCTGTACTGTCTCGGCACCGACTCCATTCTCCGCCGATGCCTAACATTCGAGGAAGCTGAGTGAGTTTTGAATGACTACCATTCTAGCGCCTGTGGTGGTCACATGTCCGGATATGCTACTGCTCAAAAGATCCTCCGCGCTGGTTATTTCTGGCCCTTCATTTTTAAGGATTGCATTCTTGCTGTCTGCTCTTGTCACGAGTGCCAGATCTACCAGCGGAAGATGCGTGTGCCTCCCGCTCCATTGCACCCTGTTGTTACCGTCGGCCCTTTTGCAAAATGGGGCATTGATTATATGACCTGTAACCCTCGCTCGGCCGGGGGGCATGGGTATATTATCGTTGCCGTTGATTACTTCACAAAATGGGCCGAGGTGATGCCCACATTATCTGAAGATGGTCACACAGCGGCGCAATTTTTGTTTAATCATGTTATTTCACTGTTCGGAGTCCCCCAGGCTATCGTCACTGATCACAGGAAGCATTTTCGTAATCACATGATGACCGAGCTAACAACCCAGCTAGGCTTACGACATGATAGTTCGACTCCATACTATCCTCAGGCCAATGGCCAAGTAGAAGCCATCAACAAGGTTCTAGTTACGATGCTTCAACGTACCGTTGGCATGCACAAGTCTAACTAGCACTTGATGTTGTTCTCCGCCTTGTGGGCCTACCGAACCTCTGTGAAGGATGCCACCGGTTTCACTCCATTTCAATTAGTTTACAGACTAGAGGCTACCCTTCCAATCGAGTGTGAGATCCCTTCTTTGAAGTTGGCCATCGAATTACTTCCCAACACTACTCCGGTAGAAGAACACCTTCTTTACCTAGAACGGCTGGACAAGAACCGTCGGCTGGCCTCTCTAGTTATCGAAGCACAGAAGAAGAGAGTGAAAACTCACTTCGATCATACTGTCCATCCTCGTTCTTTTGTTGAGGGAGATTTAGTCCTGCTCTACGATCAAGCGAATGATAAGCTGGGGGCAGGAAAACTCGAGCCCATGTGGCTTGGGCCTTATATTGTAAAGAGAGTTTTGCAGAAAGGGGCCTACGAGCTAATTGACTTTGAAGGGAATCCTCTCGATAAGCCCCGAAACAGGCTATACTTGAAAAATTACTATGCGTGAATTCCATGCACTTTGGTTTGTACATACATGTGTTTTTAGTAGGTGTGTTGTGTGTGTGTTTTCATGTTTTTGGCTTGGTGTGAAGGCGTGATTGCCTCTTATTGTGTCTTTTGCTTCTTGTACAGATGTCTGGTGCACCTTACGTTGGTTTCACTAATGGTGCCTGCCGCGTACCCGCAACTTGTCCTCTGCGGTGTGGGTGATCTACGATCCTCACGGTGAGTTGATAGACCTTCAACAATGTAAACTTTGAAACGGGAACTGTAAACTCAAAACGGGAACTCTGGCCCAAAAACCTCAAAAAAACCACAAAAACAGTGCTCAAAACGAAAAGTGTGTATATTGGAACGATGTTTTTTTTTTTTAGGTGTCAATTTTGCGGCTGTTTTAAAAATGGCAGTGACTACGAAATTTTCTACGAAATTTTCCTGCAAAATATAGCTTCAGAACGAAAGTGTTGATACTGGAATAATGATTTTTTTTTTTAGGGTCAATTTTCATACTTTTTAAAAAATGCTAATAAAACCAATTTTTTATGTCTCAAACAAAGTTAAATTTTAAGGAAAAAACACATTAATGTTTCTGGTAGAATATCATTTTTCTTTCCTAAGTATAAATTTAACATGTTTTCAACCACAACATGCTAGATACAAAAGAAATTGAAAATTTTTCAACTATAAAACTAAAAAAACATGACATTATGAACAAATTATATCACTGAATGAATTCAAAAGTCTTTATTTGTATACTGAATAAAACAAACATTATATCTCTAATTTGATATTGCATTGTAGATATTTAAACAATAAGATTTATCATACTTAAGACATAATCCAACAACATAAAAATGCTTCATAACTTCTCATTTAACAAAATATGGAAAACATCAATTTTATTTGAAGATACGATGCATACATCAGTTATATAAACTATCTTAAACAATTATTCAAAATCACTCATATTTTCTTGCACACCATCAGAATTCACATCTTCAAATGAGTGACTGGATGTTGACGAAGATGTTCCATATTCTTCTCTTTCATCAACTAGTGCCCCATCTGAGTTCACATGCATGCCCAACATTCCAGGTTTCAAAAGTCTTCTAAATCTACGACTGGTTTCAGCAGACTCCCATGTCAACACTGTTCCTTCTGGTAACAACCTTTTTAGAATCTCTGTCGTCTTGAAGCGAAGAGTTCCTCTCTACTTCCATGGTGGATTTTTGCAAACAATACTAATTTTTTTTATATATGTTTTCTCTACACACTAACCATAACATAACCATACTTATTTGAATGAAAAAGGGACCAAGTAAATTGATTGTTATCCCCCACTCTACGTATTTAGTGGTTTAAAATTTAAAATTGTTCTTCAACTTGTTTGTCTTTTCATTATTTTCAAAAAAAAATTCCACGTGGTGCATCAACTCGCAGTGATCATTGATGCTTTTACGAGCCACACTATGTACAATGGGTTAATATATAGAGCATATTGTTTCTTTATTATGCTTGTTAGTATACTTAGAAAGAAAGGACATACCATTTATGGTGATTTGGTACATCTTAACTCGCTATTGAGTTAAAATTTCCTGCAATTGTCGGTCAATTATTATTATTAAATGTAGTAATGCACCTTTAACAATGCTCCAATAGATCTTAAGTACATTAATAAACAAATTTCATGGCCGTATTGATGTGCCCTTAATTTCTATGATTCACTACTGGTGGTGCTCTAGGACATAAAAAAAACACCATGAGATAATATTTTAAAAAATTATTGTGCCAATGAATGCATGATACTTGAGAACACCAATGTTCTAAAAATTATTACAACGCACAATTGATGATGCATTATAACAAATTGGGAATCAATGACTTTTACTCATTATTTTGGAAGAAAACTTTAAGTTTAATATTCAATGAATATAACAAAGGGTAATTTAGACTAGATTTTTTTTATTTTCCACCCGCCCCCCACGCCCAGAAAGATCTAATAAGCACCTTCAAATTACCGAGCTTGATATTGCATACTCTAATCATAATATTTGACTACCTACACCATATCTATGTGTGAAAGCTCTGAAATGTTCATCCATCCGGAAACCTGCCAAGAAGTAGTGGAAGATATGGCGGATATATATATATATATATATATATATATATATATATATATAGATATATATATATATACCATGGATTTGGCACCCTAGATCACTCTTTCTACAATACAATAGCATAGAATGGATATATGAATACTTTCATATGAAACGTGATAAGAGTTCATTAATAATACCCTGCACTGAATAGATGAACCTTTTAATACATCTCTTAAACGAAAGGAACGCTGTGAACGAGTCTTTTACGACGTTTCAGGGAGGAACGCTGTGAATATCTAGAGGAAAGTTGTCAGTGAATCTTTTAATATTTAGGAATGCTGTGAAAGAATCTTTTAATGCATCCTTAACCAGACTGTATGTTCGGGTCATCCGAGAACAAACTGCAAGGTCAACCGTTGAATTTCTTGCTGGGAAGTTCCGATAACCAAAGTTACAATCGGGTCTAGGTCTTCTGTAAAATACTATTGGATATATATTCCTAGAAGACCTGCTCAGAGTTAATGGATGATATGACCGTCACCTATAAAAATTAAATAACCCATAAACATAGGTATTCACAGCCTTTCTCCAACGAATGTGTTACAAAAGTTCATTTATTAGGTCCCAATCTTATGGCACTAAAATTTATGTTGGTGTGAGAAGACTGACACCTAATAATAAATGGACCTTTTTAATACTTTCTTTTGGAGGAAGGCTCTAGGTCTAATTAGAAGCAAAGGGCATCTGCATTAGAATACTATAGACATGGATGGAAAAATATTATCATATAGTTTGTGAAGCCATATTATGTCTACTTGTACTTTTGTTTAAATTATTGTTGTGAAGCCATATTGTGTCTACTTTTACTTTTGTTTAAATTATTGTTTGGTACAATCAAATGAAGATATTGAATATATCGATGAAATCATGGACAAAATGTCAATATTTGGGAGTTTGGTTTGTGACATACGATAGAACCCTAGAAATAGATTTATCAATGTAGGTGAATTTTGCCGCTATATCAATGGGGTTTGGATAGTCACTCAATTGGATGGACGCCTAATAAATGAACTTTTTTTAGTAAATATTTTTGGAGGGTTGTAGGTCTAATTAGAATCAATACTCTTCTGCATTAAAATACTATAGAGCTGGATGGAAAAATATTTGCATATAGTTTGGGACGTCATATATGGCCCGATACAGGTGGAAGTACTTTTGTTTAGATTATTGTTCTTGTACAATTGTATAATGATATTGAATTTATATATGAAATCATCGACACAACGTTAAAATTGGGGAGTTTGGTTCAATTTAATATGTGACATAATAAAATTCGTAATCAATCATATTGTCATTTGCTCCATATTCATTGGATGCATCTCGATTTAAATGAGATGTATGTTGATTGGATGCATGAAAATGCAGATATTAAAATTTGTAATCAACGATATTATGATTTGCTCCGTATTTATTTCATTATTGGATCGATGCATTGAAATGGAGATTTTAATTTGGATGATTGGAAGATGCATCTTTATTATTAGCATAACCAAATGTTGTTGATATATCCTGAAAAGTATCGTTTTCCAAATAAATTATAATTACAGGTTATCATTTGGAGTATTCGACTCGTTCAATAGCATTTCACCATAAATCCTGCGAGTAATGAAAATCCATAGAATACGGAAAATATAAAAGTATATTAACCGTACAAATCATTAATACGTTTCAATTTGTTCAGCAATTCGGTTTGTTTAGCCAAGGCTTTTGATAGTACGATCTGCTATCATGAAATTGCTCTTCGTTGACCCAGCTGGCAAACCGGCAAACTCATGATTGAAATCAGTAAATTGTCCTGTAGTTCGATCATACAAATAGTGATTTTGTTTCAAAGTTTAGTTAAAACACTGACTCCTCCCCGTAAACTGCAATACATCTCATGATACTATTCAATACTCATGATACTATTCTATATTACCGGAGCGTCGATTCCCGGAATCGACGCTCCGGCAATTTTCTTTGTGCTGCAGAGGATTTATCACCAAATGGTTTCTTGAACATTTATTACCCAAATGGCTTCTTGAACATTTATTACCGACTGTGTCATTAATGATTAATTGCGTATTTTGGTGGTGCAACTTCTGAGTCATGGAATAAATGACGATAAGCGAGATACCATCGCGACTTGAAGATTATGAAGAGAAACGACTCTGATGGAAACCAGCAATCACTGACTTCTGTACAATAGTTACAAGCCGCGCTGTCTTATTTTCTTTGAGCAAATAAATCAATAAATAAATGCGAATCTCCGACTTATCATTTGTTTGGAGCTCAAATGTATTTCAAGCTTCCACTTACCATTTTTTTTTAATACGAAAGGCCTATGAGTCTGCTGATTTCATTTTTTATATTTTAATTTGTATATGAAAAGAAAATGAAAATGATGCTGAACACTGTATATCATTTCTGTTAATAATGTAGTTGTGATGGTAATTTATAAAAATAATAAGATAAGATTTAGATCTCAATTGCATATTATAGAAATGACTTCAAATTATTAAATTTAAAAATAGTTCAAAAAACTGTAATCTCGATAACATATAATGAAGATGACCCTATTTCACCTCCTACTGCAACAACGTTTAAATTTTTACTAAAGCATAAAATAAAGCAAATAAAAATCCTTTACATTACCAAATTTAATTCTCGATAACATATAATGAAGATGACCCTATTTCACCTCTTACTGCAACAACGTTTAAATTTTTACTAAAGCATAAAATAAAGCAAATAAAAATCCTTTACATTACCAAATTTAATTTTAGATGGTCAAATGCAAAGATCCTTTACATTACCAAATCCAATTTTCCGCGGGTCACTGAGATGTGCTATAGGTATAATGTATGCCATAGAGCATCTTGTGCAGTCCACCGTATGCGGATTTCAGAGAACCTCAGAGACTATTTAATGTGCATTGTGTAACAAACCATTATATTGTGTAACAAATGTGTTCCATGCCATGAGTGTGATTACTATGGTAATACCATGCAATGAATCACTGAAATAACGAGCCACTAATTTTTATTGCAATCCACAGAGTCACGGCCTTGACATATATAGCAAGTCAAGACATAATTACAATGCCACACGTGATTTCTACATGTTGAAAATATAATTTCAACTGCGATCGCCGATATCGCATCGGCAAAATGAAGTGAAGGAATTATAAAGGAGCCTTTTGTGTTTGCGATAAGCGATCGCCGATATCGCATCGGCAAAATGAAGTGAAGGAGTTATAAAGAAGCTTTTGTGTTTGCGATAAGCGATCGCCGATATCGCATCGGCATATCGCTATCGGCAATATCATAGGGTCGGGGTCTTTGACATGAGTAAAGTTGCGATGCGATGGAGTGGACCCGATGGCTTCCCAAAACCAAATTGCATAATGTTTGAAATTCACCCGACGACAAATATTAAATGTTGCGTGGAGTAAATCTAAGTTTTGGTTGACCATACGTCTTAATGAAATGTCATAGTGGTAGGTAAAATATTAAAGTTTTACATAGAGTTCGTAAGTTTTTTTTATTAAAAGGTATGGGCGTATGTACTTATTACAAAAAATTCTGTATGGGATATGTGTATGTAATTTATTACTGTGTTGACCATTGTTTCTTGGATGGCACACGGGAGGTTTTAGTGTGAGCTCACAGTAGAGTAAAAAATTAGAGTGGTGAAGCGAAAACCATGTGTGGTATGTATTGAACACACAGCAGTGTGTAAAAAGATAGAACCAGATGATGTAATTTTTTTTGGTGTAGGGAAAAACCATGTGTGGTTTTGCACAGCAGTGCATAAAGAAAATGGTGAAGTTTTTTTTGTAAGTCTGAGTGAATTTTGTTTACAGCAGTAAACTTATGTAAATTTTATTTTACAGCAGTGGATGAAGATTTTACACAGCAGTGTAAAAATCATTTTGTAAAAGAGGCAGAGTATTTGTTTTGGTAAATCCCTCTCAGTAAAAGAGGATGTATCAGTTTTTGTTTTAATGAATAGAAATCTTTTATGGTGGTGAAATACTCTAGTTCTCTGAGTGAAATTTCTTTTAAGTCTTCTATGCACAAAAGATCCTGGAGTAAAAGAAACAGAGCATTGCCTCAGTGTGTTTAAATATTGGTTTTTGGTATTTTCCCCATTTAAAAAGAAAAATACCCAACAGTGGTATCAGAGCAGGCTCAGGCTCTTTAAAGAGGTTAAAGAAGCTGAAGGGAGAAGGTTGTTGCTGCAGCAAAACTTCTCAGTCAGACAGAAGACTCAGACAACAAAGGGTTCAGGTATTTCTCAAAGATTTTTCTTTGTGTTGCTGCTGAAAGAAACAGTCATTTTTTTTAAATACACAGTCAAGGAATGGCCAGCACAAGCACTGGTATGGGTTTGTTTAACACCCAGCTCCCACAGTTTAATGGGAAGAACTATGATTATTGGTCAATAACTATGACAGCCCTACTTGCCTCTCAAGACTTATGGGAAATAGTTGAAGAAGGCTTTGAAGAACCAGCAGATGAAACTGAGTTCAATGCATTAACTCAGGGAGAGAAGGATCAACTTAAGAACAATAGGAAGAAGGATTCAAAAGCCCGAGTGTTGTTGTATCTAGCAGTAGACCAGAGTATGTTTCCAAGGTTAGCAGCATTTAAGACAGCCAATGAAGCATGGCAAACCCTCAAGACAGCCTATCAAGGCATGGAGAGAGTGAAGACAGCAAAACTACAATTGCTGAGAAAGGATTTTGAGAACTTGAACATGAAGGAGTCAGATAACATTGACTCATTCTTCACTCATGTGATTGGAGTAATCACACAAATGAGAACTCATGGAGAAACCATTGAAGATAGAAGGATTGTGGAGAAAATATTGAGGGTCTTACCCTCAAAGTTTGATGCCATAGTCACCACCATTGAAGAGACAAAGGATCTCTCAAGATATTCAGTAGATGAGCTACATGCATCACTGATAACACATGAGCAGAGGTTGAGTAGGAATGAAAAATCATCCCTTGAGCAAGCCTTCAAGACCCAGATGTCCTTTGGAAGAGGAAGAGGTCAAGGAAGAGGAAACCGAAGAGGAAGAGGCAGAAGCCAGAACAGAGGTGGAAGGAACAACCCATCAAATGCACAAGGAAGAGGCAGCAATCCAAATCAGAACCTAGGCCAAGGCAGCAGCCAACAAAGAGATCAACATCATGCTTAAGGACAAAGGTATGATAAATCTAATGTTCAATGCTATTATTGCAAAAAGTATGGACATTATGCTAGTGATTGTAGAAAGAAACATCATGATATGAACAGCAGACAGAATGCAAATGTTACAAGAGAAAACAACAGTCAAGAAAATGTCCTGTTAGCTTGTAACATGGCTGAAACACATAGTGAGGACATATGGTTTTTAGACTCAGGTTGCAGCAACCATATGACCGGAAACATTGCCTTCTTTTCTGCTTTAGATAAAAATGTGAAATCAGAAGTCACACTAGGAACTGATAGTAAAGTGTCTGTTATGGGAAAAGGAGAAATAAAAATACTTTCAAAGCAAGGAGAAAGGAAAACCATAGCAGATGTATACTATGTCCCCGGAATGAGATGTAATCTCTTGAGTATTGGACAACTTGTCCATAAGGGGTACAATGTTTTCTTTAAAAATGATGTGTGCACCATCATGGATATACCACCCAGCAAAAGATGCATTGCTGAAGTGAAGATGACAAGGAACAGGATGTTCCCTCTCCGGATCAGGACTGACATGAAGAACAAAAGGGAAATGGCAGCAGTCACCCAAGAGGCCTTCCAGAGCGTGCCAAAGGATGAGAATTGGTTATGGCACTTGAGATTTGGGCATCTCAATTTTGGAGGTCTAAACTTATTGAGCAGAAAAGGAATGGTAAAGGGATTACCATTGATAGAGAAACCGGACAGCCTATGTGAAGGCTGCATTTTGGGAAAACAACACAGAGAAAGTTTTCCATCAGGTAAGAGCATAAGGGCAAAGACACCCTTAGAGATTATCCACTCAGATTTGTGTGGACCAATGCAAGCTCCATCATTAGCTGGCAGCCAATATTTCCTAACATTCATTGATGACTGTACAAGAAGAACTTGGATATATTTCCTTAAAAACAAAAGTGAAGTGTTTGAGAAATTCCAAAATTTCAAAGCACTTGTGGAGAACCAAAGCGGGCTGCATATAAAAGTTTTGAGAACTGATAGAGGAGGTGAGTATATCTCCAAGGAATTCCTAAGATTTTGTAGAGAAAATGGAATTCATAAACAATTTACAACTCGGTACACCCCACAGCAAAATGGAGTTGCTGAAAGGAAGAACAGGACCATCATGGATATGGCGAGGAGCATGTTGAAGGCAAAACATTTGCCGAATGAGTATTGGGCTGAAGCTGTACATAGTGCAGTTTATATACTGAACAGGTGTCCTACAAAAGCAGTCATGAACAAAGTGCCAGAAGAGGCATGGAGTGGGAGAAAGCAAGGAGTCACCCACATGAGAGTTTTTGGGTGTGTGGCCTATGCACACATACCAGATCAGCTAAGGAGGAAGTTGGACAGCAAAGGGGAGAAATGCATCTTCATTGGATACAGTGATGAATCCAAAGCCTACAGGCTGTACATTCCATCTACCAGGAAGTTCTTTGTAAGCAGGGATGTTCAATTCGTTGAGGAAGAAGCTTGGGATGGAAGCATAGAGAAAACAGTGAATGTCAAAAACTGTTTGTCTCATGATGAAGATGATGAGGAGGTGGTTGAAATACATCCCCAAACAGCAGCGCCAACACAAGGACAGCAAGGGACACCATTGAGGACAACACAAGGACAGCAAGGTACACCATTGAGGATCAATGAAAGTGCTTCTCCAAGCACACCACAAGGAGGAAATTCAAGTGCATCTTCAAGCACTTGCACACCAAGTGAAAGAGGTAAGAAATTTAGAAATCTAAGTGACATTTATGATGAAGGAATGAATTCCTTATTTGCCTTGTATTGCCATGTTGATGATCCTATTCATTTCGAGGAAGCAATCAAAGATAGGAAATGGATAGAAGCTATGAATGAGGAAATTAATGCCATAGAGAGAAACAAAACATGGGATTTGGTTGAGTTACCAAAAGGCAAAGAAGTCATTGGTGTGAAATGGGTCTATAAGACCAAGAGCAATGCTGAAGGCAAGATAGAAAGGCACAAGGCAAGGCTGGTTGTAAAAGGGTACAAGCAGCAGTATGGGAGAGATTATGAGGAGACTTTCGCACCGGTTGCAAGAATGGAAACCGTGAGAGCAGTGCTGTCCATAGCAGCTCAAAACAAATGGAAAGTCTACCAAATGGATGTGAAATCAGCATTCCTAAATGGAGTGTTAATGGAAGAGGTCTATGTGGAACAGCCTCTAGGATATGAGAAGAAAGGAGAAGAGCACAAAGTGTGCAAATTAAAGAAAGCTCTTTATGGGCTGAAGCAAGCGCCAAGAGCATGGTACAGCAGGATAGATTCTTATCTATTGGATAATGAATTTGACAAATGTGAAGGAGAACCCACTGTCTACATCAAGGAAAAGGATGGTAAAATTTTAATTGTTGTCTTGTATGTAGATGATGTTATTTTCACTGGAAATGATATTTATCTTATTGAGAATTTTAAATCAGTCATGAAGGATGAATTTGAAATGACTGACATGGGTTTGTTGAGATACTTCTTAGGCATAGAAGTAGATCAAAATGAAAAAGGAATTTTTATATCTCAAGCAAGATATGTAAATCAAGTTCTGGGCAGATTTAAGATGGAAGAATGCAAGGCAGCCATCACTCCCACAGTGATGGGATTAAAGCTCAGCAGAGAGGACAGCAACAAGGATTTTGATCCTAGTTTGTATAAAAGCATTGTAGGCAGCCTTATGTATTTAACAGCAACTAGGCCTGATTTAATGTATGCTGTTAGTTTAATTTCCAGATTCATGGAGAGGCCAAAGGAGGCACATTGGCAGGCAGCAAAGAGAATTTTGAGGTATGTCAAAGGTACCAAAATGTTTGGCATATTATATGGTGTCTCAGAAAGTTCAGATTTAATTGGCTACACTGATAGCGATTGGGCTGGAAATGTAGATGATCGGAAGAGCACTTCCGGTTATGTGTTTCATATGGGTTCAGGAGCCATTTCATGGGCTTCTAAGAAACAGTCCATTGTAGCATTGTCTACAGCAGAGGCTGAATATGTGGCCGCTACAGCAGCAGCATGTCAGGCAGTGTGGATGAGAAGAATGTTGAGAAGCTTAGGCCAAGAGCAGGCAAAAGCGACAGTGATATTTTGTGACAATAGCTCAGCTATTGCATTGTCAAAGAATTCAGTGTTTCATAAAAGAACGAAACACATTGATACAAGGTTTCACTACATCAGAGAATTGGTGAACAATGGAGAAATTGTCTTGGAACATTGCAGTACTCAGGAACAGGTAGCAGACATTTTGACAAAGCCATTGGATCAGAAGAGCTTTGAATTTTTGAGGAAGTGTTTGGGTATGATTGAATGCCCGACAGTTGAAATTAAAGGGGAGTGTTGAAAATATAATTTCAACTGCGATCGCCGATATCGCATCGGCAAAATGAAGTGAAGGAATTATAAAGGAGCCTTTGTGTTTGCGATAAGCGATCGCCGATATCGCATCGGCAAAATGAAGTGAAGGAATTATAAAGAAGCTTTTGTGTTTGCGATAAGCGATCGCCGATATCGCATCGGCACATCGCTATCGGCAATATCATAGGGTCGGGGTCTTTGACATGAGTAAAGTTGCGATGCGATGGAGTGGACCCGATGGCTTCCCAAAACCAAATTGCATAATGTTTGAAATTCACCCGACGGCAAATATTAAATGTTGCGTGGAGTAAATCTAAGTTTTGGTTGACCATACGTCTTAATGAAATGTCATAGTGGTAGGTAAAATATTAAAGTTTTACATAGAGTTCGTAAGTTTTTTTTATGAAAAGGTATGGGCGTATGTACTTATTACATAAATTCTGTATGGGATATGTGTATGTAATTTATTACTGTGTTGACCATTGTTTCTTGGATGGCACACGGGAGGTTTTAGTGTGAGCTCACAGTAGAGTAAAAATTAGAGTGGTGAAGCGAAAACCATGTGTGGTATGTATTGAACACACAGCAGTGTGTAAAAAGATAGAACCAGATGATGTAATTTTTTTTGGTGTAGGGAAAAACCATGTGTGGTTTTGCACAGCAGTGCATAAAGAAAATGGTGAAGTTTTTTTTTGGAAGTCTGAGTGAATTTTGTTTACAGCAGTAAACTTATGTAAATTTTATTTTACAGCAGTGGATGAAGATTTTACACAGCAGTGTAAAAATCATTTTGTAAAAGAGGCAGAGTATTTGTTTTGGTAAATCCCTCTCAGTAAAAGAGGATGTATCAATTTTTGTTTTAATGAATAGAAATCTTTTATGGTGGTGAAATACTCTAGTTCTTTGAGTGAAATTTCTTTTAAGTCTTCTATGCACAAAAGATCCTGGAGTAAAAGAATCAGAGCATTGCCTCAGTGTGTTTAAATATTGGTTTTTGGTATTTTCCCCATTTAAAAAGATAAATACCCATCACTACATGTCACAAAGAAGAACGATGACATAGAATATCACAGTGATATGTGCGAGCCTTCATATTCTGAGGTATACGAGTTACTGACATACGAAATGCGAGTACAATTGAATCATAGATTCCATAGATTAGTAATACAAAGAGCCATAAGAGCGTTTGATCCTCTTGGATGCAAGTCACCAAAGATTATACGTGAGTCACAGATCTGGAGTGTGAGTTTAAACTTGCCAAGTGAACCATAGATGTATATATGTGAGCCATACTTTAAGTCCATTGTGATTTAATATATGCGGTTTCATGAACAATGAATACAAATTTTGGTCCTCTTAGATGTTTCAGACTTGGTGACTGTTATAAAAAATGCCAACAAAGGTGATCTTCAAGCCTCCGTAACCAAACCTTCGCTCTGATTCCATGTTGGAAAATTGGGAGGCTTATGGTTTAGTGTGATTTTCCTTTCTTTCATAGCCAGGTGGACCATATCCAAACCTCAGGTGTCATGCAAATTGTTTGCATCACACTTTTATGAGAATTAAATAAATTTTTTATCGGAGCGTCGATTCCCGGCCCCTTCGCTGGAGCGTCGATTCCGGGAATCGACGCTCCGACAATTTTCTTTGTGCTGCAGAGGATTTATCACCAAATGGCTTCTTGAACATTTATTACCCACGGAAAATTGGATTTGGTAATGTAAAGGATTTTTATTTGCTTTATTTTATGCTTTAGTAAAAATTTAAACGTTGTTGCAGTAAGAGGTGAAATAGGGTCATCTTCATTATATGTTATCGAGAATTAAATTTGGTAATGTAAAGGATTTTTATTTGCTTTATTTTATGCTTTAGTAAAAATTTAAACGTTGTTGCAGTAGGAGGTGAAATAGGGTCATCTTCATTATATGTTATCGAGATTACAGTTTTTTGAACTATTTTTAAATTTAATAATTTTAAGTCATTTCTATAATATGCAATTGAGATCTAAATCTTATCTTATTATTTTTATAAATTACTATCACAACTACATTATTAACGGAAATGATATACAGTGTTCAGCATCATTTTCATTTTCTTTTCATATACAAATTAAAATATAAAAAATGAAATCAGCAGACTCATAGGCCTTTCGTATTAAAAAAAAATGGTAAGTGGAAGCTTGAAATACATTTGAGCTCCAAACAAATGATAAGTCGGAGATTCGCAATTATTTATTGATTTATTTGCTCAAAGAAAATAAGACAGCGCGGCCTGTAACTATTGTACAGAAGTCAGTGATTGCTGGTTTCCATCAGAGTCGTTTGTCTTCATAATCTTCAAGTCGCGATGGTATCTCGCTTATCGTCATTTATTCCATGACTCAGAAGCTGCACCACCAAAATCCGCAATTAATCATTAATGACACAGTCGGTAATAAATGTTCAAGAAGCCATTTGGGTAATAAATGTTCAAGAAGCCATTTGGTGATAAATCCTCTCCAGCACAGAGAAAATTGCCGTCGGGCGGGGCGGGGCGGCCTGGGGGTGGCGCTGCGCAGGCGGCGCCTACGCAGCGCCACCCCCGGGCCGCCCCGGGCCGCCCGAGGGGCGGAGCGTCGATTCCCGGAATCGACGCTCCCGTAATATAGAATAGTATCATGAGTATTGAATAGTATCATGAGTATTGAATAGTATCATGAGATGTATTGCAGTTTACGGGGAGGAGTCAGTGTTTTAAGTAAACTTTGAAACAAAATCACTATTTGTATGGTCAAACTGATGATCGAACTACAGGACAATTCACTGATCTCAATCATGAGTTTGCCGGTTTGCCAGCTGGGTCAGCGAAGAGCAATTTCATGATAGCAGATCGTACTATCAAAAGCCTTGGCTAAACAAACCGAATTGCTGAACAAATTGAAACGTATTAATGATTTGTACGGTTAATATACTTTTATATTTTCCGTATTCTATGGATTTTCATTACTCGCAGGATTTATGGTGAAATGCTATTGAACGAGTCGAATACTCCAAATGATAACCTGTAATTATAATTTATTTGGAAAACGATACTTTTCAGGATATATCAACAACATTTGGTTATGCTAATAATAAAGATGCATCTTCCAATCATCCAAATTAAAATCTACATTTCAATGCATCGATCCAATAATGAAATAAATACGGAGCAAATCATAATATCATTGATTACAAATTTTAATATCTGCATTTTCATGCATCCAATCAACATACATCTCATTTAAATCGAGATGCATCCAATGAATATGGAGCAAATGACAATATGATTGATTACGAATTTTATTATGTCACATATTAAATTGAACCAAACTCCCCAATTTTAACGTTGTGTCGATGATTTCATATATAAATTCAATATCATTATACAATTGTACAAGAACAATAATCTAAACAAAAGTACTTCCACCTGTATCGGGCCATATATGACGTCCCAAACTATATGCAAATATTTTTCCATCCAGCTCTATAGTATTTTAATGCAGAAGAGTATTGATTCTAATTAGACCTACAACCCTCCAAAAATATTTACTAAAAAAAGTTCATTTATTAGGCGTCCATCCAATTGAGTGACTATCCAAATCCAATTGATATAGCGGCAAAATTCACCTACATTGATAAATCTATTTCTAGGGTTCTATCGTATGTCACAAACCAAACTCCCAAATATTGACATTTTGTCCATGATTTCATCGATATATTCAATATCTTCATTTGATTGTACCAAACAATAATTTAAACAAAAGTAAAAGTAGACACAATATGGCTTCACAACAATAATTTAAACAAAAGTACAAGTAGACATAATATGGCTTCACAAACTATATGATAATATTTTTCCATCCATGTCTATAGTATTCTAATGCAGATGCCCTTATTCTATATTGGTGCGCTTATTCTATATTATATCCATGGTACAGGTATCCGTGCAAGTTATAAACAAATATTTCATGAAATCATTAAAATGAAGCCTCAAACTTCCACCGAGCATTTGTCTAATTATGGCAAGGTGTGTACTCATGGTTTTGTATTATAAATGTAATTTAATTTTTTTACGGTTTTAATTAGGATATTAATAAAGTATAATAAAAATAAGTGATGATAGATGCTATATTTTAATTGAGTGGATTATTTTTAATTGGTTATATTTCTCTTTAATTTTCATAACTTAATGTTTTGACCAAGAACCCTTTTTGGCGTGAAAAGCTTACGAGTTGGGGTTTATAACTCTCACCAAATACATTTTAGAAATGTTTGTCTTTCTTCTTAATGAGTCTTTGACTGCTCACACTTACATTACTAGAACATGCTCTTTTGAGGTTACCTGTGGAGATTTAATTATGTAGTATATTCCTTTTATGGTTTTCTATACAAATTGTCGATTGTACAAGTGCTTTATAAATCATATCTGGGTACATTGTGTGGAGAACTATGGTATCCCCAGGCAACTAGATGCAAAAAAAATTAATTATGTTTTGCTAGGGATAGTAAAAGGTTACCTATTATGTTATGCATGTTGCTTGTACATCTTCTTTGGTGGTTGTTCATTTTTCATTATAAAAATAAAGAAAAACCCTTATGTTCTCACATCTAAATTTTGTTTCACCATTTTGGGTATTAAACACCTTGGAAGGAAACACATGTGAATGATAAATCCTATAATAGTATGCTTGACATATATTACTAATATTACTAATTTTAAATTAGTTTTTCTTTCAATTTTTCTTAGCTCTCATGTATTACTTTCTTCGACTCTGATATTTTTCTCATTACATTATATTAGTTACAGTTGATACTTTTCAAAAATAGCTTGAAAGCCTTCATTCAACATATTATGTTTATGTGTGTTAGATAGAAATATCTAGAACAATAAATTCACTTAGTATTAAAAACAATCTACACATTCATTTACACATTTTTTTATGTTTTCAAGAGTACTTATATGTGTGTGTGTGTATGTTTGTTTAGTCTGTGGATAATGCAGGCTTAACCTAGGGCTTGCAGCAATCTTCAAGCCTATTAATTAGCGTTTATGATTGTTCCCCTTTGGTTCAATGACTTATAGTTTGTTTATTAACCTCGATAACTAACCTAACCCAAAGAAATATTACATTCCTCTTTTGATTTCATAATTTTCAAATTACAAAACATTAATACATTGGAATAACCACAAGCATAAAAAATAAAGACAAAAATCAGAAAACAAAAATACATGTTTAACATTCATTCGCTTATATGAATAAATGACTTGGCCTACCACAAAACCACAGTGAATAGAAAGATGCTCTACCAAACCAATGGGAACTAGTACCTGTACTGGAACTCCCCCTGAGCAATTTTTCTTTTTGTTTTGCTAAACTAAGAGTTGTAACTTCTATTTCATTAAATCGGAAAGAAAAATACATAAAATACAACAGTCCCCAAGGAACTTTGGGCTAAAGAAATATCAAACTGCTTAAAGCCATAGACCCACAAACAGAACAACAAAACCCTCGAAAAACAAACATAAGTCAACACCGTTCGATCACCCCTCAAAGATCTGACGGATGAGGCTCATATTGGGGCGAGAACCTGCAACCACGTTAAAATTAGAATCGAACCCAATGAGGAAATACGGACCATTCTAAAAGGATTTTGGGTCTGAACGGGGGGATAACCCTCGAGCATGTAGTCCACCCGAAATCCACCGATTCCCACCATGAAGCACAACAAACTCAAAGGATAACACTCACCTTGACCTACATACATATCCTTAATCGTCGAATCTCCTCGCTAGATCTAACGGCAGAGGAAGACATCGCTTGACCTACATACATATCCTTAATCGTCGAATCTCCCGCTAGATCTAACGGCAATTGAGAAAGATCCATTACAATGCAATTTCATTCAGCAAAGAATTAATCCTCTTCAATTTCTTCGAGATGCAATGCAAGAAATTGGGTTGAAGAAAGGGGACTTTAGTGAATCACGTGTGGCAAAAAAGGCAAAGGAACCCCAACCACCATTACATGGAATGTTTGGAAAGACATATATTGGGAAAGTTGCAGACATCAAAGACCCATTAGAAGAGGAAAATGAGCAAAATGAAACAGAAAATATTGTGGAAGAGGACAATGATGAAACTCTAGAGGACGAAGAATTTGGATTACGTGACATTGTTGATTAAATTTAAGTTATGCTTGTAAATCAAGCTTTGCAATGTTTTGACTTTGACATTTTATGAGAAGAATAAACACTCAATTAGGGTTGTTATATGTTCAATATTGGTAATATGTGATTTCTGCATTGATTTTTAAGTTAATCATTATTTTTTGAAAAAAAAAGTAGTTATTATTATCTTTTTGACATGTAATTCATAAAAAAAACTATTATTTGACCATTTTTAGTTAATATTTTTGTATAAAAATTGTGATTTTGACATGTTAATTCTAGCAAAAAATTATCAAAATGTTTAGTTTTTTTGTTATATTTATGTTAAAAATGGTTATTTTTTATGTCCATTGTTAAAAAATGTTGTTTTTTAGAAACAATTATTTCATGTGGATTGAAAAATTAATTAAGGATGTCTAAACATGTAGATTATCTAAAATTCAAACTATCGACTTTCTAATTTAAAAACGCAAAACAATAAAAACCCCACTAAAAAAAAAAAGAATTAAGATAGAGAACAAGAAAATATGAATACAATGACGACTTCAAAAACTATCAATTTTAGAAAATAATTTTTTACATTTCACACACTAGAAAATTTAAAGTCAAAAAATAGGTCTTTTAAAAAAAGGGTGTGATGCAGAATACTCACTTTTTAAAATCGGGATGAAAATCACTACCATTCACTACCATTCTAAAACTTAATGCACATGAAAAAAATTAAAGTTCCAAAAACCATGTTCTAAAAAAAACATGTGTATTCTGCATCACCACTTTTGAAAATCGGGTCATTTTTTTGCCACCTCTACAAAACGGGTAACAGTATCAGTTCCCGTTTCAAAGTTTACATTGTTCTTCAAGGTGCTTGTTTAGGTTGTACCACAAACAATGTCGCTAAATATAGTGCTGTGATTGAGTTACTGGCCGAGGCAATTAATCTCGGTATTCGTGCATTGGTTGTGAACCTAGACTCTCAACTTGTTGTCCACCAGCTCAATGGGTGATATTCCGTCAGAGACCATCGCATTTTAAGGTTGTATTTACATGTTAAATTGCTAGAGAGGAATTTTGATTTCAATACATATCAGCATATTCCACGATGGTTAAACACGTTAACTGATGCATTGGCTAATCATGTATTAGACAGACATTTGCATAACATGTAATCAAAACATCATACAAGAAAGCATATAAAGCACAATAATAGACCATAGGAATATGTATGTATATATATATATATATATATATATATATATATATATATATATATATATATATATATATATATATATATATATATATATATCGTGTGGCACATCGAGGCGCTAAAAAATAAGTGTACATGTCCAAATAGAGTCTGTGTTCTCCGTACATTTGAGACACATGTCTCTCAAAAAAATCACCAGCAGGAAATAAAAAGCTAGGTGTCTACTGCGGTGGGTTGTGCTCCTTGTAGTACACCGCCGCTCGTGTCACCCGCCTCAACAGGCGGTGCATCCTGGGTTCCAATCCTACTGTGTGGATCTGGGACACTCTGGGGACCTCCTCGATCCCCATATAATCTGGAATCCCTACTAGTAGGCCCTCAAGGTTCTGGATCACTGTCTCCATCGTATCATCTTCCGGAGGGGCCAAGGCTAGTGCTCCAATGCCCTGCGCGTCCCTCCGCGCCTCTGGAGCCAGTCCAAGGGGTCTCACTGATCCTACATCTGCATACCATAGTGTTTGTCACTAGGACATGTACATGAAAAAATAAAAAACATCATAAAAATAAAAATAAAAAAATGTGATCAAGTGTATTACCACCGTCATCCCACTGCTCTCCAGCGGGCAGCTACATGTCAGGATCTTCGCGGAAGTCCATGCCAGAATATGGCCAATCCTCCACAAAGATCGTCTGTCGCTCCAGCCACTCTCGGAAAAATGTCCCCCATGCTACTGGTCGTCCGCCACCTCCTCATGGCATGAAGTGAGCCCATCGTGTGGCCCTCGCCTCACGTGGCCTGGGTAAGTCCAAATCCATGTCTTGCAACTGCAGTGCTGGCACCCGCTCCAGCATGAGCGGGACTAAGATGGATCCATACCCAAACTCCTTCGTCTCTCTGCGACGGCAGTTGGTGAGTTGCCTCTTCATGTTTTCCGCTACCATCTTTGCCCAGTTAAACATGGTGGGATTGAGACACTCAAGAGCCAGCCGGAGCTGGGTCTTCGAAGCCTCATGTTGGGCTTGGGAGCCCGCTTCCCGTGTCACAATGAAAAGCATCGCACGAAGGATTACGTCCTCCACTGTCGAGATTGCCACCTTCCCACTCCTTGACTTGCATGCCTGTGGGCACACTCGAGCCATCAACATATCTAAGGAATCACCCCCGAGTCGCTGCCCCTCCAGAATGGGCCTCTCACCTCGACGGGACAACCCGGTCAAAAAATATATGTCTGTAGAGTCAAACTCGATATCCTGGCCTCGGATGATAAATTTCCCATCTGTGGGATTCCAGGCCCTGATCAGTAGCTCCAGCAAGTCAGGTTGTGATCGTAGGTGTGGAGTTAGGAAGAATTTGAGCAATCCGCATGCCCGCAGTGCGTTTCGGCGCCCCACATCGGCGAAAGCTTTGATATCGTTGTTATCATGCATGCATTCTTGCCAGACGAATTCCATTATACCTTCCAGGATGAGGAAAATTGGATTAGTACTTCGTTTGAAAATTTTAACGCGTAATTAGCAAAAAACATGAGTTTGCGTCGTCATCGTGTCTGTTTTAAAAACAGACGCGATGACGCGAGGTCTCCAGTTCATTTTTTCCGTGGTCATCACGGAAGTACATCACTCTTCTGCGATGATCAAGGCACGCCTTGTGTAAAATTTTTCGGCCATCGCGGACCTGGCAAGGTAAACCCGCGATGACCGAGCGGCGGAACCCGGTTTGAAAAACCGCCTAAACTACAACTTGGAATGATCAAAACGCATGAAAAAAGAATTAAATTGAAGCGTAGGGAAACGTGTGTCTACCTGGAACCAATTTCAGGATGAATGATGCATGGATGGGGCTGAAATTCGCTCGCCAACTTTAGTGCTCCAAGTTGCTCCAAAGTGAATTGAACAGTGCTATGGTAAAAATGAATGGGTTAATTCCTTTTTATAGTGATTTTTGCAAATTTAAAAGTTACATTTTATAAATGTGGGTTTTTCTCATTATTTTTCCATATGGATAGTCAAAATATGATTTTTTAACTATGTTTTTATGAATATTGTTCATTTTATATCGAATGGAGTTATGTGTGGCATGTTTTTGTGCAGGGCTTCAGGTGGTGGAATTATGACAGTTTCATATGTACTTGATCCAAAGAGTCGTCTTTAAGCTTTTTTCCCACTTAAAAAATGAAAAGATGGTCGGGTTTCCCTCTTGACTCGTTAAAAGAAATGGGAGGCGGTCGCCTTTAAGCTCTTTTTTCGACCATTTAAACACAAAAAGATTTCCGTGCTTTTGTCGTTTCAGGCTCGTAATTGGTTGCGAAACGACGTGCTTCCGACCGCTTTTCTACTTTTTCGGGTCGAAGTCACTATGTATGAAAATTTCTCCTCGATCGTAATGGTCGGGTGGTTCTTTCGAGTATCGTTTTATACTTTTTCGGGCTCAAGAGACACAAATCTATGAAAAAGGACCCCCCGGAGTTTTCTTTTCCGTGCCCTTTTTAAACTCCCTAAACATGAAAAAGACTCCAAGTTTTACCTATGTCGGACTCGTTAAACCCTAATGACATTGGACTCGTCACCATGATGAGACTCGAGCTCCTCCTTCCTAGGGCTCGTTAAACTATTACTAGGTTGGACTCAACAACAGGTTTATCATTGATTGTCTATGGTAGCTAGTCACTCTTGAACATCGACACTTTTGCTTCTTGTCGGGTTGGGACATCCATACATCGTCATTTTGATTTCCGCGGGTTTGGGTTATCATTCTAGCCTCATTCCATTCGATTCATGCCGTATCCTTCGAGCCTCTGATCCCTTGGTGCCTAAATGCTGCCACCCCCCTTCGGAGTCGTGTCGCCGACATGTTCAAGAGTATAATCCTTCTGTAGTTTACACCCTCATCTTCTCCTCTGGTATTCTATTTCACCATCTGCCTCTTGTTCCTTATCTCGTGTCATTGATGGGGGAAACATTATGGCCCTCCTGTGACGGGTCGTCTCCTATCGACCTCAGCTCATTATCCAGGAGATTGACCTAGAGATCCCCTTTGGTACCTTAGAGCTTGCATGCCTCAATGGAAAGTTCTTCGCACCTGATGGTCGACTTTCATCATTGGTCATCGATTGGGTGATTCCACGAGTGTTCGACTTCAACTCCTTTTTCACACTTCTTGGATTGTGCTTGACAGTACCTTGAGAGCCATTGGCATTATTGGTGGTTTCTCTCGCGCTTGTTAACAATTTTCATCATTGACCGGTAATCAAGCGATGTTCTATCATGCTCGACCTCAACACATATATTCACATGCTAGAATTTGTACTATGGTCGGATGGGTTCAAGATCTTGAACTCAGATTACGAATGTTCAGGCTGCGTGGATTGGTTTTATGATTACATGAATCATTGATGGATGGCTGCAAACATACCTTTATCATCATCATGGTCTCATTAGCTGGATGGCTACGTCCATACCACAGACCTATTTCGTATGTCTTTTGGATGGTTGTGCCCATGCCTAGACTACATGTACTTCATCATCAGAGATATCAGTTGTACTTGTGTGCAGGTTCTTCCAGATTGTGTTCTAGCTCAGTCAGTTTCGTAAAGAATTTCACCCCTCCCTCTCTCTCGGGCTTCATACTTTAGGGGGCATCTGTTACACAGTAATTTGTCACTGCCTTCATCCCAGTCTTCCTACTATGTCATGAGTCCAAAGTCATTCATGCTCATGCTCTCTGATGTTGCCAAATGACCCACTTTTCCAAAGGTTTCTTCCTCATCGCATCTGTTGGCCAAATAAACGTGCTGATAGGTGCTCCAAAACAGTCCAGAAGAGCTGCCGTCGCGGAAGTACACGTGATTCCCGCAATGGTCTAATTTCATGTGCCAACGTAATTTTCGCTTGTTGTTTCCTGCGATGACCTAATTATCTCTGTTATGCAATAGCAATGTCAACGTGGCAGACCAGTTATGTGCCCACGATGATCCAGATTGGGCGAATTTGTTCCAATAGTCGGCCTTCCAGATGACTCCAGACCTGGTTGTTGGCCTTGTTTATGTCGCCCTCCTTTCTCTGGCATGGCTATTCCGTCATTTGTGCTACCTTCTTTAGAGATAAGCTCATGCTCCCACCTTTCATGGAGGCTCCTTCTCCTATTCAAACTCTCACCATTGCTATGTGCTGCTAGTTTTGAATTCTTAGTCTTTGGAGTGTTGCTGATAGTACTGTGAGTTTGATAGATAGCTGGTGTGAGTGTGATAAGTGTGGGATTGTTGATAGCTTGAGGAAGATTGTGAAGTGCCTTTGATCTTGTGTAAAACTTGTGAGTGAGAGAGACTTGTATGTTGGGAGATCCATCTTCATAGAGTGAATGCTTGAAGAACATGCTGGCTGGATCCCTCTGAGAAGGCTTGTGACGTCAAGACCTTGGTTGTAAGCTTACTCTTATTTCATAATTAATGCAATCAATGATGTTTTCCTATGTCTTGTATGTAATGTACTAGATAGCTCATGACTTCTTGACTTTGTGGGTAAATAGATCATTGTTGTTCCGGTTACGTGCTTTGTTGTATTTCCTTTGCATTGTTTCAAGTTGATTACTCATTAGAAGAAGGAAGCGGAAGCTGGAGCAGCGCAACGGAACTCCATCGACCACCGGTTGAGGTAGGCCTCCAACTTGAACTATTTAAGGAAAGCTATTGTTGATTTGTCCTTGTTTGTGACTAGACCCACTCTAGGGCTAGAGGGGTTGCCTCTGTCTGTAGAGGGAACACTTTCCTGCATCACAAGGAGTCTCTGTTGGGATGATGTCATGGTTGGGTTGCGGGTCATAGTGTGATTGGGTGTTCGATCAAAAGCATTGTAAATCATATTGTATCATGGATCATTCTCCCTAGTATGGGAATCCACACTCTTGTCTCATTTCAATCATTATAGGGTGGCAGGGAGGTGCTAGGAGGGTGCATGAAGTCACCTACAAGTTGGATCCTGTGAACACTTCAGGGTGGTAGGTTGGTCTAGGGTGTTGGGCATCCATTCAGTTCATTAATGAAGAAACCAGGGCGTTGGGGCATCCTTCTAGTGGGAGATGGAGAAGAATACTTTTCTAGAATTATAGGAAGTTGTTTCTTTCATTTCAGTTGGGGCTAAAGATTAAAGAATTTATTAGAAAAGCGTTCGGTGATTTTTGACCCGGAGGGGGTTTTCCACGTAAAATTTTTGTGCCTATTGTGTTCTTTTATTTACTATTATTACTGCATAAAAATTAATAATAATTGCAGATTAACTATTGCTCTGAAAATATTTAAAAGTGCTAATTACTAAGAAATACTGATTCACCCCCCTTCTCATTATTTTCCAACAATTGGAATCAGAGCTTGGTTCCTTCAATAACAGTCTAACAACAGGAAGGATATCATGGAGTAGAGTAAGAATAGAGTTCCTTTGTTCAATGGAAATAACTATGCACTTTGGAGTGGAAGAATGCAGGTTCATTTGCTGGCGCAAGGACATGAATTATGGGAAATCGTTGAAAAATGCTTCACAATGACCTAGGATGAACAAGGTTAGAAAAATATGGTATATGATGCCAAGGCTAAAGATCTTATTATCAATGGGATTATTGAATCTGTTTATCTTAAGGTATTGAGTTGCAAAACTGCGAAAGAGGTATGGGAAAAGCTTGAAAATATATATGCAGGTGACTCAAAGGTGAAAGAAGAAAAACTGCTAAAGAGGTATGGGCCAAGATTGAAAATATATATGCAGGTGACTCAAAGGTGAAAGAAGCAAAACTCCAAATTTCCAGGGAAAAATTTGAGCAACTCAAAATGAGGGAAGATGAAGATATTGCTGCATACTTTCAACATGTTGATGAAACAACAAATACATTGGAAGGTTTGGGAGAACCTGTTGAAACTAAAATTGTTGTACGAAAGATCCTCAGAACCTTGCTAGCAAGATTTAAGCCTAAGGTATCTGTCTTGGAAGATAGATCGAATCTGATCAATCTCATCATAGATGAATTGCACGAAATTCTTATGGCTTCTGATATGAGGATTTAAGAAGAGGACGACACATCTCACTTAGAAACATAATTTTTCACATCCAAGAAGATTAGTAAGGACAAAAAGACTCCAAAAGAAAAAATTGCAATTGTAAGGATGAAGAAAAGGAATAAGATGAAGAAGAATTCTCAGATAAAGAGTTTTCCTATTTCTCGCAGAAAATGAGAACATGTACGGGAAAATTTAAAGGTAATATTCTATTAATATGTTTTGATTGTGGTGAGGTTGGGCATTTTTCACCTAAATGTCCTCACAAAAATGAGGTTGTTACGAAAGGAATTAAAAGTCACAGGAAGTTCAACAAGCAAGGTAAGAAGAAATGGTTTAAGAAAAATTTCTTCTCTAAAGAAGATATCTCATCATCCGAAGAAGACAGTGATAATGAAGAAGAATTCAATGGAGGAGTATTGTTTATGGCCAAGCACAATAAGAAAGAGGCACCTGACGAAGAAGGATATGAAGAAGAATAAATGATTGAGGTGGAATTTCAAAATGAAGTGATAAGGGTTATCAAAGAGCTCAAGGCCGAGAAGAAGCATGTCAACAATCTTGAAGATGAATTAAAGAGAGAAAGTGAACAAGTCCTAAATCTTAAAATCAAGGTTGAATAATACAAACAAATTGAAGAATTGCTCAGGAAAGAATTAAAGGAAAGCAACAAGGAAAGAGAAGAATTGGAAGCTGAAATCATTTCTTTACGAAAGGAAGTAAAAAATGGAAAAAATATTCAAAACTATGCCAACAACTCAAAGACTTTGGACGAACTCATCAGCAACCACTGATCATGCAATGACAAGATTGGTATTGGTTACAAATAAAAATTTGAAAAGGAGTCAAGTCCTTCTATGAAAACTAAAGAATATGGATATGAAAAATCTACCAAGTAGGTAGATCTCCTAGCTAGATCGAGAGATCAAGACTCGCAGGAAGAACCTTGGAAGACAATTCCTCAAAGAAGATTTCCTCCCAGGTATCAACCTATATTTTATGATCATTGTTATTCATGTCGAAGGTTTGGACAGAGATTTAGAATGTCGCATGTATGTTTGGAATGAATATAATTCCACGAGATCTATCAGAAATGGATATTCCAGAACTCAGAAGAATATCAACAGATTTGATAATTTGAGAGATGATGTCGAATGTTACAAACTTAAAAATTTTAGACACTTGACCAAAGATTGTAGACTTGGAAGATCTTCAAAGGAATTCTCGCAAAATCAGAATGAACGAGTATGGAAAAGGAAGACTGAAAGGTGTGCTATCGCTCTCAAGGCTCAAAGCAAGATAAACATATGGTATGTTGATAGTGGTTGCTAAACGCATATGACTGGAGATAGAAATAAGTTCATATCCTTGAAAGGAAAGACAGATGGAACAATGTCTTTTGGAAATGACGGGTCTTCAAACGTCATAGGAGAAGGTACAGTCACTCTTGGAAGAAAGGATGCATTAGCAAATGATGTGTTGTTGGCTGAAAAAATGAATCACAATCTTCTCAGTGTTGGAAAGATGTGCGATCAAGGACACACGATGTTATTCAACTCAAAGAAATGTGAAATCAGGAAAGGCAATTTTGGTAAAATTGTGGCTACAACAAGCAGAGCTTCAAACGACATATATATTTTGGATGAGACACCTAAAGGGTATTTCTTGGAAAAAGAAGACAATATCTGGTTATGGCACAAATGAATGGGGCATATAAATTTCGACAATTTGGTCAAGATCAACAAAAATGAAGCAGTTAGAGAAATGCTGAAAATCTCAAAACCTACCAATACGATATGTGAATCTTGTCGGCATGAAAAAAAAACAAAATTCGAGTTCAAGACAAAGGAACATTTTGCGTCACGTCCATTGGAATTAATACATACTAATCTATGTGGTTCTATGAGAACAAAAGTTTTATACGGTGAATTATACTTTATGTTAATGATAGATGATTACACCAGAATGACAACCGTCAGTTTTCTGAACAAAAAGTCTGAGGCATTTGAAAGTTTCAAAAACTACAAGGAATTGGTCGAAAATGAAACCAATTTGAAGATCAAATGTCTAAGATCAGATAATGGCGAAGAATTTACATCTAAAGCATTTCAACAATACTATGACGTAATGGAATAAAAAGGAAATTCTCAATAGCAAAACCACCATAGAAAAATGGAGTAGCTGAAAGAAAAAATAGAACCGCACAGGAAATGGCTAAAACCATGTTAAAAGACTCAAACTTAGATGATAAATTTTGGGTTCAAGCAATTGATGCTGCCGTATTTATTATAAACAGAGGCCTGATCAGGAAAAATTGTAACATGACTCTGTACGAACTATGGAAAGGAAGACCAACGTTCACTTGTTGATGACCCTCTCAACTCAAGACATTCATATAAATAATGAACCTCATATCCTCCTCTTGTAGGGATTTTGTGGCTTCAAACAGGTCATCGTGGAATTTTTTCTATAACTTTGTTTTTGTGAAGCTTCAGAAGCTGAACTTAAAAACCGTATGAAAAAAGATCTTGATGAACCTTGAGACCGAATTTCAGATCTTGGTTTGCTGTATTTTCGGATATATGATCTGAGGAAGTTAGGGTTTTTGTAGGCTCCCGAATTCCATGTCAAATAGGTGACGTTGGGAAAATCATCATATCTTTCTCTATGACACGTGGAACTTCGTACAAGTTCGCTCTACTAAACCAATCTATAATCAGATCATCGTGGGAGATTGTGCATAACTCTTTCTTGAAGAATACAATATTGATCAGACCTATGGGGTTACAAAGGGGAATGAGAGGGCTACCACAGGACTCAATTTTAGACCCTGGAGGTCCGAAATTACATAGATACAACAGATTCAATATCGAGCTCCTAGAAGGCAAGAAAAAACATGCATTCAAGGATCACTACAGTAAGGACCACACATCAACAATCAAGGGTAAGTCTCTTACAACAAAGTATGTATGATTAAGTGTTTACATTTGAATTTTGAGTATCATCTCTGACATATTTTTTTGTAGGAAAACATAAGTATATACAAGGTCTCAGTTATATCTCTATGTCTCTATATGTCACAATTAGTTTTGATACCACATTTCGGATGTCCTATTCTTGATACTACACATTTGATGCTACACCAAGTCTGCTAAATCTATATGATGTTGTAAGTTCATGTTACCTGTCTTATCGTAGTTGATAGAATGGTCTCCGTTGTTGTACTTAGAACTTGGTTCATCACAAGTCTAGGGTTTGTCATTAGTTTCTTTTGTATATATCTTGAGGTTAGTTTTGGATATTGTCTTGCATAGAGTCCAGGCCTATATCAAGAGTGGGACTCTTTGTCTATTGCTGCAACAAGTCAACAACAAAAGTGAAAAGAACATTTCAGGTACACATTGTAATTTTAATTTGTATTTATTCATTATTATGCACTTACATGTGTTTTTCAGGCATAGGTAAGTTGAAGGGTATTTTTTTTCCTTTTGAGATTGGGTTTCGTTGGGCAAATTTGCATGTAGGTAGAAGAAGATTCAAGGACAACATCAAACTAGAATTCAAGAGATGAAGTATCAAATCAAAGGAAGCATTGCAGCGGGACATCCTTTAAAGACATGACATGCATCTGTATATTGTGAAGAAGTGTCAAGGCCAAGAGTCATTGTAAAGCTGTAAAAGAGTCATTTGTAAAAGTGTCATCATTGGAAGAGTCATTATTGTAAAAGAATCAATCTGCCTAGAGTCGAAAAGGCATTGTTTGGAGGAATAGGAGTCTCTGTTGGGATGATGTCATGGTTGGGTTGCAGGTCATAGTGTCATTGGGTGTTTAGCCAAAATCATTGTAAATCATATTGTATCATGAATCATTGTCCCTGGTACGGGAATCCACACTCTTGTCTCATTTCAGACATTATAGGGTGGCAGGGAGGTGCCAGGCGGGTGTATGAAGTCGCCTATAGGTTGGAGCCTGTGAACACTTTAGGTTGGTAGGTTGGTCTAGGGTGTTGGGGCATCTATTTAGTTGATTACCGAAGAAACCAAGGCGTTGGGGCGTCCTTCCAGTGGGAGCTGGAGAAGAATGATTTTCTATAATTCTAGGAATTTGTTGCTTTCATTTCAGTTGGGGCTGAAGATTAAATAATTTATTAGAAAATCATTCGGTGGTTTTTGACCTGAAGGGGGTTTTCCACCTAAAATTTTTGTGCCTACTGTGTTATTTTATTTACTATTATTACTACATAAACATTAATAATAATTGAAGATTAACTAATGCTATGAAAATATTTAAAATTGATAATTGCTAAGAAATACTGATTCACCACCCCCCCCCTCAATATTTTCCAACATATTCTTCCTTATAGGAAGCTCAGTCCTTTATTGTTCCTTGTCCTTGATAACCTCAAGATAAATTCTTGGACATCATTTTCAATCTTCTTCTGTCTTTATCTTGACCTTTAAAATATTTTTCTTTTAATATTCTCTTTACGCTTGCTTTGTGGGGGCTCAAAACTTGTGCCTTCATTGCATGGAGCTTCACCTGCTTCATTGTCCTTCATTTTCAGGTGAGTAATTTCTTGATTCTTCTCATTAATGATATGATTATTTCTTTCTTACATATTGAAATTTATCTTTCTTCCATTCCTTGATATTGTTTAATTCATCTAGAGTTGCATCAAGTTCCTTTTTCTTTTTGTTAACTTATGCCTCATACTTTTGAACATGTTCTTCTAATTGGCTTGTCGAGTTTTTCTCTTTCTTTTCTACTTGCTACACTTTAAGTCTTAGGAGAGAAACTTCTTCTTCAAGTATATGGTTTTCCATCTTTGTTTTCTAAGATCACTTAAGGCACTGATCAATTCTCTTTCGATCTCCACTATTGCTTCTTCTTCTTCATGTACTTTATCTGAATAATGATCATCATGATATTGACTTGCATGCTTCTTTCAAGTAGATATTTTGAAGCTTCTCACAAAGATGTTTGGCCGATGAGCATTGACATTAGGGGAATTTTGAGGTCTAAAATGGTCCTCCTAAGAAAAATGCACAACCAAAATAAAATTTATAAGAACCAATAGGATTCATGATGATGATTTCAAGCGTGGGGGATGATTCACCATTTTTGGAGTAAAAAAGTAAAAATATTAAAAGATAATAAAATAATAAAACTACTTTTTCAACATGTATTTTCAACTTATCTCCCTAATGCTTTACTCAAATTTCGAGAGGGAGTACTCATTGGATGCAAAATTTAATTCATCATCCAAGGAGCACACATGTTGCATATTTTCGATAGACATTGTTACACGAAAAATGAGAAATACATGAAAAAACTTGATTGCAATCATGTTTTTCATGTATTTCTAATTTTTCGTGTAGTAGGGTCCATCAAAACTATGCAATATGGGTATGCCTTAGATGAGGAATCAAATTCTACATCCAACGAGTGTTTCGACTCAAAATATGAGTAAACCCATAGGGAGACATGCTAAAAATACGAGTTGAAAAAATAGTGGGGGTTTTTTTTTCCCTCTAAAATTTGATGATATAATCTAATCTTATTTTATTATTTCCATTATTATTTTATAATTTCCTTAGGAGGTCCATTTTATACCTCAAAATTCCCCTAATTGCTACATTGGATTTAACAGAATCTTGCAAGGCACTTAAAATGACATTCATGGATTTTGAATTGTAACTTCTTAATTAATTGTTAGACGTGTTTAAAAAAATAACATAATTCCATACATCATATCCAAGAGCTTCCAAATAGGATTCCATTCGACCTTTCCAAAATTCAAAGCATGAATCATTGAGCATAGGTTCCTAATTTGGTGTAATACCAGAGACTTCCTTCGATCGTTTGGATACATGATTCCTTGACTTTCCCATATTTGATCTCCTGAGATTTTACTTCCAACTGTTAGGCTACAACTGAAGGAACCTACTCCGATACCAATTATTGGAGTGTTCACCAATACTGAGAGGGGGGGTGAAACAATATTGAGATTTTTTTAACAATTTTAATTATATCATGTAAATATTAAACAATTAACAACACCACTCAACGATGCACAACATCAAAGATAGTACACAATGCATTTTTATATGGAAACGCTTCTGGGAGAAAAACCATTGAACGCTTTTAATATAAGTCTTAAAGATTACATTAACAAGAAGCTCCAAATTGCAAGATTCTCCATCAACAACAGGAAGGAGGCACCAACCACTTGATTTATCAGCTCCAAATGAAAGGATGTACCAACACCCTGGTTCACCAACTCCAACTTGGAAGGAGGATCTAACCCTTGATTTTATCAGCTCCAACTGAAAGGATGCTCCAACACCCTGCAAGCTCCAAATTTCCCTAGCACCACCTTTCCACCCTCAAGTGTTCTTAGGATCTAACCCGAAGGAGACTTCACTCTCCTCCTTGCACCACCCTGCCAACCTGAAGATATAATAAAAATATACATTATAATGAATGCACTGCTTAGTCACTGCTATCAATAACACTGTTGTATTGCCTCTGTAGTTGTCATGTCACTCTCATAATACTACATAAATTCCACCACTGTCACTGTTAACTCATGCTCACATGCAAAATATGTTGTGCCACAAGTCTGTCATGTACCCAACTTCAAGTTGTCTCAATTTATGCCTTAGGAAACACAAAATCACAAAATTCCAAACCAAATACCTCTTTGCAATGCAATTCCCTGCTCAATGATTATGCTCAACACAGTTCACTAACAAAACCATAATGGCATCAATATCCATGAAAACCCAAACAAATCTACTCCAACCATATCAATCATCAGAGACAAGTCAATAATCAACCTTTCTTACAATGGTGACATCTTCAAGACTCAGTCCATCGAAGAGATCATGCCACATAAAATGACGAGTGTTATAGTCACTGATTGTGCCTTCTACTCAAACTACTTGCTTTAGTTTTGATCATTGATATGCTTACAAAAATTGCCTCAGATTTGTTTGTGAAAGAGTACTGAAACACACTTAAGTCTACTTCTTGAAAGGTCTACTATCACAACACTTCACTAATTGCTTCAAATATAGGCTGAATAATTAACAAGAATACTGCTTGGATCATACCGTAGTTTTCAATATAAGTCTACTTAAATGATTTCAAGAATGTGCTTTCTCTACCATTAGTTTCTTTTAGGTTAGACTATACACAAGATAGACGAATTCTTCTAAGAGCTGTGACTCAATAGGTCCTTGAAAAAACTTCTTGCTTGATTAGATTATCCCTTAAAGTGATCTAACATTGCCCTTAACTTGATCTCAATAGATCAGTAATGTGACCTAAATATGTCCTCTTCTTTCCCAAAGGAAACCCTTTTGTATATGTTGACAGTGCTGGACCCGCCAACATTTAGGGGATATCCCCAATATGAAGTCCCAAATAGACCTCACACCGTTTGGAGTAGGAGTCTCAGTAGTAGGTGGTAATGTTATGCCTTGACTGTGAAAATGCGTAGAAGTATGGTAACTTTGGGTGAGAGCAAGTGTGCGACCCTATGGAAAGCCAAGTGCGATGCATGATGGTTCTAACACACGAAGGGAAAATGAAGTGCGCCCTTTAGAAGCCTGTAATAATACGCAGATTGAAATGAACACACAAGCGTAATGAAATCACAAGATAAGATGCAGAATATTCCACAAGTTAAAGTGATGAATTAATACAACAACACGCATCCAATAAGACTAATACTAATGAAAATGAAATAGTTCATAAACATAAGCGTAAGTTAAATGACATACATTGCAAATAAAACAAGAATAATCCTACTATATTCACAACAAATGCATGAAAGCTTGCCGACTCTGATTTTATTATTATAAGTGAAAGTTCCATTCATACATACAACATTGAAGGACCACTAGCCCCAATAGTGGAACATTAAAGTCAAGAAAACCTCCTCCTCCAAAGAAGTATACTCGCTCTGTGCTATAGAGAAGCCAAGGCTCTTCACAATAATCACAAGCTCCTTCTAAGACCAAGCCTAGCCAAAATATTGGCTCCCAAAATAGCCTGTTACATGAGTTATGAGGTTCTATTTATAAAAAGAGGGGGTGACTCTTCAACTCCTCTCCATGACCTTTGGACTGCCCTCATGACTCTTCAACTTCTTTACAAAAATGACTCATTACATTACAGGATGACTCTTCATATTCCAATATTTACACTTGGAATTTCACTTACAGCACAATTGCAAATAATATTACATTTTACACTTGTACCCATATAAGACAAAATAGGGTAGAGACAACTTGACAATGTAACAAGACACAACGCTATGATGTCGAGTTTGGGAGAAATCTAGCTCAACAACCTCCACTTGCTGCGTCTCGGTCACATATTGGTGCCAAGATTGGTACTGTGAGATGATGTCCACAAAGTGTGCGATGGTGTTTGGCTAGAAGCAGACACTAGCCTCCATGGAATCTAGGTACAATGTCTTGGAACTAGTTTCAAGTTCGTTCTGAAGCATGAGCAACATTGTTCTGATTTGGATAGGACCACCGATGTAATTCTGTAAGTTTTGTTTGTTCAACTCTAAATCCTCCTTGGTGGAAATTTGTTTCAGCTGCTCCAAGTATTCATCGATCTCCTGCTGGACTTGGTTCCTAGATTTGGCTTTGGTGAGTGAACCGACTGATGGGATTTGGTGTGTTCTCACCAAGACATCCAAACTATTGAACAACTGTAGATATGAGGTCTGAATGCTACCAATAACTTAGGCGAGCTTCATTAGAGGAAATTTTAGCGTCAAAGTGGCCTCCTAAGGAAAAATAATAAAATAATAGTTAAAAATAATAAAATAATAGTTAAAAATAATAAAAGAATAGTTATGAATTTTGTAGGGAAAAGAATAAAACCACCCTTTTTTAAACTATATTTTTGGCTTATCTCCTTATAGGTTTACTCAAATTTCAAGTGGAGCCACTCATTGGATATGAAATTAAATTCCACATCTAACAAATACCCATTATGTGTACTTTTGAGAAGACCCACATTAATAAAAATTGAAGATACATTAAAAAATGTGTTCACCACTTTTTAAATGTATCTTCAATTTTTATCAATGTGGTTTTTCTCAAAAGTATGCATAATGGGTACTCGTTGGATGCCAAATTTAATTCCGCATTGAATGAGTGTCTCCACTTGAAATTTGAGTAAACCTATAAGGAGATAATCAAAAAATACAATTAAAAAAATTAGTTTTTATTTTTTTCCCTCCAAAATATTTACATGTACCTCTTTTTAAGTTTAAAGGATTTTGATTGGTTTACGTATTATGACATGGAAATTACATGAAAATTTCATGGGAACTGTTAGGCTGAAATTTCCTCTAATGCTTGTTGTTTTGAATCAACATCCAGACTTTCACTTTCTCCAGCTCTGCTCGTGGCTTCATTTTCTTCACTAAGTCAAGCGGTGCCCCTTTGTATCACATTGTCTACTCTTTCACATAAGTAATGATAGCGTGTATGTTCTTGAGAGTCTTAACAAAATATTTTCTTTGCTGCTATTGACCACGCAAGTGAACAACTGCTTTATGTATGATCACAAACCCCTCATAGAGCTTCCACATGGTTTCTCTCAGTGTTGATACTTCAAAAAGTATCACTGCTCTCATCTTTTCCTAGTAAACCTGTGTAGAAATTGCACTCTATGTTGTTGCGCAAAGTTGTTCTGCGTATTTCCTGGCAGCCTACAATTTCTGTACCAATTTCTCATTCTCGGCCGTCAAATACTGAATGTTTGATCTTGTTGCTCCTAAGTAGGCCAATTTGGCTTTGGCAATGGCATTTGGATGCTTCCCAATGTCCGACAATATCACCATTTCTCTAATGAATGCAGGTGATGCGTGATCATCTGGAAAATGCTTTCTCCGTGCTTGTACAATCCTATTTTGGAACTCATCAAATGATAGATTGTACACATCCATTACCGAATCATCATCAAGGGGAACAAAACCCCCTTCCTCGCTTAGGTCTGGGTTTTCTACTTGGTGTGGTGGAGACTGAGTGATGACCTGTGGTGCACTAGGCATCAAATCAACATCTTCATTCTGTGACTTATGTTCCATCTCCATGTATGTCACTTCAATCAAGTGCTCAATTTGCTAAGCAAGCTCCTGATCTTGCATTTGTTCACCTTCCTCCTCAGCTGTTGGTTGGTTTTGTTCTTTCTCTTCAACCTGTATTGATGTTGTTTCCTCTATCATTGTGCTTTGCCTTTGTTCTTCTTCCTGCTTCCTCCTCTCTTCTTGTTCTCTCCTCCTCAACTCCTATTATTCCTTCAGGTTTTTCTTTGTCTCCTATAGATTTAATTCTTCTTCCTTCAACCTCTGCTTTTCTCTCTTCCTCCGCTCTTCTCTCTGTATCCTCTGCTTCCTCTTTGCTTCTGCTACCAAAGCTGCTTTCATTATAATAGGATATTCTTTCATCTTGCAACTTTTTTCTCCCTCTAGAATATCAAAAATCTTCCTCTTTCCCTTATCTAGCATGGGATTGCTACCTTCTGCTATTGTTTCTTCCAGGATTGTTGTCATATGTGAAGCATCCTATGAATTCGCTACTAAACCAATTGTCTCATGGAGTCTGGAGGCATTTTATCAGTACCTCTATGGATCCTCCTCTGGCCACTGGAATGCCCCACCTATCCACGAAAAGTACACTCTCTCACAATGATCTTTACAAATACCACAGGGATCATACAGATTAAAATCCCAAGTACCACATTCAAACCTGACTATTTACTTTCCCTCAGCATCTGTGACTTTCAATTTATTTATCTCATATAATCCAATTTGCAAAGGAAGAGTGGGACATGGTGCTTTCTTCTTCCTATGCAATGCTATTGACAACCATGTGCGAGATGATACAACACTTCTTGCATGATAAGCTTGTCAGTGGCATACCTTGGTAAAACATGCAGAGGCTTCTCTCCGCTAAACACTCTAAGGAAGGTGCCACCTGGGGAGGCATACTAGTCCGCGATGTCTTCTATCGCCTACAATTCTTCTCATGACATGTAAAGTGGATCTTCTTCAAGGATAAGCTTGTAAAGAAAAACAATGAAGTGGTTAGTGAGCTGTGCCATTACTCCTCGATAACTACAATCTGAAAGAAACTTGTAATAGATGTGCACAACATGTTCTCGTGGTGTCCATGTCTAGTTCATGCCAGGGAACTACTGTTGTACACATATCGAATCCAGTAAATATGAAGACATAAAACCTTTCTTGCTCACCATCGGGAGGACTCTGAGCCTGTGCTACATAGGCCCTCAACTGTAGAGCCAACAGATCTGACCAGTTGAACGACTTCCCCTTGTTCACCACTTGGTCCAATAAGACTACCCACCCTTCAGGAAAGATTTCAGTGCTTTTTTGACCATGGATCCTGCAAGCTAAGATAACCAAGATCTGGTAGGCCTTCCTGAGGGAATTTATCTTGTATAAATGGGTGGGTGTCTGTCGAAACTGCCATGGTTCTTTCACCCAGATTTTGACAATGTCTATTGTGTTCACATAGCTATGGATGGCATACAAAAGTTAGTCCATGAGCTTCACTGGCTCGGGTAAGTGATAAATGTGCTGATAATCTTTTGCCCGAAAGGTAGCAAGCTTCTGTTCACTAGAATTTCTCAATGTCATAGTCTTCTCATCAATGTGTGAGGCAATCCAACTGATGATATTTTCACATAGGAAGGCGGGGTATTTGCACGCAGCCTTGTATAGTCCTAAATTCCAGATGATGAGATACACTTGCTGGTCCTCTAAGTCCTCCTCAAAGTCCTTTGAAAAATCTTCTTTAACCTGTTTTCATGTCCTTGATGATCCCTTTTATATAAATGAGTGAGTGTCAACATACACTGGAAAGTATACTGGTGCTTTCTCAACTGTTTCTCCAATACTACCTTCAATGTTTTCTTTCGAAGCAACTCTCTTAGGTACCATGGTAACAATGACTGTTAAAGAGGTTCTCAACAATCGTTGTACTTGTGGGACATAAAAGACACTCATGGCAAGAAAACATTAGTCTTTAGCAAATCTACTTTCAAGGGATGTTGAAGAAACAAACTGAGCATCTGATGGGGAGGATTGTGTAATCCTCATTGACAAGAGGGACTGACTTCCCATGGGAGCTGGGCATTGCGTAGTCTAGTAGCCAAAGTGAAGCTTCTGGTTTGAAATTGTGCAATGCACAATTCAACCTGGGTAGTGGTTTTGGAGAGACTATGCATTACATAGTCTCAATGGCCAAGGTGATATGATGGCTCCTAGAACTGCGCATTGCGCCATTAGAGCTAGCTTGTGCTAAGCATTGCACAATTCTAGAGGCCAAGCTTGTGGCTTGAGCCTTAGGATTGTGTAGTGCCCAGCTGGGAAAAGTGAGAACCGGCCAAGGAAAGTGCAAATATGCCTAAGGGAAGTGTAGAAAACGAGCATATCTAAGAGATAGTGTGAGATTAAGTGCAGGTCTAAATAATTATGAGTAAATCCATGTATATCAAGTGTAACAATTAATCAACAAAAGGAAAATCAAGTATGTGAGGAGAGTCGCCACAACGACGACCATTGGTGCAAAAACAGGAAAACCATTGCGACACTTGTGAAAGGAAAACGAAAACAAAACAACACTTATAAAAGTTAAAACAAGTTGAAAGACCAACAAATATGAAGAGAAATAATTAAAACAATAGTCACACAGGAGAAACAAAAAAAAGAGACAGAAAAAGCAACAAAAGATGACAAAAGCGAAAATCACCTGGAAAATCGATGACGACCGTACTGAAGGTTCCTTGATCTACTCGGGAATGCTAGAGCTCCAAGATCAAATGTGAAAATGAGATCTATAGGCATCAATTAAATATATTTGAGCAAATTAGGGTTTATGACGCGTATGCCTAAAATCAAGGAAAAAGGGACACTTAGTGAAAGTTTCTAAAAATAGGAAAAGTTCCTTCTCCAGTGTACTAAAAATAGATCCCTATTTTTTAGGGTTGATTTTTTTTAGGTTTTTTTTTTTTTTTTAATTTTTTAATTTTTATTTTTCTGTGGAAACTTTCCATGCACACTACACAGTTCCGGGGAACTAGGAAATTTTCTGGCTCAGTGGACTACGTAGTTTCTCAGCTCAGTGATGGATTGTGAAGTTTCTTGGCTTAGTGCTGGGCTTCCTTCCATGGATGCATAGTTTCTGAGCTCAAGGTCAACTATGAGTTAGGACTGTGCAATTCCCATCATGAAGGCTAGTTGCCCTCAAGGATTGCGCAGTTTTTGGAGGCAAGCCCATAACTGCTATGAGACTAAGTTGGGAGATCAATTTGTGCCTTAGAATGATCAACTAAGTGTCAAAGAAAGCAAGTACAAGCACAAATGAAAAGATAAGTCTCAGTCAAAGCATGAATACCTGGATCAGTGAAAGATGAGTTCCTATGGATAAGAAGGGAGGCTCCACAATCAAATCATAGGAAATTTTTTGGAAGGTTTTTGTAGTTGATACAACACTTGTGACACACTAGTAGAACTCTAGCTCTTTGTATGGATCTTGTCTCATGAAAAACTTGTCTAACTCTTTTGGAGGTATTGTTCAGTTAATTGATTATCACAACTTCTTCACTTAACTTGAGTTAAAGGTATAGTCCCTACCATTCTCTTCATCGACATCACACATACAAAGCCAAGTCATATTGATTTGTTTCGATTGGGGATAAGGAGTATATAAATGTGCAAGTAAAAGAGATTGTCAAAGTCTTAGTTTTCATCTTTGGTGTTGCTCCGCTTCCAACAAACCTGGACAATACCCTGACAGAGTCACTTTAGGAACACAAGCACTTCTCCCCTGCCAGCGAACCTTGACAGTACCCCAACAAAGTTGCTTGCTTCACCTCTCTACGCAGGAAGCCTTTCTCTTCTTTCACCCATTTTTTCATTTTTCATTTTTTTCATTTTATTTGTTCAAAGAACTATGCATAGGAACTTATTTATTTCATGGGGAAAAATATGGATCCCGACTTATTAAGAGCAGAAGAGGTTGTCCCTTTAGAGAAGGATGTTTATATACACCTCTGATATACTTGTTAAGTTTTTCCTCCCCTCCTTACTCTACTTGACTTATTTGAAAATGATTAACTGATAATAGAAGACCGATTAGAGTAGGCGGTTCTAGTTAAAAGTGCAAGCACTAGATCCTTTGTGAGAGAGATAGGGTTTATGAGTGATATGCTATTAGAGTATTTTTTCTTCATGAATTATTTCTTGTTATAGTGGGGAGACTTTGCCGGATTTTGGAGAGGCAACCTGGGCGAAGGTATACTTGTATTTTGATTTTGGATGAATAGAAATCTATGTTACTTCCTTGTATTTACATGTTTGTGGTAGTGATATATGTTATTTATATGATGTTTTGAGCTGACGATATTCTGAGGAAGATCACTTGTCGCCCTTGAGTGTTTGTGTTTATGTGTAGGTGTTGGATCAAGTGCAGATGAAGTAGATCACTTGAGTGGAGCATGAGGGTTATTTTATGAATTCAAAAACCTTCACTGACCTGCGAGGAGGCTAGGTGCACACTCTTTCGTTTGTAGCATCTAGAATCGTTTTTTTGTTGCATGCGTGTATGAGAATTGGGTTGGGATTGAATTGTCTATCTATTGGCCATTTTTCTCTTGCTGTATGGTGATCTTATGCGGACAAAATATGAAAAAGCAATAAACTTGCATGTAAATTTCATTGCAACAATTTATTTGCTGGTTGAAGCAAATGTGCATAAGTATATGTGGTTGTTATTTTAAATACCGTAATGAGCTATGTTATAAAGATCTAGTAAACGACATGTTTTTCATGTTTTCAGTAGGATGTCATTGTAAATGTTGCATAAAGATATGTTATAAAGCTCCATAGGTAGTATGTTTTGTTTTCAGCATTTTGCTAGTCATAGGTGTCATAGAACACCAAGGATGGTGTTCCCCCAAGGCGGAGGGGTTTGTAATAGCCTTGGGTTAAATTATGTAATAAAGGATAATAAAGGAAAAATAATATGAAGGTCACGGGACATGTATTCCAAGTTGAATGTTGGGCAAGCACTATAGTGGGCATTACTTTCAGTTTATTTATGGCTATGGAAATTGAAAAATGCACTCGAAAAGACAAAGATGCAATAATTAACATGTATTTACGATAAAATAAAGGAAAATAGGAGAAAATGAAGGTGAAGAGACACAATTTTTCATGTTAAATAAATTAATGGAAAATGAAGAAAAATGATAAAAAGGAGACATCAATGATAAAAAGGCACTTGAGAATCAATTGATAACTTTTTTCCATCTTTTGAGCAGGTGTAACAAAGGAAAGCGAACAAGCACTTGGACAAGCAAGTAAAGAAAGGAAAAGGACAAGCAAAGCAAAGCAAGGAGAAGGATGGATCAATAGCTTCAACAGGAAGGTATTGCAAGTAACAAGTTTCGTGTCTGATTTCCTAGCTGAGATGTGAATGCATGGTACATGAATTTGTTTAGTTGGTTCACTTGCTATCATTGGCATGGATTGTCCTAGTTTTATAGTGGTTTCATCCTTGCCTTTCCATTTCCTAGATAGCCATGGTGTGATGGGATTCATTTATGGTTGAGCTTTGGATTGTCGGAAGGTTTTGGATTTGGGTGAGGTGGTCTCAGGAAAATTCCCAAGGGTTGGGGGTGGAGATGGTTTTCTTCAGGAAGCCATCAACAGGTGGGACGAGATAGGAAAGTTCCTCAAAGGGATGCTGAAGGAATTATGAGGCATCCAAGCTTGTTTTGGTTTTGTGATCTCTTAACTAGTGTTGGAGATATTGCGGTAGTTTGAGGGTGGAGGTAGTTTAACCTCTGGATTCCCTTGGTTGTTTATGTCTTGGTTTTATCCCATGAGATCCCACATTCATTCTTGGAATATGGCACGAGGGTGATTGGACGAAAGAAAGATTTGGTTTAGCTCAATCTATGGGTGGTACGTGAAGTCACTGACTTGGTTAAATTTTTCATATGTTAATAAGAGATATTTCCTAATGTGATATGTGAGCACTTGTAATTGTTATTATGATGATTTTATGGTAGATTTGTCATGGTTTATATTCTGGTTATATGATGGTTATAGACTTGGTTATATGATGTGCTCTAGCTATGGATCTTGCTCATGATTTGATAAGTATTGTAATGGTTAATGATTGCATGGGATAACAAGTGTTGGTGTAGCTACTTGAGAGGTAATTAAAACTTTTCTAGATGAAGTTCAAAGATTTATGATTAGATATGAATTCATGACCTATAGCTTACATTTTTACTATGTATTTGACGAAATGTTTGTTGTGTACTAGGCCTGTTTAGGTCAAGATATTGTTCAAGTTTGAATGTTTAGTATTTTTTCAACCTAATCATGAATTTGGAGAGTTTCAGGGAGTTCTCAGAACGGGTCTGGAGGCTAGGCTGAAAGGGTGGCACAAATCATGGAACCACATGCACAAAAATGGAAGATTTGGGTCATAACCACTAGAAGTTAGGATTATGAGTGCGGTTGTGGCCTCATAACCACATGCATGCCTTGTTGTGGATGTGGTTGGGGGTTAGGTCAGAGAAAAATCAGTTCTAGCTTAAGATAAAGTAATCAAAGGTTGTGGTCCGACTTCTGGGTGATTTAGTGCTCGTGAGGGGTATTATTGAGTTGTCGGTTGTAGGCCCCACTTCCATGTTTGGATGTTGGAGGTCAGGGTCATGTCATAGTGGCAAGTCATCTTACATTTACCTGGAGGGATTGTAATAGTAGGTAAATGTGGGGTTGCATGTTACACTAACAAAACTGACATTTGCTGCGCAATTGTCCAACAATACCCGCTCAGCACTAGACCTTTCGACATCCCTCATAGAGTGGATGAAGTCTCACCCAAGGTTCTATGAGGGATTCTTGGAACTAGGTTTCTACAGTGAGATGGGATTACTAGGATTCTATGACACGATAACTTCTACTTATCGCTTGGGGTTTTAGACACTTGACATATAGACTCTTCACAACCATTCTAAGATTATAAGATACACAAGACTTCATAGGCTTCTATGCAATTTTGGTGCATAGTTCATTTACTGTAAAAAAATTATAATTGAAATATATTCCTGTTGAGGGCCCTGAAATCGGGTCAACAACAAGGGGGATACCCACCCGGTCGGGAACCTGGTTGGCGGCTCCGTGCCCGTTTGGTGTAGCGGGTCCGACTGGGGATAACGGGACCAGCTTCCCGTTCTAAGGGGGTGTGTGTGTGTAGAGTTTGGTGATGTGTGTGTGTAGAATATGATAATGAAAATATGGAATTATTTCTAAGCTAATCTAGTTCTAAACTCTGAGACTGAATTTTATACTACTTTAATCTATCAAGAACAACACATCTAATCTACGCTAACCCGGGATAAAACCTTTTCCATTATGCGATCTATAAAGATTTCACACAATAACTAGTAATGAAGATTATTCAGCTATTATGAGAATATAAATCAATTAAGATGAACCATCCTGCATAATAAGTTAAGCAAAACGGTTGTGAACAGCATATCGCATAATCAGTTATTCATGTATTAAGCATAAATCAATGACTCCACCGTACAAAAGTGCCAAATGGTAGTCCACTCATTCATACGTTAACATATAAACAACATCAGCTGTATATTACTCTGAGAATGCAAGCAGAAACTCGTCAAGAGATAAAAGTACCATTTATGACTGACTTTATACTCATAGACCTGAAGCAATAATGATCTATTTCTACTTACTTCTAATGCTTACTAAGAGTACAGAAGTGCAACATCAGTAGCAGGTATTAAAATGAAAACATAAATAAATCTTGATCCGTCCATTCATCAAAAACCCCCTCCGAGGGTGCAAAAGTGCATGTTCTGAGGACAAGTTTTTTGACAAATTTCCGGACCCTTCTTCAATGCAACGAGAAGGGTTAAATACTACTAACCGGCTAATTTTAATTACACAAATTTAGGGAACGGCTTCAAATGACCGCCCTTTTACTAAAACAAATTTATTTCTAAAAACTGAATCTAATTTCTAACCATTTCTGTATCTGCTCCTTAGTGCTGTAAGTGATGCACTGTTCACCGTGAAAGAGTCGGCTGCTTGTCCTTTCCTTTTGTTCGAGCTCGAAAATTAGAAATAACAAGAGCTGGCACCTCTTTCTGACAAACTAGAAGATATTTTTGAAAGTGTTCTTTTGGAGGAGTGTCTTCACGGCGTGTATACTTAGTACAACTCAGATTTCTTTCAAACTGATTGTGCTGTTGCTATTTCGGTTTCCGGCCGTGCGAATGACTCAATGAGCTGGGGATTTTGTTGCCTGAACGATTTTCTCAATTGAAACTTGTTTCCATTCTTTGTTCCAGGCTTTTCTGAGACGTCTTTCCCCTTAAGCGTTTTTCTTTTTTCTGTACCCAATTTGGGACTCAGGATCTTTCATAAACGCTTTGCTTTTGTGCGCCTTTGACTCTGAGTCCTAGATAACCTATTTCCATCAACATTTGTTGAGTGATATTATGGGATCCACGGTCCTACTGTATGCGGTATCCATCTGCGAAGTCATCTCCTCTCTGTTCTTCTAGTTCTGGCGCTTTTCCTTAGATGTTTCCTGCATATAGATTTATATCAGTTGCTGACTTATAGTTCACGTAAATGGAAAGAGACAGAAGAAAAGATCGACATGAAAGCAATTAAGTTCTAATGAATGCATAATCATGTCACCCATTATGACTTGGATCTTCGAAAAATGCAACATAATCATCTTTGGATACACAGGCGTACAATCATTAATTTCCCGTAAGGTGCGCGCCTAATTTTAGGCTTACAGATCATGCCGAAGAATGCCTGCGACGAATGGCTTCCGCGATTTGCATCGCAGCATCGAAGATTGCGATGTAAATAAGTGGTATCGCAACAATTGATGGTCTCATTTGTCGCACATCATAGATCGCTGGTCGCAGCTTTGCATGGTCGCAGATCGCATATCGCAATATCGCAAGGTCGCAGCTTTGCATGGTCGCAGATCGCATATCGCAATATCGCAAGGTCGCAAGGTTTTTTGCTTTGTCACTTTGTGCTGCTTATGCGACATTGCGACGTACGACGTCGCATATCGGTCGTCGACGGCTTCTTAGGTTTTCCCCTTTTGAGCGCCTTTAATGCACGCGATGCGATGAGTTCTCGCGTCGCTCCTCCTCAGTGTGATTATGTGCTTTGGGAAAGCGCTCCTTTTTCCTTTGCGATGCGATATAGCTCTTAGGGAGTTAATACAAAAGGTTTTTCAAACAAAAATATTTTTTGGATTTTTGGTTAAGGGTCCCCCTTTGCTTGATGTTATTACTAATATCAAACAAAGAGGGGGGTTGTTGGTGACCACAACAATGGCGATTCACTGTGAAGAACCAGTTATCTCTGCATTTCTATTGACCGTTCACTTCTGAAACAACAAATTTTTTTATATGTCTAAATTTTGTTATGGACAGATAGAGTAGATTGCCTCTCACCTTGTCGACGATATTTTGTCTCAACCCTTTTTATATCCCAATTTCTTGCTTCCTCAGGTTTTTTCCTTGCATTCGCATCAGACATTACTTGGTCTTGATAAAAGATAAAATGAGGTCTTCTCTGCGTACTGGCTTAAAAGTATGCTCATTTGTCGTAGGTAGAGCCTCTGCTGCCCGCAAGTGTCCATAGCCTCGACAGGGTTACCATGTTATCCAGCAATGATCCTTTTTCCTGCTTGAGGTTATTCGCAACATTCCAGAGAAAAATCCTTTTTGACACACTTTTCCTTTTTTAATTCTCTAAAGAACAATGTCTTGGTTTGGTGGCCAAATTATGACACAGTCATTCACCTGATTTACACTTTTGCTGAACAAGCCGGCTCGTGATGAGACCTCTTGTCTTTTGATTGCAACAATCTTAAGTCGTTGCCCTGTTTTGATAGATAGTATTGGCAAAGTCAGCAAGTTATAATATCTGTGATCATGATAAGCCGGCTCGTGATGAGACCTCTTATTCTTTGAGATATAGTGTTTTGTTTGGATTGTTTCTCTGGATGCTGTAATTTCCTTTTAGCAGGGAGGAAGTCATTGTTTTTCCTTAAGAAAGCTTTGGACGACAATAATAGAGTTTTTGAAAACAACAGCTTTGCAGAGAATGCTTATTTTATTATTGATGATACCTTTCATGGTGCTGATACAAAACAATTCTTTTACCAGAGGTTGCTTTTGTCAAAGTTTTTTAGAGGTCGAAACGAGTATCGTAATCAAAGTGAAGTTAACTCTATTTGTCAATAATAAAATTCAGATTTTCAAAAATTTTGCTATTTGTACAAGCGAAATCAAAATTCGATAGAGAATTGGCGTGCTCTTTCATGAATCCTTTTTAAATGATCATTTACAACGGGTTTTATTCATAAAAAGAGAAAAACAAAATAAAATAAAAACTAAAAACTAAATCTATCCTACAAAAAAAATAGGAGATTTCTCTTCTATGGAAAGTATAATTTAAGAATCAGTCCATTGACAGGTAAAGAATCTCTCCTTCCTGCCAGATCCTGCAACACGAATGTAGACAGGCCTACGACTTCTACAATTTGAAAAGGGCCAAGCCACAGCTTCTGAAATTTCGTATGTTTGCCCTTTTCTTCATGAGCCTTATCCCATTTCAAAACTAAATCACCCATCTGAAAGTTTTTTCTGGTTATGATGTTTGAGTCAAAAAAAGATTTTATTAGCGCTTGGTGATGAGCATGGGTTTTCCTAGCTTGTTCTCTTTGTTCTTCTAGTTTGATTATTTCCATTTGTCTTAATTGTAAAGAGGAAGTAGGTAATTCATCGATATATTGCACTAAAGACAAAGAGGGAATGACTAGGTGAGTCGGAAGAACCACTTCTCTCCCATAAACTAAATTAAAGGGAGAAGTGCTGATTGAAGCTTTCTTTGTAATTCTATCAGCCCATAAAGCATTTACCAACGCTTTGTGCCAATTCCTTTGGTTTTGGTCGACTGTTCTTTTGATAATTCTGATTAGGTTCTTGTTTGTTGATTCAGCCAATCCATTACCTTGCGGATAGTAGTTGGCAGAATATTTTAGTTTGAACCCTCTTTTAAGCGCAAACTCAGTCATAGTATTTCCAGAAAAATATGAAGCGTTATCAAATATTAATGCTGTTGGCAATCCAAACCTAGTGATGATAAATTGATCTATGAATTCAATAATATTTTCAGAATGAACTGTCTTGAGAGGAACTGCTTCTACCCATTTGGTAAAATAATCAGTTGCCGTAAGGATATACTTATGCTGCTTAGAAGAGTGAGGAACGATCTCACCTATTATGTCCAAGCCCCATTGACTGAATGGTTGGTCGATGATGACTGGTTGTAGCGGCATGGACGGTTTCCTTTGTTTTCCTACAGCAGTCTAGCAGACTTGGAATTTCCTTACGTGATTGTATGAGTCTTTGAACATCGTGGGCCAATAATATCCTGCACGCAAGATTTTATGTGCAGTCGCATCTCCGGCATAGTGTCCGCCCGCTGGTCCATCGTGGAGTTCCTGCAAAACCTTTTCGGCTTCAGTTTTCTCAAGACACCTAAGAAGTACAGAATCGTAATTCCTTTTAAACAAGACATCATTTATGAGCTGGTATTGTTTAGCTTTTAATCTCAGAGCTCTTTTCTTGGTATGATCCAGACGTGATGGAGCATACCCGTTCTTAAGAAAATAAATGGTGTCAGCATATGATGATTCTGCATCGTTTAGGCTTACCTCGTACGCTTGTACCTCTTCAGATGAGTTCTCCGGGATTTGCGATGCTCCGGCTAACATCTTGCAGAAGCCTTGACCTCTTACGATGTTTGCTGGTTTGATCTCAAGATCATATTCTTGTAAAGCGGTAATCCAATTAGCTCTCTTTTCGCCCACGTCTTTCTGTACTAAAAGGTTTCTTACCGCCGGAAATGGTACTACGACTTTAGTGTGGGCTTTAAGCAAGAAAGGTTTGAAATATTTGATCGCTTTGAAAACAGCATATGCTTGTTTCTCTACGTCTGAGTAATTAATTTCAGCGCCTTGTAAGTTTGAGCTAAAGAATGCGATTGGAGCCTCCGCTTTCTCTTGATTTGCTTGGGTCAAAATCACGGCATAGGATTTCTCTGAGGCAAAAGTGTATAAGGTAAAAGATTCTGAAAAATTTGGGGTGGCCAAAGATGGAGCATTGATGATAGCTTGTTTGATTAAGTTGAACGCTTGTGCTCATCTAGACCCCATTTGAAATTTGAATTCTTTTTTATCATATTTTGTAAGGGAGAAATAATACGTGAAAAATCCGGGACAAATCTTTTGACAAAATTGATCTGTCCAAGGAAGGATTGCATGGCTTTCTTGTTATGGGGTATGGATATTTCGGAAATTTCCTTGATTCTGTCGGGTTCTATATGAATACCAGATTTAGACACTATGAATCCGAGCAATTTCCCTTCGCTTAACGCAAAGAAAGATTTCTTTGGGTTGAGCGAAATCCCATACCTCAAGCATCTTTGAAAGATTTGCTTCAAATCTTTGAGATGGTTGTTTCGTTTTTTGGAGTACACTGTTATATCATCCAAGTAAATCACCACTGATTTATTGACTAACCCTTTAAATGCGATGTCCATGGCTCTCTGAAAGGTAGCTCCGGCATTGATCAGCCCAAATGGCATCTTCCGATATGAATAAGTGCCCCATTTGGTTCGGAACGTAGTCTTTAACTGATCATCGGGATGCACCAGTACTTGATTGTATCCTGAAAATCCATCCAGGAATGACATTAATTCTGAGCCTGCTACTGCCTGTAATATTTGCTCCATAGGTGGGAGGGGAAAGTTATCTTTCTGACAGGCTTTGTTGAGATTTCGGAAATCGATACAGATTCTAATTTCTCCGTTTTTCTTCCTAACGGGCACCATATTGGATACCCATTTAGAATGCCTTACGGGGAAAATTATTCTGGCTCTCAACAACTTATTAAGCTCAGTTTTTATTTGATTTTCTAGGTTAGGGTGTATTTTTCTGAGCTTCTGTTGGACAGGTTTTTCATTGTCAATCATAGGGATAACATGTTGAATGATAGAAGTGTTATATGTTTTTAGCTCATCGTAATTCCAGGCAAAAACGTTTTTGTACTGTCTCAGAAGACGGATATATGCTGATTTCTCTTCAGGGGCTAGGCCGTGACCTAGGTTAACGTTTTGTGGCTTCTGATCGGTCCCTAGGTTTACTAATTCATAGTTCAGGGTAGAACTGCAAAGTTTAGCATTGGCAGACCTTTTAAACCGACTTTTCAAATCATATAAGTCTTCTAATTTGACCACCGATTTTGGTATAGCATTGTCGGAGCCATTTTGTTGTATTTGATGGTCATGATGGTCTTCGTCGATTATCTGATTTGAGTAGGATCCTTCAGAAGTAAGGAAATTTACGATGTCAGGATCGTCGTTGAACACTCTCCAATTGGTGATATTGTCAGGGATGGATGGTCTAAAGATTAATTCTATTGAAAACCTGTCAGGACTAAAATCTTCAGAGGGGATAAGTCTAGAGGCTACGTTAGCTAATAGGTCTGCGCTCGCGTTTTGAATTCTTGGAATTGACGAGATGTTGAATGCTACGAAATGTGCAGTGAGATCTTGAACTAATGATTGATAATGCTTTAAATGACTTGACAGGCAATGTATGGTGTTACGTACCTGTTTTACGACGATCTCCGAATCTCCAAAGACTTGAATATACTTAATGTTTAATCCGATTGCTTTGTATAGGCCTTGAACCAAGGCTTCGTACTCCGCTGTGTTGTTCGTGCAATCGAACTCAATTCTGCATGTGAGCATAATCTTATTCCTGTCTGGGTTAATCAGAACGCATCCTGCTCCTACTCCCTCATTTGATTTAGATCCGTCAAAATATAATTTCCAAAATAAAGATGTATTTACAGAATTATCTAAAAAACTAAAACATTTTGAGTCATCAGTTTGGGAGAAATTTTCAACTTGGGATAAAACTAAATTCTCTAAGTATGGCGAAATATGAGCATTGAAATTACCTAGGAAAGAATCTATTGTGTAATTGCCTACAATGCTGCTATTGTACGTTATGGCCTCATTTTCTCCTTCCAGTTCTGTCACTATGTATTTTTGGTGCAACTCTCGTTCAACCTTTATCTGATTTGGTTTACCATTGTATGGTAACCACATGTGCGACCAATCGGTTGAAATATCCGTGGAGCTTTTCCGACCAATCCCTGCTAAGAATCAAACCATAGAACTCAGGGATATCAGCTACTAGAATGTCGATAACCTGACACACTTTTGGGTTAGACGACAATCTTATGGTCACCTGATTGAGTTCACCAATCACTTCGACTTGGGATCGATCAAGTTGAACTATACGTACTGCGGATTTTTGAGGTTGCACATTCAATTTGGCACATATTGACCTGGGTAAAATATTCGTTGAAGCACCAGAATCGACCAAGCAATTGTGCACGTTTTTGTTGAAGATTTCATATGTGAGAAGAAAAGGAGGAGTATGAGATCTTGATCTTCCTCCAATCAAGGCGATGTCATTTGGATCAATTTTATTGACTGTGTTGGTTGGAGGCCTTCCTAGATTGTGAGAAGCTACAGCTGTAGGTAAAGATGTAGTAGGCACAACATGTAATTCTTTCATCATTATTTTCTGCTGGTGTTTCAATTTACTCAATTCGTACAGAGTGATATTAGCGCTAGTCTTCTTCATGTCATCAATGATGTTATACTCCATTTCATCCGACACCTTGATGGAGGCATTTGATCAGATTGGACTGGGCTAATCTGGGTCGCTTTAGCAGTTGTCTTTTTTGTTGCGACCTTTTCTTTTGTTGCAAGGCTTGCGCCCTTTTGTTTTGGGGTAGTTAGGGGAGGATCAAGTTGATTTCTGATTCTTGTGCTAACAGGAAATGCTTCCTGATCCTCTTCTTGTGGGAGGATGAAGTCCCACATTCCTTGTAGTTCTACGACCTCTTCCTCGTCGGTCTGCCCTTCAGTGGTATTCTCTTCTTCTTCGTCTTCTTCAGATTCAATGTTTGAGACAACACTAGGTGGTCTTACCTCCATGGGAGGATTTCTTTTAAAAGTCCTAAAGGGCTTTTTCGAAGAAGTCTCTGCTACTTGTTTCTTAATATCAATCATCTCGTTTGACATGGCTTTCAACACTTTTTGTAATCCTTCCAAATCGAAAGGATCTTTCATTTGCTTCTTCTTGGTGTCTTCTTTGAAAGAGATCTTCTTAGATTTGCGTTCTTCTATAGCGGATCTCTTTTCTAGGGCTACCACGCGTTTTTCCACTGCTAACGCTTCTGTCAAGTTGTCGACTAAGGTGGTCTTGTTTGCCCTATCTATGAAGATAGCCAAGTTTGGAGGTAAAGTCGTGATGTACCATTCACATCTTACTTCCTCGCTGGGTTGTGAGGCAGCGGGGATTTTGTTGAGGATCTTATTGAACCGTAAGTTAAAATCTTTAATGGGTTCTCTAGCCTCAGCCTTAAGATTAGATAGGTTATTGATCAATGTCGCCATGGATCTGTCATCACCAAACTTGGTGAGGAACTGACTTTGAAAAATGTCCCAGCTTGTGATGGATCTGGAAGGTAACGAAAAGTACCATGACCCGGCTGTTCCCTGCATTGTATAAGGGAAAAGCCGGACAACAGCGTCTTCGTTAGTGACTCCGTTGAGATTAACAAAAAGCATGAAATTATTGATATGTTCCTCGGCTAGCATTCCTGCTTCCAGATTGAATTTAGGAAGCCATTTCTCAGGATGGGCCGGTATAGGGCTCAGGGGTGGAGGCATTAAAACCGCCCCAGGATTGTTCCATGGAGACTGGGCCATCGTTGAGCTGCTAGTTAATGGAAGTGCAGAGGACAATCCCTGATGCTGAGAAGATGAAGATATTAAGATCTTTGATGTTTGAAGAGGAAGGTTTGTAGAAGATGGGTGAGTGAGTTGGAATGAAAGAGTGGGTGGTTGACTTCACGGTGAGGGAGTTGATATGGACGAAGTGGATGAAGGAGTCTGACTGTCAGACTCTGGTGGTGTTTTCCTTGCTCTTTTCCTGGTAGGGAGAGGGAGTTCACTTGGTTGTATGCCAAATTTTTCACTCTTTGATCTGGTAAGGGGATGAGCAGGGTTGTACTGCGAAGTCACGCTGCTTTTAGATTTATCAGACTTCTGGTTAAAAATATAGAATCCCTGGAGTTTACGAATCAAAGTTCAAATTTCAGGGGATCAATGATAGATTGGTCTGATATATTCGAATATGTAGCAGTGGTAGGTACTCGAGCGACTTCAAATTCCGGGTTTAACCGTGTTGGATAAGTCGAGGGAGTTGATGAGGGTGTATTATTCTCATAATGGTATTTAGATGTTTCTTTAGGTGCCATTCGTAGTTCGTGCCCTCCTTCTAGCGCCAAATATGTTGAGGGCCCTGAAATCAGGTCAACAACAAGGGGGATACCCACCCGGTCGGGAACATGGTTGGCGGCTCCGTGCCCGTTTGGTGTAGCGGGTCCGACTGGGGATAAAGGGACCAGATTCCCGTTATAAGGGGGTGTGTGTGTGTAGAGTTTGGTGATGTGTGTGTGTGTAGAATATGATAATGAAAATATGGAATTATTTCTAAGCTAATCTAGTTCTAAACTCTGAGACTGAATTTTATACTACTTTAATCTATCAAGAACAACAAATCTAATCTACGCTAACCCGGGATAGAACCTTTTCCATTATGCGATCTAGAAAGATTTCACACAATAACTGGTAATGAAGATTATTCAGCTATTATGAGAATATAAATCAATTAAGATGAACCATCCTGCATAATAAGTTAAGCAAAACGGCTGTGAACAGCATATCACATAATCAGTTATTCATGTATTAAGCATAAATCAATGACTCCACAGTACAAAAGTGCCAAATGGTAGTCCACTCATTCATACGTTAACATATAAACAACATCAGCTGTATATTACTCTGAGAATGCAAGCAGAAACTCGTCAAGAGATAAAAGTCCCATTTATGACTGACTTTATACTCACAGACCTGAAGCAATAATGATCTATTTCTACTTACTTATAATGCCTACTAAGAGTACAAAAGTGCAACATCAGTAGCAGGTACTAAAATGCAAACATAAATAAATCTTGATCCATCCATTCATCAAAAACCCCCTCCGAGGGTGCAAAAGTGCATGTTCTGAGACAAGTTTTTTGACAAATTTCCGGACCCTTCTTCAATGCAACGAGAAGGGTTAAATACTACTAACCGGCTAATTTTAATTACACAAATTTAGGGAATGGCTTCAAATGACCGCCCTTTTACTAAAACAAATTTATTTCTAAAAACTGAATCTAATTTCTAACCATTTCTGTATCTGCTCCTTAGTGCTGTAAGTGATGCACTGCTCGCCGTGAAAGAGTCGGCTGCTTGTCCTTTCCTTTTGTTCGAGCTTGAAAATTAGAAATAACAAGAGCTGGCACCTCTTTCTGACAAACTAGAAGATATTTTTGAAAGTGTTCTTCTGGAGGAGTGTCTTCACGGCGTGTATACTTAGTACAACTCAGATTTCTTTCAAACTGATTGTGCTGTTGCTATTTCGGTTTTTGGCCGTGCGAATGACTCAATGAGCTGGGGATTTTGTTGCCTGAACGATTTTCTCAATTGAAACTTGTTTCCATTCTTTGTTCCAGGCTTTTCTGAGACGTCTTTCCCCTTAAGCGTTTTTCTTTTTGCTTTACCCAATTTGGGACTCATGATCTTTCATAAACGGTTTGCTTTTGTGCACCTTTGACTCTGAGTCCTAGATAGCCTATTTCCATCAACATTTGTTGAGTGATATTCTGGGATCCGCGGTCCTGCTGTATGCGGTATCCATCTGCGAAGTCATCTCCTCTCTGTTCTTCTAGTTCTGGCGCTTTTCCTTAGATGTTTCCTGCATATAGATTTATATCAGTTGCTGACTTATAGTTCACGTAAATGGAAAGAGACAGAAGAAAAGATTGACATGAAAGCAATTAAGTTCTAATGAATGCATAATCATGTCACCCATTATGACTTGGCTCTTCGAAAAACGCAACATAATCATCTTTGGATACACAGGCGTACAATCATTAATTTCCCGTAAGGTGCGCGCCTAATTTTAGGCTCACAGATCATGCCAAGGAATGCCTACGACGAATGGCTTCCGCGATTTGCATCGCAGCATCGAAGATTGCGATGTAAATAAGTGGTATCGCAACAATTGATGGTCTCATTTGTCGCACACCATAGATTGCTGGTCGCAGCTTTGCATGGTCGCAGATCGCATATCGCAATATCGCAAGGTCGCAGCTTTGCATGGTCGCAGATCGCATATCGCAATATCGCAAGGTCGCAAGGTTTTTTGCTTTGTCACTTTGTGCTGCTTATGCGACATTGCGACGTGCGACATCGCATATCGGCCGTCGGCGGCTTCTTAGGTTTTCCCCTTTTGAGCGCCTTTAATGCACGCGATGCGATGAGTTCTCGCGTCGCTCCTCCTCAGTGTGATTATGCGCTTTGGGAAAGCGCTCCTTTTTCCTTTGCGACGCGATATAGCTCTTAGGGAGTTAATACAAAAGGTTTTTCAAACAAAAGTATTTTTTGGATTTTTTGGTTAAGGGTCCCCCTTTGCTTGATGTTATTACTAATATCAAACAAAGAGGGGGGTTGTTGGTGACCACAACAATTCCTTCCATCAACCTTTTTGACACTAGCATATCTTACTCACTAATCAACAAAGGCATGAAGAACTATGACAATGCTACTGAACTTCTCTTAATCATTCAAAAGAGGAAGAATTACTAGTTAAACCTTATATTACTAAACAACTAATAAACAAACATAGATAACATTGACATAACACATTTATAAACCACTATATAGAAGGGAGCCCACTATTCTTTTCATTAATTCATCATAAAGAAAAAAGGCGCAGTGTGCTACAATAGGAACCATTCAAAAATAATTTCACTAGCCTTTAGTATTTACTTAGATCACAGTACAATAACCATTACAATATGATAACATAATAGACTCCACTATAGAATAATTTATCTACGCATCAGTTGCACAATACCTAAAGACACATATAGTTAACATCTAAACTTCCAACTACGACAAAAAAAGACACGATCTTGACAATTATTCCTTCTCCTCCGACAAACTCTCTGACTATCTCGGACGAGTCCTTTTATCAACTTGTCGTAGCTTCTCGATCCTCTTCAACCTACTCCCCCTCTCTTTTGGCTTTCCTCCACACTGGCTAACCATTTGGGATATTTTATGGCAACCTATCACTAGCTATCCCATGCCATTTAACTGTCTAGTAGAATAAACTAAAAATATGTACTACCAACTCATCACCACTCCGTTGACTTCCTCCCTTATACAACTATATCTATATTCCTCTGCCACAATGACCTTCCTCTCTTTCACCCATCATCCTCAAAATACTAACTACTAGATTCCTTCACACATGTCCTCACCTATTGGACGTTGTAGTCTTCTTCACGCGGTGCCTCCCTGCACTGTGTATCCCCTTCCTATGCCAATGTTACTACTATTTGTTGAATACTCATCTCCTACACCCCTCTAATTTATGTTTTCACCTACAATAATACTATCAATAATTTAAAAAAAATTCAGCGTCCAACATGGTAGTTGAAAGGTTCAACAAGATGTGTATTCTGATTCCCTGTAAAAATATCATTAGTGTGCAAGAGGAAACATAATTTTTCTTTGGATAGGTTTGGGTGCACCTTTGGATACCAAGGATCATCATTTCAAACATGGAAAAAATATTTCTCATTGCATTCTAGACTACATTTTGGGAGAAGATGGACGCAAAATTGAAGAGATCTAGAACATTCCATCCATAGACAATGTGCAGATAAAAGTAATCAATATGTGTTTGGTGCAACTTATGAAGGGATATAACCAAAAGAATCTGAATATATAGGTTGAAAATATGGTATATATACAACATTCTTACAACATGCTAGTCCACAATTCTATAGGAAGGCCCCCATTTGAAACTTGTTTTGGATATTTTTTGCCTTCGCCTTTGGAAATTGCAAATAGGAAACAAAGAAGAGTGAGGGAATATATTACAAGAGACACCTTGAGGGTTATAAAATTTATAGAGAAGATCAGGGAGATCCATATACAAGTAAAATATACACTACAAAATTGATAAGAGATAAGGTCACACATGATCATCATAGAACAAAGAAATCATTTAAGATGGGAGATAGAATATGGCTACAGTTGAACAAGGAGAGGCTATAGGGGTTTGGTAAGAAAATAAGTGCTCTGAGATATGGTCCATTCGAGATACTAGAAAAGGTGGGTTGTAATTCCTATCAAATTAGTTTAATACCATATATGCTCACTTACTCATTTATGAATGTAGAGAATCTGAAACTCTATGAACCTTCCATGCTAGATTAAGAATAGGAACATGCCCTACCTTTTGTGGAGGATTTGGCATTAGATTCTCAAGAAAAGTTGAAAGAAGATGAAATTTTTTATAAGATGTCCAAAACTACAAGATAGCGGTAGCATGACCTTTGGTAGGTTGGGTTGAAAGGAGAATTTCTAAGTAAAGCTAAATGGTACACTAGAGAGAAGGTGGGGGAAACATTTCCTCACCTCATCTAGTAGAAGCATTTGGGGACCAAAAGCCTCCAAAAATGGGGAGGTGTGATTCATATTATATCATTATATTGTTTTTCATTCATATTGATTATTTTAGAGTGGAAAACACGAAGGAATCAACTCACAATACCATGTTTACCAAGCAAGACCCAATTTGGAAAAATGAGGTCTGAAACCTCCCAGAAGTGTTTTGAGGAATTAAATGACATTTATTTGAGGGTAAAACTTTTAAGCTTTAGTGGATCACCTTTTTTCCCTATTATACACATGAAGATATTTCCAATGACACAAGAATCGTGTCGATCAAAGTCCATATACGAAACTTATGCCACTTAGAAGTTGACCTTCCTAGTTTCATTGCCATAATTCAAGAGGATGCCATATTAGCCACCATTATTCATGAAAAAGAGGCTATCCATGTGATTATGTAGTAGAATACTCTAGAAGAGTCTATATTATAACTTTGGTTAAGAGTTGAGGTAGTCAAACTAACCACTAATAGGCTATGGGACTATGTTATAACACAACCACTAGGAGGAAAAGGTGTTCCATTATTTCAAGTGCATTTTTTGTATAGCTGAGCAAAATATCTGAGAGGGATAGGATATAGAGCACATAGAGAGGATTTTTGCACTGTAGTAGCCCACATGCCACATGCCATACTTCTTTGTACTCACAAACATTTTCTATTCATAGAAAGAGAGATGAGAAACCTCACCTTACAATTGGGTTTTTCTCTTGAAATGGTTTACTAGGTCATATCTTGTGTCAACTGTCTGAAATTTTATTTCATTGTTCTCTATTTTCTGCATAATTTTAATTTGCATGCATACACTATTAACAATAATTTACAGATCTACAAATTGAAAGAGAAATAAAACTGTAATAACGTATATTTTTGATTTTTAAGTATATTTTATCAGATCTATTGTGACAAAATGTCTAGTGGAATGTTCACAACAATTTATGGATCAAGTTGCATTTGGTTTCAATGAAATCTTTATCCCCTTTTTTTTTTTAAATTATGAGTGTACCCACAAAATGTTTGAACTAACATTCTTTCTTTCTTTCAAGTAACAATCTTCTCTTCTACCTTTAGGGTGGCTTGATATGCATCCTCAATTGTCCTCAAAGATAATATGTGAATCTCATATCTTAAACCATTAATGCATCTTGCAACTTCATTTGCATCCTCTTCTACATGACAAACTTTAATGTTCAATTTATAAATGTCCTCAATGTATTCTTTGATTGACATATACGTTTTTATAATATTATGTAACTATTTAAAAATATTTTTCTAATAATTCTTGGGGTAAGATTTTACCTTTAAAATTTTCCACCATTCTTTCCTAATCCTTGATTCTGAACTTTCCATCCCTCTTTCATTATGCACACACTTCATCCTACCATAGGGATGCATGGCCTTTTAGTATGGTCACTACATAGTTTACTCTTTTATCTTCATACACATCTTCTAATCAAAATACTTATCTAAAGCATTAATTCAATCCATTAGCTCATCAACATTCAAGATACCTTCATATATTGGTAGCTCCATTTTTGGTTTGGCAGTCATGTTAGCTATCATTTTGATCATTTTCTCTTCTCATAATTCTTCCACTTCTTTCTTAGCATAATATTCTTCCTCTGCTTCACTGAAATATCCCGTGTCAAGTCCTCTCCTCTTTGCAATCTCCATGGCTTCCATTCTTTCTTGAAGTTTCCTTACCTATGTTTGCAAAGCTACGTTTGCTATAGTCCTCCCTCGACATGCTCCTCAAGCTGCTCCAAGTTGATTTGTCTTTTTTTTTTTTCTCTTTCTCTAATACCAATTTGATGTCGAAAGTATCATTGTCCCCAATTCACTAGTTCCTGGTGCTAGCCAGAAGGGTCCATAGGACCAACACTATAACCAAGGCCCAAAGCCAAAGTTGCTAGGCTTGTTCGCTCCCCGCTATCACTAGTGCTTTCCTTGTTATAATTTGAGGTGATGAAAAAACTGAAGCATGATGGTGGTGAAAAAACCTACAAAACTCATGAAAGATCTTGTTTGTCATTTCTTTTTGTTAATATGATCACCCCACTGCTCATCGGTGCTTTACAAACTTCCTTTGTTTTCTTGGTAGTGTTGTAGGGTGAAAACCAAGATGACAACTAACATGAAAAATCTTGTCTATTGGGCTTGTTAACTAATGGGAGCACCAAATATTTATTATATCAGACCAGAAATGGTATTTTTTCAAACTCTCTCCATCTCCTAATGGCCAAAGGTTGAAATAAGGTAAACAAAAATGAAAAGAAAATTCTATCACTTAACATGAATACTTGACAATTGTCAAGTCAACTTACAAAGGGTTAATTTGTAATGTTCTGAAATAGGAAAATTAGCAATATGCAAAGCAAATAACAAATAAAACACTGGAAATTTCAAACATTCAACAAACACCCTTGTAAACTCCAAAAATAAGAACCAGCTGAGCCATTTTATTAATGAAATGGAGCAAGTACAATAATATGGAGAAATGCACATGGGATTGCCTAAAGGGAAACCTTGACATGACTTAGGTGATAAAAAAATAATCTTGAAGTGGGAAATGAATGCTCCTCTAATGCTCTACATTGTCCCCAGAAACTACACCGCTCGCTGGAAAGGAACTGCAAGAAACCCTATCTCTGGTGCTCATAAAATGTTGAAACTTTATATCCAGGATCCTTTTCAAAAACCCAAAAAAACCAAGAAACAGTTTGGGTTGAATCCAACCTCCAAAATTCAGCCTCTAATATGCCCTACACAATCCTAAGCAATTATACACTATGTGATGCAAATATATGGTTGAAAACCCCACCTATAGAGCTCAAAAAATTATGAAATTTTATATTTGGGATCCTTGTCGAAAACCTAGAAAAAACCAGAAATGGTTTGGCTGGATTTGATGCTCCATAAATCGGCTTGCAATAAACCCCAATGAAATCCTCCTCCAATCTCATGAAAATGCAACAATCACTTCTCCAAATATTTCCCTTAACATCCACAGTAAATTTCAGCCACAAAGACTGATACTCTACCCTCCATGAGAGCACCCAGTGCTACCTCTGCGCTGGCCCATGAAGTGCGAAAAATCATCCTGAGTAGTAGCACACCCCTCCAGCTCCAAAATTTCTCCCAAATGTCAAAAATCCTCCCTAGCCTCCTATTTGGAAAATATCACACCAAAAATCCATTGCAAGACACCTGCAACAATTCGACCCTCTCTTCACTACGTCCTCCGGTAATATGCACCACCTGAAGTGAATGCTACTGTTGGGAATCACAATGAGGTCCTCCTCCTCAAGAAATGCAGAAAACCTTCCTAGGGTGGCACTCGAAGTCCCTTGAAGAAAGGGTGAGCTCTTCACCTAAAGAACTCGTGCTAAACAACCAGTAACTTGATAAGAAGCTCGAGCAAGCAAAAAGAAATCGATATACCAAAAAATATGAATAAATGAGATGAGGAGAGCTGCCTTCCTTATATAGATTTCATGAAGCACTTTTCCCTCCAATGTTTCCTCCATCGTCAGCCCTCACTTAATCACAATCATGAAAACATTAATCACCTCCATGTAAATCGAAGTAGGGAGTGCGTAACTTAACTACAACAAAAATAACTTTTCCTAAGTTTGATCTCCTAAAAAAATCTAATGGGGTCCACTAGCTCCAAAATTGGCCCGATAATACAAAAATTAATCTTGTTCCAAAATGATTTAGGAAGGGACATTATAGTCCTCCCCTCCCAAATGTTGTTTGTCCCAAAGAAATTTTGATTCTGTATGTTCAAGTATGTGCTCGCCCTCCCAAGTAGCGTCCTCATCCGACAAGCTCCTCCAATACACCAAAAATTGCTCGTCCTAAAGCAGTGTCTGAACAAGTGCCCTCTTTGAAGATGGATCCCCACTGTCACTGCAAACTTCACCAGGGTCCAAAATATGCCATTGGATTGTCCCTGATCGTTTTACTATCATATAGTGAAGAATTCCCTTAATACCAGGATCCCAAGCCAACCTGATCAATGTGAAGCACCCCTTGCTCCACTCACTGTCCTGCCAGATAGGGGTGTTAGAAATCCTTTATCTACTGCCAAAATGTAGAGCATCCTGACGATGTGAAACTCCATCCAAATCTTCATGAAACTGCCCTACTGAATAGTCCACCCCATGCACTCTGATTGTGGTCCCCTGAAGATATAACTCAATTCCCATGTGAATGAAGTCTCTCATGCATGAGATCCTCCTGCAGTCCTCTTGTTGGCCATATTTCCATGTTGATGAAGTCTCCCATGCCATCAGCGAATCATGGAAACCAAATGGAAGATCTGGATGACCCTCCCTTGTAGAAATCCGCTCACCTCTATGGGTAGTTGAATTTATCAGCCCTGTTATGCTAGAATCCCCTGCTTGTCACAGAAGGAACCTATCCTGCTGACATTGTGACACTCTAGTAATGACCTACTTCCTAGCATGCTCATACCAAAGCCTCCTCTCCCATAACTCTCGGTCATAATCGATGCGATGATGAACTCTAGGCCAATCTTGCCAAAGTGACTCAATAGTGCCAAAACATATCACTCCATGTCTAGCCCCAATCCTGAGCAATAATCTGCCTTTTCCTATGGTGAGGGCTTCAATGACCCCCCATGTGTCTGCTTGTGAATGAATTAGTTCGCCTGTCATCCCGACCATGCTCACAGAGGAGTGGAGTATCCCACCAATCCACTGGATCCCTGGATCCCATAACCATACTGGAGGTCCAGAATCCCCAATCCTCTCTCACCGTTGCTGTGATATGCTGCTAGTTGTTGGGACCCTTCTGTGCCCCATATCTATCTCATGTAGGTACCCAATAGGTAGGCACCGAGCATCAAGAAACTGTCCCGCGAATATCAAGCTACTTTGTGCCTTCCAAATCATAGAATGAGATTTTCTATTTGAGCTCCTAACGATGTGCCCGGGTAATACCGGAAGCCTAGGCATCATCCTGCCAAAAAGGACTATCGTCCTTTGCAACTCATGCTCACCTAACGCCTTGAGTTGTCCAGCTAAAAAAGAACCATGTAACTCCTTATCGGTCACCTCCCAAAGTGTGAACCTAGGGGTGGAACATATGCTACCTCGACAATCAACCATGCCATCCCTAAACATGTAACCGTCAACTTGTGCACCTACCAAGTGTCTCAACTGTAGAGTCTTCTTTTGGCCCATGATACATGATGTCTCATCCAACTACCTAGGGTGAGCCTCACATGCCCTGCTCACAGAATGGAGAGTGTCAAAGGGAAACAACCAAACCCTCTTCGACTATAAGAAACACTGGAGGATGATGGGTGGGTATGTCCCAAAGAGTATGATTAAGAGTATGCCAGAATGCTCAAGAGTAATCCTATGGATGACCCCCTCTCTGTCTCAGATTCGCTGATAACCCCCTCGAAGCTCTGTTTCCACTAAACATGCTGTCCCTAGATGCTCAATAGGTTCCTCATTGATCCTAGGTGGTATATATCCAATGGCAGATGTAATGCCTCTATCAATAAGTCTCTTGGGAGGCAATGATCCAAGTGCCCACTACGTTGCATCATTTTCCACTGCATACCACCCAGTATCGCTGCACTCCATGACATGCCACTGTATGTCGCAACCTGTACTGGTACACCACTAGATACTCCCGACTATGGTTATACAATCCTGTAGCGTCTTATTTCCCACCTGTGTCATTGCACTTGTCACTCCCCGTAAGTACTCAATGTGATGTGAGGCACTCCCACTCCACAGCGCAATCCAACACACTACGACACACCCCCATGTGTCTCCATGTGAATTTGCAAACCACTGCTCCACGCTAGATGCTCCTACCCATCCCTGGATGTGATGACCTAAAGTTGTGTCCATATGAATCGGCCCACACCCGACCTATATCATTACCTCCACCCTCACATCACCATGCTCTCCGATGAGGGGATCTCCCCTCCAAATCCTCCTTGAGGGATTCGAGGAGAGAATCTCCCTATGTGTCAGTAGTGATGCCATCACTGCTCCTCTCCTTTGCATCCTCTATGCCCTACAAAAAAGTGAAGAGTCCCAAACTCCATACAAGAAACTTTCTAGTGGCCTGCCAATGCCACATCCTCTGATAAACTCTTGCCAGAGTATGTTGATCACCCCGTGATCTTGTGTACAATCGTCATACCAAGACAACCAAAGGAGTATGTCCATAAACTGGTTGGCCACTGGTGTTGACGGAGACTCCCTTAGCGAATATGCATCCTCAATTGCTAGGTCAACTGTACCATCTAGGTCATAGTCAATCAGCATACCTAGTAAATGATAGGTAGTCCCACCTAGATCCCAATGCCAGTTTGGGCTTCCGGTATCCCCAGTGCCTAGAAGCTCCTGCTGAGCTACACCCGGGTTCACTACCACCGACATGCGGATGTTGCATCTTGTGTAACTCTAATCATCTCATCCCACTACCCAGGTCAATACATCAGATCTGACTAGGTAGCTCCATCTCTCTCTCTCTCCAATGGGCAAAGGTGACCCAACAATGTGGCTAACATAGTCATCCCCTCTGGTATGTCTAGAAAACTTCACCTCTCTCAATCCAATGCATAAGAATGAGCTAATAACGCTGTGGATCCTGTCATTATGCCTCTGAAGCAAGTTGTGCTGAAATCCCAACGTGTGGCCTCTATGTTGCCCCTCATCATTGGCTAGCCCAAAGGATGGTTGCGCATCCTCCTCCATCATGGGCTCGACATGAGTCTCCAAATTCTCTTCCTTAGACAACCCACCATGCAAGACATGCTCATCAGTTAGATGTAGGTGACTATCGTCTGGCAACTCTATCATAGATCTGGATGCCTCTGTACCTATTGGTTCCTCATTAATAGTGGGGATGTTTCTCGACACCTCATCAACCTGTGGTGCGCTATTATCACCTAAGATGTCAATCACCACCTGGGATACCTCAACAACGGATGGCATATCATCAATGGGTGTATGCTCAACTCTTTCTTTGCCAACCATGGCCCCTTGAACTACTCTCTCCTCTTCTTCCTTAATACTCCTAATCATCCTTGCAAAATCCCACTGAATCTCCATTGGTTTGTGCATGCCCCTTTGTTCACAAAATTCCCAAAAAGAGAGGGACGTCTAAATTCCATGAACCAATGATTGATATGCCCTCCATTTTTCTCCTAATAAATCCACATCAGTTGCAATCATGTCTGAATTCCCAACTGAGGAATGAATCAACTTATCCCCCACATCAATCATCGTTTGTTGTATCCTCATCACCTCATTCAAGGTTACTGCCATGTTGTTTGATTCTAATATTTCCCACAGTCTGAGCCAATATTATGGCTCTGATACCATTGTAATGTTTCAAAATAGGAAAAGTAGTGATATGAAAAGTAAATAACAAATACAACACTGAAAAATTCAAACATTCAACAAACACCCTTGTAAACTCCAGAAATAAGAACCAGTTGAGCCATTTTATTAATGAAATGGAGCAAGTACAATAATATGGAGAAATGCACTTGGGATTGCCTTAAGGGAAATCTTGACATGACTCAGATGATAAAACAATAATCTCAATGCTGGAATTGATTGCTCCTCTAATGCTCCGCATTGTCCCAAGAAACTACACCGCTGGCTGGAAAGGAACTACAAGAAACCTCGTCTCTAGTGCTCATAAAATGATGAAACTTTGTATCTGAGATCCTTGTCAAAAACCCATAAAAAATCAGAAATGGTTTGGGCTGAATCCAACCTCCCAAATTTGGTCTCAAATATGCCCTACACAATCCTCAGTAATACTGCACTGTGTGCTGAAAAGATATGGATGAAAACCCCACCTCCGATGCTTATAAAACTATGAAACTTTATATTTGGGATCCTTGTCGAAAACCCAGAAAAACCCAAAAATGGTTTGGCCGGATTTTGAACTTTCAAAATCAACCTCCAATATGTCCTATGCCCTCCAAGCTACTCCAGAAAACGACCTGCAATAAAACCCAATGAAATCCTCCTCCAATCTCATGAAAATGAAATAATCACTTCTCCAGATATTTCCCTTAACCTCCACGGTAAATTTTAGCCTCAAAGACTGATACTCTGCCCTCCACATTAACACACAGCACTGCCTCTGCGCTAGCCCATGAAGTGCGAAAAATCACCCTGAGTAGTAACACACTCCTCCAGCTCCAAAAATTCTCCCAAACGCCAACAATCCTCCCTAGCCTCCTCTCTCAAAAATCTCACACCAAAAATCCACTACAAGACACCTCCAATAATTCGACCCTCTATTCACTACTTCCTCTAATAATATGCATCACCTGGAAGTGAATGCTACTATTCGGAATCAGAATGAGGCCCTCCTCCTCAAGAAATGCAGAAAACCTTCCTAGGGTGGCACTCAAAGTCCCCCGAAGAAAGGGTGAGCTCTTCGCATGAAGAACTCGTGCTAAACAACCAGTGACTTGGCGAAGCATCTCGAGCAACCAAAGGGAAATCGAAATACCAAAAAATATGAATGAATGAGATGAGGAGAGCTGCCTTCCTTATATATATTTTGTGGAGCACTTTCCCCTCCAATTTGTCCTCCATCATGGGCCCTCACTTAATCACCATCATGCAAAACTTAACCACCTCCATGCAAATCGAACTACGGAGTGCATAACTTAACTACAACACAAATAACTTTTCCTAAGTCTGATCTCCTAAAAAAATCAAATGGGGTCCACTAGCTCCAAAATCGGCTCCATAATACAAAAATTAATCTTGTTCCAAAATGATTTAGGAAGGGACATTACATAATTGCACCAAGTGAAATTCTTTTCCACCCTTGATGGTCAATGGGTGATAACCATAAAAGGTTGACGAAAAGGCTTCTATCTCCGTTAATTCATTGAAAACTGGGAAAAATCAGAATTTGTTTCAGTGTTTGTCTATTGAGCCATATCATCGCAGTTGAACTTCACCACTTTGCTCTGCCTGGTTAACCTGCAAAAGCCCAATTTTCTACAACAACTTGTTTGCATTCAATCAAAATAAGTGCATTCAAAGAGATGGAAATGTACACACACAAATCTACTATTATTAACAAGAGATTAAGATTGAGATCGACTCTATTTGCATATCTCTCTCATCTCTCTTTCTGCCTTTGCCTCACTATGCTTTTTCTCTCCTTCTCTTTCTCTCTCTTGATAAATATTTTCTCGTTTATTTTTTTACATAGAAGAAATATCTCATTCAACAAACTCTAGAGATAATTTCTAACAATTTCCCCAAATTAGCTAGATTTTCCTTCTACTTTGGAATTTGATAACATCTCCTCTAACTTCATAAATTCCTTCTACGCTATGAAAAAAATACTACAAATTAAATTGCTTAAAAAACCTTAATTCCCTTGGTAAATAAAATAAAGAACAAAATCTCTTAGTAAATGAGTTTTTTACCCCATAAATAGAACATTTTCTTGTCTTATATATGTTCTTGAAATAAATTTTGATCCCATTTACTTCAAGTTACATTCTCAATCATTAAAAATTTAACCGTCCAAAGATTTTCCCTAAAAATTCTATGGTGAAATTTCTCTTTTGAAAATATAGAGACCTAGAATATGAAATTATGACCCAATTTACTTTAAGATATATCCTCGATCATTGAAAATTTCAGTCCAAAGCTTTCCCAAAAAAGTGCTATAGTGTGTTGATACCAATTTTTGTCCATTTCTGAATTTTGTATTAAGCTACAAAATTGTTCTCCCTCATTTTTTTTTTGGTCAAACCTATAAAGTTGACCCCATTTTTTTGGGCTTATCCTAATACTAAAGGGAGGGAAGACACCACATGAGAATTAAATGAGCATATGGTTTATGGTTGAATTCATGTTTCAATTAAATGAAAAAACATGAAAAGTAGGTGGGATGCATATTATTGATCTATTTCAAAATGTATTCCATGCATAGGTGCAATGAAAATGGTCTAGAAGGAAAGAACATATGTGTATGAGAAAATGGAAATTGAAAAATAATATATTAAATCATGAATCTGGTGACATATTTTAAAGGGATTTGTTTATTGGTCGATGAACTATGTTATGACTCCATAGTACACAAAGTTTATATCATATAATTTTTTCGATTATGATTATATGTGTTGTGGCATAGTGAAACATATGGAAACATTTTTATTGAAAGGTGCGCCATTGTATGAATTACCATTTTATATTTCCAGGATGAAATATGTTACATGTATATGGCAATATAATGCATATATGGTACAGGGTGGAAAGGGCGCAATATGATGTGTTATGTATTGGTATTGATACTTGATATATTTATGGAGTCATTGTGCACAACAGTGTATAGTTTAAAGTTGGGAATATATGAAAACATTATGATGATTGTGGCAGCCCTGTTGTGCATAACATGTTTGGTATATATGTTAACTTGGCATATGCATTAAAATGGAGATATGAAGTAGATAGTGGAATTTGCACTAGCAATAGAGTTATGAGGAAATTAAATGTGAAGGGTGGTAATTGAATACAGGAAACAACCTCTACGGTATGTATCCTCAAGGGTTTTGTGATCAACGTTCTTGGTTATACTTTCCATGTGATGGGGTTTATAGGAAAATGCAATTCATGCGCCATTGGCAGTCCCCACACTTAGTTTATGCTATTTTGTTGAGAACATTTTGAAAAAAAACTCAAATAATTTTTCTACATGCTCTTTGTTCTGTAAAAAGCATATGTGTCCATCAATTTTCCCCATGTCAATGAATTTTCTCCATGTCAAACAACTGATAAAAAGAAGAAATTTTAAGTTTTCCCGTTGGGCTCATCTTGCTTGGTTGGATAACAACTGGGGTTTTGGAGGTCTATATGGCATACAAAATAGGTAATTCAAATACTTTTCACGGTTAATTATGTGATGTGATTATGTTTGTATATATGTTAATGGACTTTTTCTTCCCCTTGATTAACCCTTGTGACTCTCGGTTCCATTTGGTCACTGTTTCTTGAGCTTAAGGTTCACAATAGTTTTTTCTCTATCACTATAATTATTTTATGCTCCAATTACAATGCTAGCCCCATTCTGGGTGAAGATTTCTAACAAAAAATTTCTTTGCGAAATTCTATCTTTGTCTGTGAAAAATTTTCCATTTAAGATGAAAGGTTGACTTTAAAGTTTGTGGATAATAAGAACCCTAGCATATTATTGGAATAACAATTGTTATTAAACCAAAACTTTTAAGTATTAGTCTCCACAACAATCGCTAGAGTTAGGATCCGTGAGAGGTGATTACTCCATGTTGATATAAAACAATGTAAACTTTGAAACGGGAACTGTAAACTCAAAATGGAAACTCTAGCCAAGAAACCCCAAAAAAACATGAAAATTAATGCTAAAAATGAAAAGTGTGTATACTGGAATGATATTTTTTTTAGGGTTAATTTTTAACATTTAAAAAAAATACAGTGAAACTGATTTTTGTGTGTGCGAAAAACAATTGTTTTTGAGGGAAAAAACACTAATGTTTTTGGTAGAATAACATTTTTCTTTTCCAAGTATAATTTCAACATTTTTTAGTAATGACGATAAGAATAAAATAATGGGATCTGAAACACATTAAAATTCCATTAGTTTTCATCCATATTGTTAAACATATAATAATATGACACTAAAGATCGCTAAAATTCTAAGTGCTTTCAACCATAACATTAAAGATACAAAAAACATTTGGAAAATTTTCAACCATAGAATTAAAAAACTCTAAGTTTTCAATACATTATGAAAAAATTACATGACTAAATTAATCAAAATGTCAATACTTGTAGATTGAATGAAACATAAATTATATCTCTAAGTTATTGTTGCATTGTAGATATTCTAAACAATAAAAATCATCATAATTAAAACATATAATCCAACAAACATAAAAATGACTCATAGATTCATTTAACATCATATGACAATCAAATTTTTTATTTCAAGATACGATGCAAACATCACTTATATAAACTGTTTTAGACAATTATTCAAAATCAATCATATTTTCTTGCACACTATCAGAATTCACATCTTCAGATGAATGAGTAGATGCAGATGAAGATTTTCGAGATTCTTCTCTTTCATCAACTAGTGCCCCATCTGAGTCCACATGCATGCCCACCATTTCAGATTTCAAAATTCTTCTGAATCTATCACTGGTTTCAATATACTCTCATCTCAACACTGTTCCTTCTGGTAACAACCTCTTCAAAATCTCTATCGTATTGAAGCGAAGAGTTCCTCTCTTTGTTAAATTAAAGTCATAAACAAATATGTCAACAGCCTCCAATTTTAAGAGGTCTGTGCGATGACGATTTATATTTGTACCCTTTCTTTTTCTCTTTTCACCATTTTTTTTATTTTTATTTTTATTTTTTATCAACAACCATCTTTGGCTTGTACAAACCATTGAATGGGTGTGTATTTATGGCATACCAATGTACTTCAACACTTGCAACATCTTCATTTTCTGTAATAACCTTTATAACCTTAGCAACCTAGAATGGATAACCATTGGGATCTCCATATGCTAGTACTATGATCATGCAACCCTCCTTAATATCCTGTAATGAACCCTAGTAAAGGTTTTCACGACAAGTGTTGTTCAAATGTAGATACAAAACTTCAGGAAGATTACCAGACCAATGAGAAAGCACGTCATGAATTATGGTTATTATCAGCTTTGCATCATTATGAATATTTGGAGCTGTGAAGTATACCCTTGGCAACATTTTCCCATTGAAGACCATACAACCGACCAAGTGATACTGAATAAAATTTTCCTCCTGTAAATTTTTGGGTGTGCCAAAAAAATGTGGTAGAAGTGTTTTCTTCTAGTCCATATCATCAATTATAAAACCCAAATATTTATTTGGATTATCATAACACTTATTTCGATGCTTGTACAACTTTTTCCTTTCATTTGTTTGTTGTTCACAATGCTCTTGAAACACTTTGACAATGGAATCTACACAACATAAAAGAAAGTCATTAATAAATTCATTTTCATAGTTGATGACTATACAATTTTAAAAATTAATGTTATGAATGCTTACCTATTTCTGCCCCTTCACATTTATCCCTTTTTGATTTAAGAGAAGCACATGTACTTCCCCATCCTTGTCTTCTTAGGAATATGAAAATTGTTGAATTATTTCTTCCATATCTTCACAAAATATTGATATGTAATAAATCGACCATGTCCTTCAACACCTTCTGCATATTCTTTGTATAGGTTGTAGATTTATCATCTTGAGAAATTATCTGGAATATGTTTTATCTCTCTATTTGGTATACACTCTCCATGCTTTGAAAATAATTCTTTCATCGATGACATTGCAGTATTTGATAATGGCCGAAACTGTCGTCTATGATGTACTTCTAAATAAAATGTGAGACCCTTTTCCAAATTTTCTTGGATTCTTGACAAACGAAAATTACCCATTGAATGAAACATTTTGAAATCCTTTATACAGATAAATAAAGATCCAATATGATAATCATAACCTGACAATGTAGATTGCATGCACCCCACTAAAGATTAATTTTGCATGCTTTTATTCATTGACAAATATCTCTTCCCTTTCTCCAATGCAAACTTGAAATCCATATGTTTCAAACAATATTTTTGACAACATTCACTAGAAATGAGAGTACTTATAGAACTTCTTCTCATCATATATTCTGCTCTACCCCTTGTATAACTAGAATATCTTGGATTGATATGAAAAGGCATGCCCCTACTCAATACAATATTTAAAGACAACATCTCCATCATTGGATCATCATCTGTATAAGAATTTTCATCATCATTACGAGGAATATTATCCTCACTATGATCATTTGTGCTTTTGAAATACTGACTTGGAGGATATTCTTCATCTTCCCCTTCTTTAGTGCTATCCTCATAGTCTTTAGAATTATGACTAAACGGAAAATTTGACTCGATGTTTATTGGATATTCTTCATCATGTGCATTGTTAGTGCTGCTCTCATAGTCCATGGGATTAGGACTACGTGGAAAATATGACTATTTACTTACTGGAAATTATTCATCCCGCCCTTCGTCACTACTGCTCTCATAGTCCTTAAGATTAGGACTAAGTGCTTCATCCTGCCCTTCTTCACTATTGCTCTCATAGTCCTTAAGATTAGGACTAGGTGGAAAATGTGACTCTCGATTTACTGAAAATTCTTCATCCTGGCCTTCATCATTGCTGCTCTCATAGTCCATAGGATTAGGATTAAGTGGACACCGTTACTGTCTATTCATTTAAAATTATTCATCATGCTCTTAATCATTGTTGTTATCATAGTCCGTAGGGTTAGGACCAAGTGGCAACCATGACTCTCTATTCATTTGAAATTATTCATCATGCTCTTCATGGCTGCCGCTCTCATAGCCATAGGATTAGGACTAAGTGGACATTGTGACTCTCCATTCATTTGAAATTCTTCATCGTGCTCTTCATCACTGCTACTCTCATAGTCCATAGAATTAGGACGAAGTGGACACCGTGACTCTCTATTCATTTGGAATTATTCATCATTCTCTTCATCACTACTGCTCTCATAGTCCATAGGATTAGGACTAAGTGGAAACCATGACTCTTTATTTATTTGAAAATATTCATCATGCTCTTCATCACTACTACTCTCATAGTCCATAGGATTAGGACTAAGTGGAAATCATGACACTTTATTTATTTGAAATTCTTCATCCTGCCCTTTATCAATGCTGATCTCATAGTCCTTAGGATTAGGACTAAGTGGAAGATTTGACTCTCTATTCATAGTGGAAGAATTTCCGTTATATTCATCAATATGAATATAGTTGTTACATGACAAATATGTTGATGCTTCACAAAGTGAAACTTCACTATCAGAAGAATCCATGCCTTTCAAATAGAAGAGGTTGAATGATACAAATGAACTCTCTCCTAATGATAATATATAGCTTAAAGAATGAAAAATTCCCTCCAAAGTTTCCCTCTAAAATTTTTCGCTGAAATTTTTCCCTCCAAAAATTTTGTTTCATGTATTTTCCTCCATAATTTTCTTCTACAATTTATTGAAAAATTTTAACTAAAATTTTCTTATGAAATTAATCTTTAAATTAAAATTGTAAACTAAATCTTTTACCTAAATTAATTTTTTTACTTAAACTATATAACATTTACTAGACAACTGAATGTTTTTATAATTTTTATTATATCTTCTATCGCACATTCAAAATAAATTGCTATATCGCCATAACATGATTTATATGTTAAGCTTTTATAATAAAAAAAATAATACCACATTCACCATAAGATAAAACAATTCCGTAAAGTTTGCTTTGTCATAATTTACTACATCACCATAACAAGATTTATATGTTAATTTTTTTATAAAAACAAATTAATCCCACATTCACTGTGTCGTAAAAAAATCTGTAATGTTCATTTTATGATAGTTCCCTATATCGTCATAACAAAATTTACATGTTAAATTTTTTATAAAAACAAATTAATCCCAAATTAACCGTGCAGTGAAACAATCCCGTAATTTCCGCTATATCATAAATTTCATTATCACTATTCCTCACATCGCATCAAGGTTTTTCAAGGATCGTTAAAAGACTTGGAGCGATTTTGTGGAGAAGTTACATTGTTATCGACAACATATTCAACGAAAGATTATCGCATTTGAAAGGTTAGTTTCCTTTTTGCTATGTGCAAGTTTTAAAATTCAATAGGTTTACTAGTAGTTATGTGTTAGTTGGGTTGTTGTTTTCGTGTAAAATACCTGAAAAAAAACATATTCCAGTAAAATAATACTTATTTTTTTATTAATGAAATTTAGATTTTTTTTATAAATTAAAATTTTAGATGAGCCAGGCTTACCCAACAGCCCCATGGTAGGCAGAAGGCCACTGCGTCCGTAGTGGGTGTGGTGGGCCTATTCATGCCCATTGGCGGCACCCACTCTCATGACCCAGCCTGCCAAGGGTGAGCGCTGGCTCGTTGGGCTGTAGGGGAGGGGCGTGAGGGGGTTGCATGTAGCCCCCATGCCCCACTCCCGTGGCCAAATGGGCTTGTGGGACCGCATGGGTGGGGTAGGAGGAGGTTGCATGGAGCCCCTCCTGCCCCACCCCTGCAGCCCCACGAGTTTGTTGGCCGCGGGGGTGGAGAGGGAGGGGTTCCGTGTAACTGCCTCCCGCGTGGAGGCTCAATTTTTAGAATCAGGACGCCACCTCCATGGGCCCAATGGGTCGTGGGGGACTATGTCTGCAGCCACTCCGTCCCACCCCCGCGGCCCATCAGGCCCATGGTGGTGGGGCGGGAGAGGGTTGCGCCAGCCCCTCCCGCCCCACGCCCGCAACCCAATGAGCCCGTGGGGGTGGAGGCCCGATTCTCAGAATCAGGCCTCCACCCCCATGGGCCCATTGGGCCACAGGGTGGGGCAGGAGGGAGTTGCATTTTTTTATTTTTATTTTTAAATTGATTTTAAAAGGTTATGTTATACAAAATTATTTATGATTTTAAGATTTTGTTTGTTTTTTTGTAATTTACTGATTTATATATGTGTATATTTTTTGCAGTAAAATGGCATCAAAGAAGATTTCTGTGAATCTTTCTGGACCAAAAACTGCTAAAATTAAAGGTGGATCCTCAAAAAACACTGTTGAACGAACCAAACTTGAGCTAATAACTACAAATATATCAAGTGCCTCAAATGATAAGAAGATGATTTCATACTGGAAGAAATCAAAAGAAGTGAAGCTTACAGAAAATGTATGGTATTTGAAAGATAGAGAAGGCAAACAACAGGTGCAGATATATCTATATGTTGATATCCCTAATGATAATAAAATTTATGAGGTGTTGGTAAAAGTCATAGACATATGTTTGATACCAGACACTGAATTTGTATATGTACTTACAAAACCACCCAAATCACATGACAATATTAAATATCAGTTATCATTGTCATTGTATGACACAACAGAGGAATCTACAAAGTTGTATAAACAAATTATAAATGACATTGCATAAGATATGGTAGGTATTGTTATTTATATTTTTGTTTTGCGTTATTGTAATTGTATCATTATATTTTTATAACTTAGTTTTTATTGACATATGATATTTTGTTTGACAGAATTTTATTGAAAATCTTTCAATTATGTTGGGAGGCATTCATTTCATAGAGAAAGATATTATGAATGTTGTCAACAGTTTCTACTCAGGGTCAGAAGAAGATATGACAAAGAAGCAAAAAATAGTAATTCATGATGCTACAAAACTACATCCAAGGGATCAAAAAAGAATCTCTATAGCGGATAAATCTAGCAAAGGTAGACAAGTTACTTTTGAAGATGAGGAAGTTGAAACTGATGCTGAAGAATATGTTTCCATTACTGAGGATGACATTAGAACTAATGTTAGAAAGGAGAAGAGCCATAAAAGACCAAAAGTAACAATGCCCAGGAATGTCTCTGTTCTAGTTAATGATGAGAATGTTAGGAGGAAGAAAATGAAAGTTGAACATTCTCAAGTAGTCATTGCCAATAGTGAAGATCCTAGTGAAAATTCAAAAGAAAGTAGGGAAATCATTACAACAAGAGTTGATTTAGAGTATGACATTATTAAAGAAAAACAAAATGCCATTCGACATTATTTGACAAAGACAAAATTAATTGAGGGTGGTCGTACATTCAGCTTAACGTGAGAAAATCTATAAGCCAAGTGAAGGACAATTTAAATATCAAATCAGAAAGCCACACCAACTACATGTTCACAACTTGAAGATTGATGAGGTATGATCCATATGCTCATGTGGTTAATTATGTGCTTCTTGTCGATTCAGTTCAAGTTCCGAACAAAGAAGCATTTGATAAGTCAAAATGTTTTGAATACTATTATTATGTGCTTGGGGGGAACCATTCTGTATAAGCTCAAAGGAAATTGATGGAGGAATATCCCAATAACCCACGTTTTGAAACAATGAAATGTATCATTTATACTAGTTTATCAGATACATAAGAAAAGTTATTGGCATGGGATCATAATTCAGATAATGAATATAAGATGTCTATGAATTTCATCCAAAGGGTTAGATTGATCCAAAATGAATTTGAAGAAAAATGTGGTGGGGATAAGATAAATTTTACTATAGAACTCCGAAAAGAATGTTGTATGGAAATAGGCTATCAAATTGAGGAGAAAATCAGTTCAAAATGCGACAAAGTAAAGATTGATATATTCAGAAGTATTGGTAACATTTTCCAATTGGCATTTAGAACTAGAGAGATATGAGAATTGATTAATAAAATTTTTAGCATGTGGGAGAAAATTGGTATTAAAAACTAGAAGGTAAAAAGGTTAAACCATTGATATGTAGCAACAATAAATCAGGCCCTGAAATGAAGTAGCTTCCAGAATATATGACTATCACACCTTGGAGAGAATTGTAAGGAGTGAAGGATGAAAAACTTGTCAAAGAAATATTATCTTGTGTGAAGTTAGGGGAATTATCATTGGAGGAAATGTTTGAGGAATTTCAAAAGTAAGTTTGTTGAATTGTTTTAACTTATTTCTAGATTTCAATTTTCTTTTAAATATAACATATTGTTCTTGGTAGTATTTGTTATACATATCATTATATTAACTTTTTTTACTTTATCTATTCAGTCACAAAGTTTACATGAAAATAAAAGAACAAATGGTTAAATTGTTTAATGAAGATAGTTGGGATGATGTTGTACGCAACTATCCAAATTCAAGTTTTATATCAACACTAAAAGATTTTTATCTTGCATTTAAAAATGTATGTTGATTTATACATTCATTTTTATTCATATGTATACCGTTTTTATTTTATAAGTTATACACATTTTTTTATTTTATTTTATTAAATATGAAGAAGGATGAAAATGGAGCACTAGATAGTCTTAGAACCTTTATTGAAAAAATTAAGATCGAAAGACCGAGAAAGCAGCGTCTTAGGAATGTTGAACTTGATCCAACTCTTACTTATTTCATTTATAATGAGCTTGGAACTATTCAATATCAAGTAATACAAGGTGACTGTGAAGACATTGCTAAACTCATACCTAAAAGGGATTATTCCCTTGTTATTGCAGATATTCCCCCATGGTTTCAATATCCCACACATTGACTATGATAGTTACCCTTATACTTATCAAGCTCTTAGTAAAGTGGTTGTAGGATTTGTAAAAGTCACTTCATCACGATTATGGAGATTTGTGACATTTTATTCAGACACACAATTCGCAATGTTATTGACAAGCTTCAAGGGGAAAACAAACTTAAGGATGCAACCTACATGGTAAGATGTCGAAAATGTATGTTTGATTAATGTTAAAAAATTCATTTATGTATAAGTTAATTGAACTTTTATTATTTCATCTTACAGGCAAAAGTCAAATCTTCTTAACCGTGAATATGAACCAATTATAAATGTTTGTGAGTTCATCTGTATTGATAGTTGGACAAAAGATGATAGCTATATGTCTATGCTTTTTAATCAGGTAGATGGAAAGAGTCATAGCCAAGTACTGATTTATGATGTTGTTGTGAAAAAACTAACATATGAAGATAAGTAATAAAAATGTGATATAGTTAACATTTATCAAGAACCATAGTCATTGATTAACTATTTTATAGACTTATGTTCAAATGGAGGAGATTGGGTTCTGGATTTATTTTATGGCTTAGGTAAGTTTTATTATATATAATTGGATTTCAATATATTCTTTCTTAATTTATATGTCATTATATTAATTTACTTCATTATTTATTTGGTGCTTGATAATTAGGTACAACACTAGCATGTTACCTACAAAAATGAATAAATTTCATTGCCATTGAAAAAGATCCAATACAGTGCAAATTTATTCAGCAAATAATTAATTCTCTTCAATTTCTTCCAGATGCAATGAAAGAAATTGGATTGAATAAAGGGGATTTTAGTGAATCATGTTTAGTAAAAAAGACAAAGAAACCTCAACCACCATTACATGGAATGATTGGAAAGGTATACATTGGGAGATTCACAAACATCAAAGATCCATTAGAAGAGTAAAATGAACAAAATGAAGCAGAAAATATTGTGAAAGAAGACAATGATGAAACTCTAGAGGATGAAGAGTTTGGATTATGTGATATTGTTGATTAAATTTAAGTTATGTTTGGAAATCAAGCTTATTTTTTGTAACTATTAATTAGTTATACTTGTAATTTTTTGACTTTGACATTTTATGAGAAGAATAAGCATTCAATTAATGTTGTTATGTGTTCACTATTTGTATTATGTGATTTTCGCTTTAAGTTTTATGTGAATCATTATTTTTTGAAAAAAACAATGATTATTATTATTATTTTGACATGAATTTCATAAAAAAATAATATTATTTAACTTTTTTTTGTTGAATTTTTCGTATAAAAATTGTGATTTTGACATGTCATTTCTAGCAAAAAAATTATGAAAATGTGTAATTTTTTTAGTTATATTTATGTCTATTGTTAAAAATTATTGTCTTTTTAGAGACAATTATTTGATGTGCATTGAAAAATTAATTAACGATATATAAATATGTAGAATATCGAAACTTAAAATATTTACCTTCTTCTTAACTATGAAAAAAATAAAAACCTCACTACAAAAAAAAATTTAAAAGAAAAACGAAAAAATATGAAGAATAAGACCACTTCAAAAATGGTTAAATTTAGAAAATAATTATTCACATTTAATACATTAGAAAATTTAAAGTAAAAAGATAGGTCTTTTAAAAAAAGGGCCTGATGCATAATCATCACTTTTTAAAATTAACATGCAAATCGTTAACATTCTAAAAGTAATGTAAATAAAAAAATTTAAAGTGTCAAAAACTATGCTAAAAAAATGTGTATTATGCATCAACACTTTTCAAAATTTGTTGACTTTTTTTATACCTCAACGAAACTAGTAATTGTATCAATTCCCGTTTCAAAGTTTACATTGTTAAACACGCTGGGAGCGCTGAACCCAATTTTCAACAATCCCCACCCTAGCGCAAGCTGGGTGAGTTTCAAACTCGAAACTTGTCACTTTGATACCACTTGTTGGAAATATTGAGAGGGGGGTGAATCAATATTTCACTTCAATTAGTTAGCTTTAACTTCACAAAGTATTGATTATTATTAACATTAAATTAAAACATAAGTTAACATCACAACACATGAACATATAACAAAACCATTGAACAATGCACATCATCCAAGACAATAGACATAATATTTTTAAGTGGAAACCCTTTCAAGAGAAAAACCACCAAATGATTCTTAATATAGGTCTTCAAAATTTACATCAATTAGGAAGCTCCAAATTCCAAGATTTTCAGCATGAATTGAAGGAGGCTCCAACCCCCTCATTTATAGGCTCCAACCTAAAGGATGCTCTAATGCCATGATTTACTAGCTCCAACAGGAAGGACGCTCTAATGTCTTGGTTTACTAGCTCCAACTGGAAGAACACTCCAATTCCCTGCCTTACTAGCTCCAACTAGAAGGACGTTCCAATGCCCTAGATTTATCAACTCTGATTGAAAGGATCCTCCAACACCCTGTGCATGATCTAGCCTGACCTAGCACCACCTTATCACCCTGAAGTGTTCTTAGGCTCCAAAATAAAGCAGACTATAATCTTCTACCATGCACCACCCTGCCACCTTATTCAACAAGAAAACCACATTTCACAATTTTCATATTGGATCCACATGTGCTCAAAATAAAAATAAATAATATTAAACAATATGCTGACTTTTTTATTCTACAATAATTGCACAAATTCATTAGCATGAACAAAAAATTGTTCTACGCAAACGATCAAACCCTAGCTTAACTCAACCTCATATTATTACATAAATGATCCTGCCAAATACAAACTCAACAATTGAATGTCACTATCAAAACCTAACAACAAGTCTTAGCATCACCTCATTGTTCACACTCTCCTCTACACTTTTAAATCTGATCAACATGTGAAAACCTTAGCAACTTACTCATAATCACAAAAAAACTCTACCTCATAAATTCTACAAACACCCTAATCAACATGAGCACATGCAATTATAATGTTTTTTTCTCATCAATAACAAACCCTATGAGGATATATGAATAAGATAATTGTACTAATAATGAGTCTATGTACTCTGCAACATATCAAGCCTGATCCTAGCATAGAATTCAATTTAGTTAGCAAACAAACTTCACTCAACTCAATTATTAACAAGCATATCCATTGTTGAATTGATGCTTCTTTCCATCTTCCGTTTGTTCAGGGGACCACTGATAAGATTGCAAGGATTCTCAAGAGTCATAGTGTCCCCGTGACCTTTAGGCCCCTTTACACCATTCGTAAGTCCCTTAGATCTGTGAAGGATCCTATTGACCCTCAAGATATGAAAGGGGTATATATTATCCCTTGTTCCTGTGGAACCCCCTATATTGGTGAGACTGGTCGCTCCATTAATCAAAGGATTAGTGAGCACACAGCTAACCTTAAACATATGAGAACCCCTTAGGGAATCCCTTGAGATTGAAAAGAGGCCGAGAAATCTCAATAGAGAGGATGGCTGGAAGATTAGTAGTTGCTGGGTCCCAACACTCTCTTCCTAGTTGCTTTCTTCCTTCCCTTCCCTTCCCTCCCACCCTCGTTTTTTTTTGGCTCATCTAATATATATATATATATATATATATATATTTGATAGAAAATTTAATTACTTGTATAATAATAAGTTATTTTAACATTTAGATATGCAATTAATTTTATTTGATTATTTAAAATATTTTTATTCTTTCCATCCCTTGACTTATTCTAATAGTGTTATTTTTGAACTATTAATACCGGTTATAACTAACTATTATCTTAATAAAATTAATTTATTTTATTCTATATATATATATATATATATATATATATATATATATATATATATATATATATATATATATATATATATATATAAAGTAATTTTTATAAAGTAGTTTAAACTTTAAGGTGTATTCATATAAACAATTAATTAAAATTTGGTTAATTTATTAAATAATCCTCTAGGTTAATTTAACAAAATAGATAAAATTAACTTAATATCATTTTCTTATTCTAAAATTTATATTTTATATGTATTTATTAAATAGTTATTACCTTTTATAACTAACTATTAAAAACCATTTAAAATTACTTTATTTTAATATATATATATATATATATATATAGTTAGTTAGTTATATCTATATAGATATATATATATATATATATATATATATATATATATATATATATATATATATATATATATATATATATATATATATATATATATATATATATATATATATATATATATATATATATGGTTAAAAATTAAAGGTGTGGTTGTTTGTCCCTTTGTCTTAATATAACCATCTTCCTATTTAATATATTAAATTAACTTATTTTTATGACCTTGGTATAACTAACTGATCCCCGGTCAAATTTAGCCGTTGGTCAATATAGCTGTTGCCCGATCAGGAACTGTAGACATTGGAGGTTCTGCTCTGACTATTTAACATGCAAAAGCTTGATCTGATTCTTCAACTTGTCCTGACAATGAACCACACTGGTTGGTTCGAAACGCATCGACAAATGAAATATCATGTGATTTAAGCCGAAAAATCTTCATAAGCATATCCATTGTTTAGTAAGCAAGGATGTGCATTGACTTCAATAATAGTAGCATCAAATATGTAAACTCCATTGCCAAATTGCAAGCCTCTTTTGTCTTCGTTGTACTTTCTCAAGTCTTCTAATGCAATGAGATATACTATTGTATTCGATCTGTTGATGCAAAGTTTGTTACAAGATGTTACTGAACAAGGATTATCCAAGCCCTTAAAAAAACTTTAACTTCAATCTTAATGTGTCTTTGAATGGGCTAAAAAACACTCAAAAGAAAGATCAAATACTTTAGATATAATGAGAATATTCGACTTCAACGAACCTTTACACATATATTTCAGTACATCAACTCACTACTTCTATTAATGATATTCATATTCTACTACAAAAATTAGTTGCATATACTATCCAGAAGATTCCCCTACTATAATTCAAATTTCTCTTTGAATCTCAACAAATATTCCCTCCATAAGGAAAATTATTCAACTAGAAAACTTCAGATATATCCTTCGATTCAAACTATAGAATATTCCTTAGCCAATGTGTGAGAATGTTTCCAAGAGGGATTGAACGGAACACATACACCCTTGCATAGAAAAACTATGCTTCTTCAACGAATAATATTGAACCAATTGATGCCTCAACTTGTCATGCCTTGTCACAGAGGAAGTATGAACTAATATTCTTCACAAATTACTCACAAACCAACAAAACCTTTTCTTGGATACTCAAACAGAATTCCAAACCTTAGAGGCCAAATCTTAGATAAGTCTACGTCAATGAGCCCACTAAAACTAGATATAACACTAATATTTATGCTTAGAATTCTTAGTTTGAGTCTTATAAAGGTTTGCTTTAGAGTATTTGAAAATAGTTTTAGGGTCTTGCACAAAGTTGCCTCCGGAATCTCCCAAAAAAAAGCTCAAAACCAAATTTGTCTCAATTGAATTGGAATCACCCTTATATGAACTTGGATCAGGCTCTTGTAGCAAGAGTTCCAACAAAAACCAATGCAACACCTCATCTAATCACAGTGAAGGAATTTTAGAAATGCAGAGTACTTATCCTTAGGTAAAGGGCTCGTAAATAAACTTCACAGAACTAAAAATTGGACATAGTAAGCCTTAGTATGGTGACTGGTTGTTGTCATGTATAAACCCTAATTAGGGATATAATGTTTCCTTTAAAATTTCAACGTCAAAAACCCAAGAAAAAGTAAATTATCCCGCACAAATAAAAAACAATGATAATTCCCTAATTGAAATTTGATGTGCCCACATTTTGCACTTTGATCAAAGGTAAAAATACCATAGTGCAAGCCTTTAGATGTGATTGTTATGGCCCTGAAACAATCCACAAAATACCTTAAAAATAATTTGGATTAGCCTAATAAATATGTGTTTGTTTGATAAAAATAATCCAAGAAATGTCTACTTTGGAATGCTGAAATTTTTTCAGAAGAGAAGCCAAACCATGTGCATTGATCTCCTCCATCCAATGAAAATGCCTCAAATGCTATGTGAAAACAAACCAAAAAAAAACATACCAGATTTGTTTCAAAAGAGGTTCCAATGGCCTTAGAAAAATTCCCAATGAACTAAGAAAAAGATGAATTTTTGAATGCCCAAACGTCTCCCATAAAAACTTGGCATGTATCTTTAGATAGGTGTGTCAAACTAGGCCTCAGTACATACAAGATTTCAGATATAAGTACTTGAGTTCATACAACTTAGAGGGAAGTGAGTCCTCTATTTATACTAATTGAGGAGATCTCTAAAAGGGCCAGACTAACATGAGAGAAGAGGGAGTGAAATTTCAAATTTTAAAAATCAAATTTAATTTTGGAGCCCAAAAGAATTTTTTATGGAGGTCGACTTGAGTTGGAGGCCAAGTTTAACTAGGGGATGCAAAAACAATTTGAAAAAAAATTCCCTTGACCATTTTTGTAAGTGATTTTGAATGAGATAGGTCCCATCATTAATTTTTAAATTATTTTCAAAACAAAAATGCCACAAATAGACCAACCAAAAGGCTACTTACCATGTTATCTTTGGGGCTTCTTAAACTACTTTCTAGGCTTCAAATTTAATTGAGACTATCTCCCAAACCAACATGAACCAGGAGGCATGCCGTATATCATTGGAATTGACATGACGAGGATAATATTTCTATGATGGTCTTGAGTGTAAATATACTGATATTCCTATCCAAAATGGTCTTAAAAAATGGGGTATCTTATCCTTCCAGGGATACTTGTCATTTGGAGCTTCCAATAAATGAAAAATGGATGAATATTAGGAGCATTCAAGGATCAAAATTGGCATAAATGAAAACACCATCCAAAAATATTCCCCCTTGTCATTGATGGAAACACACATAGTCCCATTGCAATCAATGCTCCCCCTGACTCCATGCCTTTGATAGTCCTTGATTTCTCTTCCCCTTTGACATAAATAGCAAATGGTTTCTCCCCTTGATGAAATATATTACTTTTATGTTTCCTACAATATGCCTTTCTTTCTTTGACTACTTCTCCCCCCTGAAATGTTAAGCTTATTATGGCTTGCCATAATGGATTTTATTGAAGTGATAACAAGTCCTCCATGAAAACCAGCCATGACTCTGCTATAAAACTAAAAAATATTCCCATAATGCGGATCGTTGTTTTGAAGACTACTTCACATCTATCATTTATCAAAATTCTAAAGGATAGATCTTCAAAAGTGCAACCACTTCTACATAGACCCTCTCTTAAAAATTCATAGGACATGGAGTCTTCAAATTACCTTGTTCAAAATAATGTGTGAATTGACTTTGCAACTAAATCATCCTTGAAATATTTCATTATAGATTCTCATGGCCCTTTGAATTTACAAAACCTGAGAGCATAACTACTGAGAATTTCCCATTCACTTGATCTTCTTGCTTTTGTTTTTTTCTCCAATTCCTGTAGCTGATTTTAAATTTCTCCTTCATGGAATATCACATCCTGTATATGCAACCTCAAGCTATATGTCCATAGTTATGGAATTTCTAACATTAAATGTTGAACTTGAATGATGAAGCAACTGACATATACCTTCTGCTAGCAAATTCATATTGAAATCAATCCTGTGATCCCACAAACTTGCTTCTAGGGTTTTGCTAATGTCCTTGATAATCATCCCTATCAGAAATTCTGCAATCCATAGTTGTATGCCTGAAGTTAGAACATGAGGAACAATAAACATTAAACATACTAAGGTACTTATATGAGATGTATTTTCTTGATGGTATTTTGTAAACATTCTTTCTAGGAGGGGTTATAATCCTTGTTGAGCAATATTTTTTGGAGAAACAACATTTTCAACCTTCTTCTATCCTTCACTTTGATTTGGCCTTTGAAGTATTTTTAGATAGAGGACGAATGACCTGTTGTAGAGTTTTATGAACCCATCACTTTGATTTGGCCTTTGAAGTAATTTTCTATCAGGTTTTTTGTCGATATTTCTCTGTGGGGGATTGGAGCTTCTGCCATCATTGCATGAAGATTTACCTACTTCTTTTGCCTTCATCTTCAACTGAGAAAATTCTCGGTCCTTTTCATCAAGGACATGATTCCTCTTTTCAACATCCTGCAAATATTCCTTTTGCAATTCCTTGAGCCTATTTATTTATACTAGAGATACATAAATTTCCTTTTTCTTTTAACCAACTTCTACTAAAAATTCCTCTAACTGACTTATCAATTTTTTTATTTTATTTTTCTTTTGAACTTCCTGCACTTGAAGTCTTAGAAGGGAAACTCCTCCTTCAAGTATCTGCTTTTCTTCCTTGCGTTGTTAAGATCACATAAATTGTTGATCAATTCTTCCTCCATGTCAACTACTGTCTCTTCTTCTTCATCATTGTTAGATTCTTCGACCTTAGAATTAGGACCATCATCATATTCTTCTTGACATACATATTTCTTTTAGTAGAGTATATGGAGCTTCTTCCAAATATTTTTGGTTGATGAACATTGATCTACTTTGTCTTTTATAGTGTCTTGTCGAGGTCCTAGAATGAAATTCATAGATTTTGTATTTTACCTTCTAGATTCATCGATAGATGTGTCCCCAGAAACAATAGAGTGCCATACATCATATCCTTGACCTTGCAAATGGACTTTATTTCTGGATTCCATATTTGATATTTGGCTTCCTTAAACTCTGGAGCTAGTAGACCAACTTGATTCTCTTCAGATTTGGAGAATACTGCAATACTAGAGGCTTCCTTTGATTTTTTGGATCCATGCTTCTTTGAATTTCCCACCTCTATAATTCTAAGATCTACCTTCTAGTTGTTACGCTGCAACTAAAGGAACTTGGATCTGATACCAATTTTTGGAATCACGATTGTCGTTATACCAAAACCTATAGGAATTAGTATCAACTATAATAACCAGAGTTAGGTTCCACGAGAGGTGATTAGACCATGTCGCCAAACACACGAGGAGTGCTGAATCCAATTTCCAATGCATATGATTGTGAATTTTTATGATGATTATAAGGAAAATTTGGCATTTATAACCTTTTTTTGAGTGAAATTTGCATAGAATTAATTTGAGCAAAGAGTTATTCCTTTTCTTGTGTTTATGAATCATTCTATCAACATTAAACCATCCAATTCCTTGCTTTACATTTTTCCATTTCCAAAAATTTATAAACCCTTCCTCCATCTCTCTATTTCACAAGCCTGAAACCTCAAATCGTTTTGATTTACCTTTGATACAAGTCATCATTAACATCAAATCTGAATCTGCTTCTTGATTGTAAAGAATGTACTGTCCAACATGAATGGATTACCACTAACATAAAGGAATTGTCAAAATAAAAAGAGTTTGGGAACAAATTTAAAGAGGATTTCTACAAATCTTGGTATTGAAACATCATATCATATATTATGTGACAATGAATGCAAGTTTTTTTGCATTTAAAGTCCCCTCATCATGAATGTAAAAATCCTTTCATTCATCTATAAAATTATTTTGTCATAATCATTCCATATTTCTTAGAAAATCCAAGCCCTCCATAATCCATATAACGATTTCCCATGTGTCATCAATTTCATGTTGAATTCATAATGTCAACACTAGCACATCTTTTGCTTTCTAGTCATGGGGATTGCCACAATGGAAGTAAAAATACCATTGTCTTTTTGAAGTCTAATCTTAGTTCCCTCATTCATAAATTCATGGGTCATTTCACTTTGCATATTCTTGCACAAAATTTCCATCTCCTTAAGTCAATATATTCATGTGAACATGTAAATGACCTGATATTAGGAAAATCAAATGGAAATTATCATCCTCTTGTTCTATTATAGTGAATAATGGACCTCTAAAAAATATAATGAGCATTAAAAAATCAAAATTTTATTTTCAAAGGATAGTGAAGGCTTCAAGTAAACATGTTGAATTTTTTTGAAGTCTAGTAGAGGAAGTAGAGAGATTGTATACTTCTATTTTGTTCCCTATTGCATACCCATATCCATACACACTGTCCATAACCATTGGTTACCTATTTTCTATATAAAGTTCATGTGATTTATATTTTAAATGTAGTATATTATAAGAATTGAAAAGGGAAAAATTTTAATACACAGAGTGTTCATTCTGCACTCATGTTGGTAGAAATGAGTTTATTTTCTCATGGATCAGGAGGAAGGGGATGTGACAGAGGTAAAAGGCGTCATGGTATATGGGAAAATGGAAGAAAATGAAAAGAAAATGAAGTTGTTACAAATTTCTACATGTCATCCAATGCTTTTTGATGAAGACACTTTTCCTGAAATAACTTCTCAATCTATTCAGTTTGCATAGAAAATTTTAAGTAACAAGGAAGCTGTTGAAATTTTGGAACTTCATTTTAGTTTCTAGTACAATTGATTTACTTTGATGACTGTGCGTAAATTGTTATTTTGGATACGAAAAAAGGCATGTGTGAATAAGTATTTTCACACACACACACATATGTTCTTAGTTTTAAATGAAGATCAACTATTTAAATGATTGATATTTATGCAATCCATGTTATGGAAGGCACAAGGAGTTTATCATGCATAAATATATGGTTTTGAAAATTGTTTTGAAAATTATTATACCATGTTGATGTGGAAAGTGGGTCCTCCCTCCCTTTTGAGTCATGTTTCCACCTTTTCTAGTCCATATATTTTATTTTACTATTTTCCTTCCTTTATTCAAAATTTAATCCCTATAGATAACTATTAATAAAAAGCTAATTGGATAGTTATGAGTAAAAAACTAGTTTCCATAGATAACTATGAACAAAAGATAAAATGACATAACAATTTTGTAACCATTCCAAGAGAACCTATCCAATTATGTATTGTAGATTTCAGAAGGAGAAATGATTCTAAATTTTTCACACAAGAGTATGGTATGATATAGTTCAATTTATTTAGTTTTGATAATTTTTTGAGTTGATTATATATCTTGAGTGTTATGAAACTTGTTATACGCGTTTTCTTTTCAAAAGTAGCAACGAATGGAGGTTTGAAAGTCTAGTCTTGCTGGGAAGGTATAGCATTAAATTTGGTCAATAATGAGTCTTTTTAAGAGCTACTATTTATTTATCATTTCTGATCATTGATACTTTTGTAGTAGTTATACCAATGTCAAATAAGTTGAATTTGAGCAAGTTGCAATGGGGCTTGGGCTATATTTTGTTACTATACATTTGCATTTGAATCACATAGTTGTAAACATTATCATTTGTAAATAATTACTTGATTTCATATTGTTATAATATGTTAAGTTTTGATCATTACATCTAAACACTTCTTCAAATATATGCAATGAATGATCTTTATCTTATTTTCCCACCTTGTGTATTATTTCTTATTTCTTTTCTTCACTTTTCTTATTATAGTTTCTTTTATTATATATATTATGGCTTTGTTGGTGTTTAATTTCTATTATAGATATATACTATAATTATGTTGTATATTTTGATATTACAACTCTCCAAATGCCATATTGTGAATATTTATAACCTTTTACGATGATGCTAGTAATGATGTTTACTATTGCTACTTGTTTTAATTTTTTTTTTTTCACTTTGTGATAATTATTACTTCTTACATTTCTTTTATTTTTTTTAATTAACTAGGCTATAAAATCCTAGGTTATGTTTCCATGTTTCTCAGTCTATCCAACCAAAGATTCGAAATATGTTGAAAGAATATATTGTACTATTTTCAAACATCAACACAGTGAAAATGCCACTATAACTCATTTATTGCAGAAAAAGGCTAGGTTCTTATGATCTGATATCAAATTTTACGAACCATGCACCTTAAAAATGATAAGAAGTCAATGAATACAATCCACTTTGAGGGTGGAACCTCATTTTATAATGATTACAATGAAATACAAGGTATGATGATTCTAAGACTTGGTCTCCTTGGTATATATAGGAGACATAAGGTACAATTGTAATGAAATATTTTGGCTTACATAACAATATAATAATAAAAATGTAATAAATCAATATATATAGCTTAATAAGCAACTTTAGCATTAACATGGGGCTTGTATAGGGATTAACATTAATAATCACAAAGAGAAAAAAATAGATGTGCTCAAAATGTCTTAGATGAGCTCTTCATTATTATCAGACCCCAACATTGCAAATGAGGAGACTCCTTCCTTATAGAATGGAGTTCCTCATTGCCACATTTAATTACAAAGTGTAGGCTCAAAATCAATCTCAATCTCTATGTGATATCTTCAACGATCTCCACGGATATTGGTGAGTTGAACTAAAATATCCAAGATAAGTTGTTTTTGATGTGGAATATGGTATCCAAGACAAGTGGTTATTTATGTGGCAATCTTCATGTGGTTGAAAACTTTTTCCTTGACTTGGAATGATTGATATAAACCTCTTTGTGAGTTGTTAGGTGATGTAAATTGAATAATCCTTTCCAAAAAACCATAATGGGGGTTCATTTATTTATTTAGTAATATGTATTGGATCATTATAATTCTTGTCATCCATCTTGATTCTTTTGCAGTGGAAATAATGGAGAAATCATCCCATAAGACCATTTTTACTGTCGGGACCCGATTTGGCAAATTGGAGGTTGAAACCTTCTAGGAGCATTTTTAGGCATCAAACGACATTTTTTGGGGGCAAAAATTTGTTGCTTTAGTGAAAAACCTTTTTTTTCCTATTCTACACATACTGACCTTTCCAACAATGAAATAATCATCTTAATTGGAGTTTGTATGTAAAAGCTATGTCACTTAGAAGTGAACCTTCCTATTTCGACCACTATAATTCAACAGGATGCCATGTCATCCCCCACTACTCAAGGAAAAATAGGATAACCATGTGATAATGATGAATAGTACTCTAGAAGAGTCCATATTGTAACTCTGGTTAAGTGTTGAGGGTGTAAAACCTAACCACTAGTAGGCTATCAAGTTGTGTTATAATTAGGCCGCAATGAGGAAAAAGAAGTTCCATTCTTTTCGAGCGAATTTATTCCATAAACGAGAAGAGTAGTTGAGAGGGATACAAATAGAGAACATATAAAGGATTTTTGCACTGTATTAGCCATGGGCCACATGCCTTACTTCTTTGTACTTATAGCCATTTTTTATTCAGAGAAAGAAGAGTAGAGTGAACTCACCTTCCAGTTGGGTTTTCTCCAACTACTTACAAGTTAACCTTCCTATTTTGACTTGTTGGAAAGTTGGCATTGTATGGATGACTAGTGGCTGAAAGTGTGTTGGCAATGATGTCAACAATAATTCTAGGAGATGTGTTGGGAAGCCGGAATTGTTTGAGTGTTGGCATTGATGTCAACTAGACTAGCAAGGATGTTTGTGGCAACAAATGTTAGATTTGATGTCCACTAGGCTAGCTGTGATGGCGGAAAACGTGTCAAGCTCAGGGGGAGTCCTATGTTTACTGCAGTATCCAATAGATAATAACCATAGTAGTAGGATTATTGGAGAAGCCATAAAAATAATAGTATAGTGGTTGGGAGTCCAAGATTCCAGGCACAAGAAGAATGAGAAAAGAATGGAAAAGAGTTTGCAGCCATTTTTCAGGTAGTAAATGGGCTCAAAGACTATATCGTACCTTCACCACTAGAAATTTATATGAAATAGATTTCCAATGGTATGTGGATGTCCATGAATGGCCATCGGGATCAAAAGTTATTTACTACCGAAGTTAGTCCTAAGCAAGTCAAAATATCGGAGCAGGCTGCCATCTCGGGACCTCCGGAGGTTAGAATATAAAAGGTTGGAGTCTCAGAACTCGATATAAGAAGGAAAGGAACCTCAGAAGGGCAACAGACAAAACATTAGAATGATGGATATCCGAAGGGCTAGAATAGGTAACATATCAGAACTTGATATCGAAAGGTTGGTCACATCGGAACCTGATATCAAAGGGTCGACAAATCGGGACCTCGACATTTTATGTCCTTGGTGGTTTATTTGAAAGGAACCTAATATCGAAAGGCTGTATATCAGAGCAAGAAATAACCTTGACATATTGGAACCTCGTAAGTCCTTGTAAATTAAATTCTTTTCTCTCTCCACCAATAGGACACAAGGAAGCAGGTGATTGGACCTAAGAAGCTGATGTGGTAGATGACGTTAGAATGATGTGGCAGTATGGAAGACATTTGGAAATCAATTTTGACATTTGTGGGTGGCCTAATGCGGAAAATATAGGTGACATGTGTCACCAATAAGGAGATGCCACATGGAATTTATGACATCAACATGATATCATCTCAGAGGTTAGCATATCTGAGGTTGAAGATATCATAACTCCTTTACAAATGGATTTTGAGAAAGTTATGATGCTAGGGGATTCAAATGTGAACTGGCACATGGTCGTGGGAGATCCAAAGAACCAAGAGCGGAGAGAAGGCTAGCACCTAAGTGCTATAGAGTATATCAGAGACTGAGGACATCGTAACTTTGGTCTAACTGTAATTTGAAAAAGTTACGATATAAAGGAGTTTCGATGTGTTGGCCCTTGGTTGAGGAATTCCATAAAATCAAGGAAGGAGAGAAAATACATAGTGAGATAGGATTATGACAGGAGCCCGAAGGCCTTAGCACCTAAGTTCTATGCCACCAGTCACAACACTGGGTCATATGAGGAAAAATAATAAGGGGCTAAGCATAAGAGGGGCTAAAGGCTAATCGAAATTCTGTGATTTCGTAACATTTGTTTTAATAAAGTTACGATAAGTGGTGGCTCCGAAGTTGCACTGTGGTGTAACATTACAAGATACGAGGTGACAATATAACAACACATAGGAGTATTCAAGGATGAATGAGATGACGACTAAGAGTAAATGCAGGTAAAAGAGTTGATCGATGGAGTTAATAGTGAGTGCAGAGATCACTTGGTCAAGGCAGTGAGGACCACAATTTTGCAGGGAACAGTGTTGGGCTTGCCTTGAGTTGAGAAAGATACTTGTGATATTCCCATGCACGCCTCATTGATTGAAAAACAAAGAATCCATGTTGAAGTACCTTTCAAGCTCTGTAAGCCATGAAGAAGCATGGAGAGCCTTGTTGGGTGTGCAGGTGGACTGAGAATTAATTCTCAATATGGATATCACTCAGGTTCCCATTATCTGAATTGATTATGATGTAGCCACAGTTGGTGAAGGAAGAAAATCCCATTCTTCAATTTTAACATTGCAGCGACATCATTTATGAAAATAGATGCAACAATGTAATGGAGAGCCATGTTAGGAGTACACTCTCGCGAAAAGTGATGGCTGGTAGAGATAACATTAATCGTGTAGCAGAGGAATAAACCTTAGGATTTCCATTGAGAAACGTGGGGGAAGCAACATTGTTGAGAGAGCTGTGTGTGTGTAAGTGCACTACTATGTGAGGTCGTGTGAGCCTGTTCTGCAAAGAAAGGCTGAGAGTGCCTATGCAGAGAAAATATAACTCGAGAGAGTATACTTCCATGTGTGACTAAGTAGGAATAAATATGAGAGCAATGATCCCAGTTGAGTATGTTGTTGCAGAGTGGGAAGAGAGCAGAGAGTGCTGCGGAGTGACTACTGTAGAGTGACCTGAGTGTGCATAGGACATAAAGAGCTATGCAAGCCAAAAGGGTTGATAAGAACATAACTGAGAATTGGCGGAGAGACTTCCAATTAAAATTAACATTAGTTCCTTATTGAGAGTGGGTTGGAGCCTACATCAGGAAGTTGGTTCTTCCATCTCTAGTGGGTGCTTGAGAAGGCTTGGGGGTTGGTGCCTCTTGCAAGTTGGTTCTTTCATGAATCCAAGGAGTTGCAAATTGGTGCTTGCAACAAATCCATGAAGTTGGTGCTTCACATGGTGCTTCTGGTAAGATGGGCAAGTGTCTACAAAAGGAGAGAGTTGGTGCTTCCTGCTAATGGGTCCTAGCAAACAATCAAAGGTAGTTGGTGCTTCCTGTGAGTGGTGGATCATAAATAGATTGATGTAATAGAGTAGGTACTCATATTTTACATCAATAAAAACAACAAGCTTTGGTGATTTTTTCCCAAAAGGGTTTCCACATAAAACCTTGTGTCTCGCGTGTATGCTGCTCATGGTGTGTGCTTGTATGTTGATTTCATATTGCTGCCACATAATATGTTGTTGTTGGTTATATGGATGGTTGCCAAGTTTTAATGAAAAATAAATTGGCATAAAATTTAAAACTAGCCTTAATACTGATTCACCACCCTCTCAGTATTAACATAGTTTTTGAAACGAACACCATAATTCGACAGGATGCCATGTCATCCCCCACTACTCAAGGGAAAATGGGATAGCCATGTGATCATGATGAATAATACTCTAGAAGAGTCCATATTATAATTATGGTTAAGAGTTTAGGGAGTCAAACCTAACCACTAGTAGGCTATTGAGCTGTATTATAATTAGGCCACTATGAGGAAAAAGATGTTCCATTCTTTTCGAGTGAATTTATTCTATAGATGGGAAGAGTAGTCGAGAGTGATATGGAGAGAGAACATATAGATGATTTTTTCACTATAGTATTCCGCAGGCCACATGCCTTACTTATTTGTACTTGTAGCCTTTTTTTATTAAGAGAAAGAAGAGTAGAGTGAACTCACCTTACAACTAGGTTTCCCAGGATATATGTTGTGTCAAATGTGGTTCGTGAGATTTATTTCATTGTTATCTATTTTCTACATAAATTTTAATTTGCATGCATATACAATAAATAATAATCTACAAATCTGTGAGTCTAAAGAGAAATAAACCTAATATTGTAGATGTTATACTTTTAAGTATAAGCATAGTTGTATTATATTTGTTGTGATGAACTATCTAGTGGAATTTCCATGATAATTTTTGGATCATATTAGTATCAAAGTAGGTTTCTTTGGGTACATTGTGTATTTTTATAACGAATCCATATTGGCTAAGCCAAAAGTCATAAAACATCATTCATGGTCGAGGAATTTGTGAATAACCCTCACGACCCTAGAAAAGAGAGGTTTTCGTGGCTAGAAGCACAAGTTGCAGTTATAAATTGTAACATGAATCCCTTGCTGGTGGCCCTAACCAATAAGCTTGAGATATTTGGAGAAGAAGTGGGTTCTAATGTAGAGGTTCGATTAGAGGGGAGATCAAGTGATCGGGAAGAAACAAAGAATGAGCCAAAGACATGACCCAAAAAAGATAAAACCTAGTTCAAGTGTTATGAACCATTCATAGTCCCCATTCAAAATTGAAGTCAAAGTTGATATCAAGCCATATCAAGGTGAGATTGTTGATTCTATGAAGCTAAATCACTAGTTAGATTAATGAAATTTTATTTCAATGTTCATCATATAAAGGAAGAACAAAAGCTTCATTTGTGCATTTGAAATTAGAGGGTCATGCCATAACCTAGTGAGAAAGGCACACAAAGACACTTAAGTTGGAGGGTTATCCTCCAGTGACTAAGTGAGAGGACTATTAAAACACATAAAGTCATAGTATTATCCTATTAGGTATGTAGAGGACTAGTGGATTCGGTGGAACTACTTCAGAAAGAAGTAGGGGAAAAGTGTACAAGAGTACACCATAGAGTTTAGAAAGATGACCATAATGCTAGGTATTTACCCAAAGAACCCATCTGTACTCCTCAAGTATCTGGGGAATATTCAAGGCCATATATGGAAGAAAATGATGTTGTTGAAGCCCAAATCAGTGGATGAGGCTTGTGTATAGGAACAATACATGGAGAACATATGCATGTAGAAATGGAAATCAAGTGGATTGAAGTAGAAGGAGCACCAAGATGATTCTAGGTAGGGGAAGAATAAGTGGAAAGGGGGGAAATATAAAAATACTACAACCACAACACAACAATGCAAATATCCCAACAACCACTACAACCACTGTAACATTTACGATCATATTGAGGAGAAGTGCTATAAGTTGCATCCATAGCTTAACTTAAAGAAAAAAATTAAAGTTAATAAGAAGAATAATTTCATGGCCACTGATTCGAGCAAATGGGTTGAAACTATCTCATACATGGATGAGAATATCACCTTCACATTAATACAAAAGTAGGTGAATTTGAGTAGCATTTAACAATGAGAAGAGAATGAAAAGACCAAAATCTTGCATATAAAGATACGAGTTAAAAAGACCAATATTGGTGCTTTGTTTGACTCATGATCATAAGTTAATCTCATTGCAATGGAGCTGGAAAAAAATTGGGAGTGAAAGTTCATGATCATCCAATCCCATAATGATGCAGAGATAAAGGTAACAAAATAATGCAAAAATAGATCTGCTGTGAGTGTTGATTTTATTGATGAAGTAGAACTAGATGTAGTTTTCCTTAATGTTTTTGGAGTGGTCTTTAGAAGTCCCTACATGTACATGTGGGATGAAATATTCATGGGGAGATCCAACCAATATTGGATTGTCAAGTATGTTAAAATTTTCACCGTCATTGTGCAAAAAGGAAAGTAAGAAATTCACTGGTATGTGCCAGCCATTCCAAGAAATTGATCAGTTCAAGAAAGAATTATGTTTTACTATTTTTAAGATAAAACAAGTATGTAGAAGAGTTAGTGAGAGTAAAGGAATCCCTGGAGGGGTGTACTAAGAAAAAAAACAACTAGAAGAGTCACTACATGCATATAAGGATGTGTTTTGGGAACCGAAAGGGTTTTCACCCAAAAGGGAAGTGGAGCATGAGTTCCAACTATTGCCAGAATCCCCATTTCCAAACGTTGGGTTGTACAAGTAGTATATTATAGAATCTAGTGAGGTGAAGAAACAATTGTAGCAACTACTAGAATAGGGTTTCATTTGATCGAGTACATCATCATGTGGGTTATCCATCATCATAGTGCTAAAAAAGGATGGGAATTGGTAGATGTGTATTGATTATAGGGCTTAACAAAATCACACTCAAGAACAAGTATCCCTACCTAAGGTTGATGATCTTTTGGATCAATTGCAACAAGAGAAGCACTTCACCAAGTTGGAATTAAAGTTTGGACATCACCAAGATAGAGTCAAAGAAGAAGACACTTGGAAGACTGCCTTCAAAGACATACAAGGTTTGTATGAGTGGTTGGTCATGCTATTCGGGCTATGAAATGCACTAACTACATTTACGAGGTTAATAAATGATATACTGTGTCCTTTTATAGATTCATTTGTTATTGCATATTTGGATGATATACTGATATACATTGCTACCTAAGAGAATCACATCTCACATTCGATGTAAGTATTGGTGATATTAAAGAATCATCAACTGCTAGAAAATCTCAAGAAGTGTGAGTTTGCATTATAATATTTGGTGTATTTGGGGTATGTGATAGGTGGTGGAGAGCCGAAGATAGATCTTGCCAAGATGGAGACCATTATTTAAATGACCAGTGCCTACTAATGTTTTTGAGGTTAGGACTTTGTTGGGGCATACATCATTTTTCTTGGTGTGGATGTATGGGGATATTTAGATTTTGGATACACAGTGCCATGAACTCTACCAAAAAATTTATATGAAATAAGAGTTTATAAAAATAATGCAAATGCCAAGAATGTGATTGTAGCTAGTATTAACAAATCCAAGCTAGTAAAGGTGATGCATTACAAATCAACTAAGGAAGCTTGGGACAAGATTATGAGTTGCTATGAAGGAGAAGACAAGGTAAAGCAAGCTAAACTCCAAACTTATAGGATCAAATTTGAAAGTATAAGATTGAATGAGGATGAATTATTGAATACTTCATTAGATTTGATGATGTTGCAAATATGATGAGAGGTCTTAATGAAGACATTATATAAGAAATAGTTTTCCAGAAAGTATTAAGATATCTTCTAATGAGATTTAATGCTAAGATCTTAACAATAGAAAAAAAAATGTCTGAGTTGAAAAATCTCACAATGGATAGCTACATGAAACTCTCACCGCCTATGAGATGAGAATTGGATGAAATAAATTAGATGTAAAGGAAGAAAAATTAAAATTCTCAAAGAATTCTAAAGAACACAAAGGACATCAAGACTTTTTGGTTGTGACTTAAACCAATAAATGGATCATTTTGTAAGAAAATTAATGAGAAGCTTAGGAAAGTATAAGGGTAAAAATCCCTTTAAGTTTTTTGGTTATGGAAGAGTTGGACATTTTGCCTCAAAATTCCCACAGAGTAAAGGTGAGAAGCAATAAAAGGAAAAAGAGAAAAAGGGCAGAGAAAAAGGTTAGAAATATAAGAAGAATAAGACTCAAAAGAAGAAGATATTCTGCACTAAAGGAGAAAATGATTCGCCTTAAGCCCATAGTGAGGAGTCTTTTAAATGAGATTATGATTATAACACCTTCCTCCCACATCTACCCAAGTAACCGATCAACTGGGGTAAACATGTGATGAGAGGCTACTACAATTAGATTCAACCTCCTAGGCGACCTTAAGGAAATGGAATCGATGGAAACACATCATATATACCTTCCACATCAGCTACAAGACCCCTAATAACCATCCCAACACTTCTAGTAACCAACCCTTGGGTCCCACTGAGGTTTCAGGCCACTTGACCTCTGGACGCTCCCATGTTATGGGCCTGGTAACATCCAGGAGGGTTTGGACTCTCTCATGACAAGGCATACCAGCATCTCGAGACTATTTTTCTCAGTGTTGTGCAAACGTATCTGGGATTTGAGCCAACTTTTCAGGCCCAGATCCCAGGTAACTACCCATAATTGGATGACACCTTCAAAACAAAATGATAACAAGGAAACAATGATGTAAATGCAAACACTTGAACAAGCCCTTAACCAAACCTCTACTAGCCATGACATGAATTTTGTCAAACATGTCACAAATATGCAATCTATAGGTGTAAATAATAGATATAAGCATAGGGGTCTCATACTTATCTGAGAATTTCTATGAAGCATTGTTCCCTTATATCATTTGCTACATAATCATCTATTATGTCATAGATACATTGTTCATTCATTTACAAGTAAAAACATGATGAGAGCCATACATAGCTGCTGCCATAAAACATATACATAACCAACATAATAAAAATAGAAATACCATGAATACATCAACCATAGAATCCACATATAAGCCAATACATTTACACATGAAAAATCAAGGAATAAATTTCTCATTAATGAATGTAGAAACCAACTAGGGATGGGACTACCACATTCCACATGACCATTGATTGGCTGAGCCAAATATCTCTTCAGCCAATCACCTCGGTGCCATATTCCAAGCATGAATGTGGGAATCATAACCAATCGAAAATAACCAAATAAGAATGGATGCTACCAGAGTTCTCTACCTACACCATGAGGAATTTTAGTGCCTCCTAGTCTCTTACCATAATCCACAGTCCGATCCAGGGATCACTAGGCCCTACACTGAGACCCACTCTTTAGGATTTACTGTACATCCCATCCCAGTCCTACTATGCCCAATGGAAATCAATCCACCTCTTGGATTTACCGTGTATCCTATCATTCACTGGCAAGGATTCCTAGGCTCAATGAGGCACACAATCCTAGATTTACCATAATCCACAGTCTGACTTAAGGTTTACTAGGCCAACACCTTTACTGTGATCCACAGTCTGGTTCAGAGACCACTAGGCCATGTGCTTTTTTTTTGGAGATCCACCCCACTCAGATTCGAATCCATCCAGCAATCCAAATCAACCAAACTATGATAACCAATCTCATCAAGGCTATCCAAAAATGTCAAGGCTAGGCTGAAAACATTATCACACGTGGAAAAACCCATGCCATGATAGAAAATAACCATATGCAATACCATGCATGCCAAATATACAATGGAAATCACACATGTAAATCAATACATACAAAGAATCCTACTATAGCTACTTGATCCTGCTCTTCCTTGCTTGCTTTTCCCTTCCTCTTGCCTTTTTTTCCTTTCTTGATCCAATGTGAAAGTGCTCGAAGAAAACTCTAAGTGTCCAAGAGTGAGTGAGAGAGAGAGAATAATGAGAGAGCTCCAAAACTGAACTAATAAAAGGTACCAACTGATTCTTAGAAGCCTTTTAATCAATTAGGCCTCTATTTTCTTCATTTTCCATTGTTTTCCTTCAATTTCCTCCTCACATGAAACCTATGTCATTTCCCCTTCATTTTCATCTAATTTCCATTATTTTCATAAATAATTGTGCAAAAAATTCCATTTTTCATTTCCAAAGCCTTAGCCATTTCCTTTTCCAATTTCCTTATCTATAATAAACTGAGTGAACACCCCCCAAGATGTTTTCCCAACATTCAGCTTGGAATAAGTGTCCCATCAACCATGGTTATTATTTTTAACTTTTATTACATGGAATTTTCACCAGGGCTATTGCAGAACCCTCCCCCTTGGGGCACACCATCCTCAGTGTTCAATCACACATATACCTCAACAAAACTGCTGGAAAGAAAAAATACTACTCACGGAGCTTTATAACATAACTCGATGCAATATTTACAATGATCACCCTACTTAAAGAAAACCAACATGACAACATAACATGAAAACTATAATGACATGAAACCCATACCGCTTATTGGAGCTTTATAACATAGCTCATGGCAATATTTACATCCATATACATATGCACATAAATCAAAACATCACACCAAACATATGCCAAAACATATACCAACATCATACCAAAACCACGTTGCCTCAACCAATAAACAATGAAGGATACATAGCACACATCTGATTCCCATGTAGCCTCATCAGGCCGAAAGTGTTTCCACTACAATTTAACTTGCTCGATTACTTGGTTCTAGAGCATGAACACGTTTTTATGTAATATACACTAAGGCTCTAGTTGAAATTCTCTGTTTGGTTCCACCTGCAATAGAGACCAGTCAATCATATGATCAACATATTTAACATACTTCTTAAGCAATGACATGGAAAAAATCATGGACTTTCACTGTCGGAGGAAGTGAAAGTCGATAGGCTACTGGCCCAATCCTCTCAATAATACTAAAGGGTCCACAAAAATGTGGTTCCAGCTTGGCACATGATCCAATCCGCAAGGATCTCTTCTTTGGTTTGATGCGCAAGTACACTTGTTCCCCAACTTGGAACTCCTTGAACAACCTGTTCCAATCTACATAGCTCTTTTTCCTATCCCGTGCTTCATTTAGATTCTTATTTATAACCCACATCTCTTGTTCCATGTCAAAAAAATGTCTGGTCCAATCAACACCCTGTTAACTAGATCACTCCAACTGATGGGAGTATTGCAACTCCACCCATACAATGCCTCAAATAGACTCATCATCAAAGATTCCTGATACCTATTGTTGTTAGAAAAATCTACTAGTGGGAGATAGTCTTCCCACTTTTGTTGCAGATGCATCATATACATCCTCAAAATTTCCTCCAATATCCGACTAACCCTATCTATCTTTCCATCTGTCTATGGATGATAAGTTGTACTGAAGGCAAATTCTGTGCCCAAAGCTGCAAAAAACTCCTTCCAAAACTTGTAGAATTTTCACTATAGATCACCTGATATATGCAATGTCCTAAAGCATAATACTAGATCTACTTCTACCATCAACTTTGCAAAAGCTTAAATAGATATGAGCATCATCAAGCATGAATAGATATAGCTGAGAATGAGAAGTAGTCAACCATAACACAGAAGATGTATCACTGGGGAAAGCACCAGCCTAAAACCCCAACTCTGTATTATCATACAAGTGGAAATCTTGTTCAAGTTACAAAAAGAATCAGCTCTCAAGCTATCCTGCTCTCTCTGTAATCAAAAAAATATAGCTCACAGACTCAATAGACATGGAATATATCTTCCTCAAGCCCTCCAAGCCTCCTATTTCCTTGCGTAGTTTTTATTGGGGTCCAATGATATCACATGTGTGGATTGGCCTCATCACACTCACTATAACCTCCGGTCCAACTGCGCAATCCATAAGGAATAATATTCCTTCTACATGCAAGGAATATTCACCAAGGAATATCCTAGCAACTGCTAGTACATTGCCCCTCCATCTGATCTCAACTGGGTCTTCGACTGAACTGACATACATGAGTTATCCATTAGTGAATACTCAATTATCTGAAATACAGTAGTTACATGCATGCAAGAATTAAATAACTAAACTCATTAATTTAACAAACTATAAAATTAATCTAACTGGACTTAACTAAGCTAAACTAAGTCAATTGATTACAACTCAATATTACAACTCATCCTTATCTCTTTAACTGAAGGATAAATTCCTCAATTAATGGAGAAACTATTGCATGTCCTCACATAGACTTCAAGTTTGATTTTCCTTAACTAATTAACTCAAGATGAATTAATTAATTAATTTTCAAACTAATGTTGATGTCAAATTCGAATTTTACTTCCTATGTTTAGTCCAGGGACTGACTAAAATAAGAAGGGATCCCGAAATGCTATTTTTAACACTTTCACTTTTCACCCATTGTTGGTAAGATCACCGATGGCTGAACTGCTATTTATAGCCGGGCTATTTATAACAATGCTATTTTTAGCATTTCTTGTTACACATTTCAACACTCCCTCTCAACAAGAAAGGGATTATCAGTAACCCCGATCCTGTCTCTGTGGAACTCGAACTTTCATTTTGACAATGCCTTAGTCAAAATATCTGCATCCTTCTCCTCGGTCAAAACATACTGCAACATCATGATCCTCTTGACCACACAGTCGCGTAGATAATGGTAACAAATATCTATATGCTTGGACCTATCATGAAACACTAGATTCTCAGAGAGTTTTATGCAACTCTGGTTATCACAGTATATCACTGTAGGATCCATCATCTAACCAAACAATCCCACTATAATCTTCCACATCCAAATGGCCTCGCATGCTGCCTGACTGGCAGCTATGTATTCAGCCTCTGCTGAGCGAAGTGCAACTGATCTCTATTTCCTACTGTACCAAGAAACTGCAGTTGAACCAAGGTTGAAGATTCCTTTAGAAGTGCTCTTCCGGTCTGATGGACTACCTGCCCAATCTTCATCCGTGAAGCCTTGCAGCTTCACTCCCTTTGTCCATCTGTACCATAATCTATACTGTGTAGTGCCTCTGAGATATCTCAGCACATGTTTCGCTGCCTTCCAAAACAACTTGGTAGGCTGAACCATAAATTGATTCATCTGGTTCACCGCAAAGCATAAGTCCGGTCGTGTGTTCACCAGATACATAAGTGAACCCACTAGCTTTCAATAAACAGTAGTAGCTACTACCTCACCTGAAGTAGCATCCTCCTTCCTCCAGTTCCCAACTAGAGGAGTCTTGCATGGGCTTGCACTTATCCATGTGAAAGCACCTGAGTATCTCATTGGCATACTTGCCTTGAGACACAAATACTTCCCAATCTTTTTTCCACATTTCCATGCATAGAAATTAGTGCATGAGGCCCATGTCCTTCATCTTGAACTCTCTTGCAAGCTCCTCCTTGCAAGACTGTATCAGCTGGTCATCACCTGTCAAAATCAGATCATCGATATAAAGTAAAATAATCAATGGTTTACCATCTACCATGATGTGGTATAGGCTCACATCTGCTTCACTCTTGGTGAAGCCCAAACTGGTGAAATAGTTGTCGATCCTAGTATACCAAGCATGGGGTGCTTGCTTCAGCCCATACAGTGCTCGCTTGAGTCGACAGACATGAAACTCATGATCGAAGGTATCAAATCCTTCAGGATGATCAATGTATACCTCTTCCTCAATCTTCCCATTGAGGAACACTGTCTTCACATCCATCTAATGGATTTTCCAACCCATCTGAGCTGATAGAGCTAGCATCGATCTGATAGATGAGTACCTAGCTACAGGAGCAAAGGTCTCATCGTAGTCGATCCCCTCAACCTGTGAGAAACCTCGGGCAACAAACCTTGCCTTGTGTTTCTCAAAACTTTCATTAGCTGCATGCTTTACCTTGTAAATCCATCGGGAACTAACCATTGACTTGTCCCCAGGTCTAGGGACAACATCCCACACACTTTTCTGTAGGATAGAATCATACTCTTCTATGCATCTACCCATACTGGTTGCTGCATTGCCTCCTGAAAAGAAGAAGGTTCGGTTGCTACACACTCCCCAACTAGGGCCATGTAGTTAGTGTATCTCTTGGAGATCTCCTTTGTCTGCACTGAGAGGATGGCTGCCCCACATTCTCTCTTGCATCTAGCATCAATCTGCCAGCTTCTCGCGAGCATTTCTGCCCGTCTCTGGAAGACTCTCTAGCAGTGGTGGTCTCCACTACTAGATCCTCTGCATGTGGCTGATCCACATCATCAGGAGGCCCCTCCTCCTTTGAAACTAAAAGTTCGTCATCACCATGCAACTTGATCTCCCTCTCAAGTGACACTCACATGGCTCTCTGCTCGAAACTTCAGATCCCTGTGCACTACGGTCCTCTGACTCGCAGGCAGAAACACACAGTAGTTGTGGGGTGTATCTGTGTGCCCCACAAGGATCCCCAACTCAGCCGTTGGGTCTAGCTTCTTCCAAGCATATTTGGTCACATGATAGTAAACTGATGATCCAAAGATGCGGAAGTGACTCACATTTGGTCGCTTCCCCGAAAAAGCCTCCATAGGTGTCTTCATCCCTAAGATATGATGAGGAATTCTATTATGAAGGTACACTACTATATTGCATGCCTTAGCCCACATATGAAGTGGTAGGCCTTGGTCATGCAACATCGCTCGAGGTGCTCCCACAATAGATCTGTTCTTCCTTTCGGCCACCCCATTATGTTGTGGGTTATGGGGTGCCGTCAGTTCCCTTTTAATTCCTCCTGCATCGTAGAAGTCTTTAAATTGTTGGGAAACATACTCTCCACAATTGTCACTACGAAAGGCTTTTACTTTATTTCCAGATTCTTTCTCTGCCAAGGTTTTAAACTGACAAAACCTCAAGAAGGTTTGATCCTTCTTTTGCATAAAATAGATCCAACACCTACGAGAAAAATCATCAATAAAAATAACATAGTACCTTTGTTTAGCGGTGGAGGCTATAGATAATGGTCCACATACATTTGAGTGAACTCGCTCCAGGATTGCTCCAGCTCTACTATCTCGATCCTGAAAGGAAGATTTTGCATACCTACCCAGGGTGCATCCTTTGCATGTGTTTGTTTTCTCTAGTTTTCCCTTAGCTAAGCCGGTAGAAATTTGCTGCATGATCTTCAAGGCCTCGTGATTCAAGTGGCCCAGTCTTCTATGCCATAGCTCGCCAACATCTTCGATTTGCACCACCTATGCTTTGGAACTCAGTGTAGCACAATTATCTACCTCCAACTTGTAGATATTCTTTACTTGAATCCCTATTCGCTTGGTCTGTATGGTACCGATATTCCTCAAAAAATCTTTTCCTTTAATAAAGACTACATCACAGCCTTTATCTTCTAACATAGCAACAAACACAAGATTCATTTTCAAACCTGGTACATACTTAACAACAGATAGGGTGAGAGAGCACCATGATCCCTTTGAAACACAAATGTACCTTCACCTCAGACACAATGTTTTCCATAATCGCCCATCTCGATCTACATCTGGAGATCCTTCTCCTCCAATGTATTGAAAAGATTCTTGTCACCCGACATGTGGAAAGAAGCTCCACTGTCCAGGTACCAAACACATCCCACCATGGATGAAACCATGCATGCGATAAGCGATAAATCCAGCTCAAATTGTGAAGCTAGTGCATCACCATCAGATCCCTTTGAGGAACCCTTCTTGGATTTCTTCTGTGGACAATTCATAGCATAATGATCCGCTTCATGATAGTGAAAGAATTGCACTTTCAACTTGTCAACCTTATTCCCACCATGAGAAGATTTGTATTGGGACACCTTCCCTTTCCCTTTCTTAGCTTTACTCACTAAATCTAGATTTTCTTCATCATCTTGTTTTGATGAAGATCCATCCCTGGTGCTTTGCCTTATCTCCTCCTGCATTAGGTCCGACCAATTTTTTTCTAAATTTGGCAATTTCTCTCTTCCATTAATCGAGTCCTGGTAGCTATGCCAACTCTTAGGAAGACCGAGGAGTGCTAGATTCACCATGTTGTCATCAGCTGTCATGACCCCTATGCTTGCAAACTCATCCCTGCAGGTGGCGAGCTTGTTCAGGAACATAGAGATTGTGTCTCCCTTTTCACACTTGATCTTTTGAAGTTTTTCCTTAAGTGCCAGCTTCCTCTGATCGCTGCTATTCTGATAAAGATATTTCAATGTTTTCCACATCGAAAATGAAGTCTCCTTCCCATGGAGGCTTGAGACTATGTGATCTCGAACTCCCTCCAGGAGGATTCTCCTTGCTCTAGCCACACACTTTTCCATTCCACCAGTTGAGTAGCATCAGTAAGTTTCTAGACTTCTTGATCAATGAAGTCCTTTAGGCCATCATCTTCTAAAACTTCCTCCATGCGATCCTTCCAGGCTATACAATTCGAACTGCCATCATGGGCATATTCGAGTCTTAAACCACTGAACGCCATAGGTGAAATAGATGTGATAAGAACTCAATTCAATATTTAGAAATCAAACTTCATACTTCTCCTGCTTGTATACTGTTCTTCCTTGATCTCCTTTGCTCCGATACCATGTAGAATTTTCACTATAGATCACCTGATATATGCAATGTCCTAAAGCATAATACTAGATCTACTTCTATCATAAACTTTGCGAAAGCTTAAACAGATATACATCATCAAGCATGAACATATATACTGAGAATGAGAAGTAATCAACCATAACACAGAAGATATATCACTGGGGAAAGCACCAGCCTAAAACCCCAACTCTGTATTATCATACAAGTGGAAATCTTGTTCAAGTTACAAAAAGAATCAACTCTCAAGCTATCCTACTCTCTCTGTAATCAAAACAATACACAGACTCAATAGACATAGAATATATCTTCCTCAAGCCCTCCAAGCCTCCTATTTCCTTGCGTAGTTTTGATTGGGGTCCAATGGTATCACATGTGTGAATTGGCCTCATCACACTCACCGTAACCTCAGGTCCAACTGCGCAATCCATAAGGAATAATATTCCTTCTGCATGCAAGGAATATTCACCAAGGAATATCCTAGCAACTTATAGTACATTGTCCCTCCATCTGATCTCAACTGGGTCTCTGAATGAACTGACATGCATGAGTTATCAATGAGTGAATACTTAGTTATCTGAAATACAATAGTTACATGCATGCAAGCATTAACTAATTTAACTCTCATTAATTTAACAAACTGTTAAATTAATCTAACTGGACTTGACTAAGTTAAACTAAGTCAACTGATTACAACTCATCCTTATATCTTTAACTGAAGGATAAATTCCTCATTTAATGAAGAAACTGTTGCATGTCCTCACATATACTTCAAGTTTTATTTTCCTTAACTAATTAACTTAAGATGAATTAATTAATTAATTTTCAAACTGCTGTTGATATCAAATTCGAATTTTACTTCCTATGTTTAGTCCAGGGACTGACTAAAATAAGAGGGGATCCCGAAATGCTATTTTTAGAAAAGCTATTTTTAGCACTTTCACTTTTCACCCATTGTTGCTAAGATCGCCAATGGATGAACTGGTATTTATAGCTAGGCTATTTATAGCAGTGCTATTTTTAGCATTTCTTGTTGCACATTTCAACAAAACTTGGAAGTGAACTTTGCATCCCTGCCTGACACATTCTTCTTTGGAACTCCATGCAACCTAACCACATCTCTAATGAATACTTGTGCTACATAGCTAGCTGAGAATGTAGACTTCACTGGAATGAAGTGCGCAACCTTCGTTAACATGTCCACGACAACCATGATGGAATTATGATGTATCACTGTCCTCAGAAAACCTATGATAAATTCCATGGAAATGGCCTCCCATTTCCATTCTGGAATCATAATCAGCTGTAGCAATTGACCTGGATGCTTACACTCTGCCTTCACATGCTGACAATCGAAACACCTAGCCAAAAACTCTGCTATATCCTTCTTTAGATTCGGCCAATAATAAAATTTCTTTACTTCGATTAATGAATTATGATAGCCTGGGTGACCTGAATATGGTTTCACATGAAACTCCCTCAAGATCACCTTCTTGAGCTCACTACTTGTAATGCCCCACTTAAATCTTATCCTGCAAATTTTGTTAATGTTTACATTATCTGAAAATATTGAGAAATATTGGTCTAATATAAAATTCATGATTTCTATTATTCAAATTCCCAACTTACCTTCTCAAATTGAATCTTAGGTAGGATATGGTCTCCTTCCATTATTTCAAATAATATATTTATTCATCTCACATTCCCCAATGTACCCTCACATTTACTAGGGAGAAGACATGGTCTTCTCCATTTAATTACATATCACATTCCCCAATGTACCCTCACATTTACTTGGGAGAAGACATGATCCTCTCCAACTCATTATCAATATATATATTCATTTCACATTCCCAATGTACCCTCACATTTACTAGGGAGAAGTCATGGTCCTCTCCATTTAATTATATATATATTCATCTCACATTCCCAAATGTACTTTCAAATTTACTTGGGAGGAGACATGGTCCTCTTCCATTAATTTCCCAATTTTATATTCATGTCACATTTCCAAATGTACTCCCAACTTTACTTGGGAGAAGAGAAGTCAACTGTAAGGATGGATGAGAAGTTAATGACATTAATGAGAGGTGGTTGAGATGGAGAAGAGATGAAGGGTATAAAAGGGAAGGGGGAAGGGAGAAAAGGGGATGTTGGGGGTCTTGCTTATGATTGTGGGGTTGGTTGTGATTTGAGGACTTGTTGTGTTTTTGGAGACCTTAGGAACCTATGGAGGTTTCTTGGGTTGTTGAGAGGAGGGAAATATTGTTATCTTGTTCTGGATCATTCATCTTGGACACACACACTACATCTAGTTGGACTTGGGCTCAGAGGGCTAGGGAACTTGTGGAGGTTTCCCGGACTAGGGCTTATTTCCTAGTTGGCTGGGAGGTAAATCTAGTTGGGTCCGTCAAGAAGAGAGTTCAGCAGGAGCAGCAGGACAAAGGCATCTCCATTAGCCACCGATACATGTATTCCTCCTTATATTATTCTTGTCAATTTGATTAGAATGAAATATTCACATTAAGTTATGCTGATTAGAATGTAAATGGTAAAATTTAATTTGTTTAAAAGTCTTGTAAGTAAGTAAACTATTTCCTCTTATTGCATTTAATTTTAGAAGAAATGAGATCTGTTAGCAGACCCTAGAATAGGTCTCTTACACTACTGTCTGGCACATATATCTTGTCTCTGAATCTAACCAATTCATCTACTGTAAGAAATAGTTTCCGTCCAGTGCACTTGGACCTGTACCTGTTGTTATAGACATTTTTGTGCCTCGCATCATGGAGCATGGAATGTCAATAATTACAGGGATCCTCAGTCCCTAAACATGTTGTTCTTACCCCTAAAAGAACAAGGTCATCAAACAACAACACTTCCAATCAGTTCTCCACCTGAAAACACTTCAAAACAGGCTTATTTTGGATCATGTCAGCTGCTTAACTGAGCTTCTGCGCTGTAATGCAACTGTCCCACTCTGTACCTGCGCTGGAAGTCAAAAGTAATGAAGGCTACCTGCGCTGGGCGAGATTGGCCAAGTGGCACAGTCATCCTGCAAGGTGTCAACTACCCAGGAAGCTTCCAAACTGACACTTGGTTCATAAGATTCGCCCTGTGATGAGTAAGAGGTACTTGATCACCATGTGTAACCAAGGATCTCCAAGTGGACTCAGGAACTGAAGATTAACTGAAGAGGGAGAGGACACTAGTCAGCTCCATGCCAGCCTCCAGCTGACTCATCCTTTCCTCTTCTCTCCTATATATAGAGCTCTTCTATGAGGTCTAAGGAGGCTGGAATTTTGTGTAAAGCAAGGAGGTGCTGTTGGATTACAGTTAGAGCTATTGGGTGATTGTTTTACTAGAGGTGAAGAGGAGAGTTCTTGCTGCTGGGGAGGTGCTGCTGGATTGGAGCCATCATTGGTTGTAACCTTCTCAGAACCCTGTTGCTTCTATCAATAAAGTTTTGCATGTTCTCCTATATACTTGTATTGCATTGATGTATTGTATTTACATGTATATTTGATTCACTCTAATCCATGCATCAGTTATGAGTACTTGTATCTTGTAGTTTCCTCTCTCGTTTTGTGCAGGGCTTGTGTGTAGCTGGACCGGCAAAGAGAGCAAGGAGCAGGGAACAAGAGACAAAGAGAGAGGATCAAGATCGACTAAGCGAAGGATACCAGGTTGGTTGATCATTTCTTCCCCCTCTCTGTACTTTCATAAAGGAAAACATCAAAACTTTACTTTCAGTTGTTGCTAAAGACTGTCACCTTTAGAGTAGGGATAGGGTCATCCGCATCGGATACTTTTCCCCACAACAAACTGGCGACTCCGCTGGGGAGCCTAGTATCTTGTTGGTGTTTGTAGTATTTTGCTATTCATTTCTTGAAGAAAAGAGTACCAAATCGAAAAGCTTTTGACTATATCAAAAGCGAAGTAGAGGGACTGCTACTCTTGCTCATTTGCTGAGCAAATTCAAGATTTGAAGAGCTTATCTACAAAAGACTCTTTACTCTTTGTGATAGATCTTCATCCTCTTGATCATACCTTAGCCTGTACTTGACCTATAGCTTTTTATTTCATCAAAAACAGTGCATTTTTTGAGCTTTTTATGACCCGGAAAACTTTGTAGACGAAACTCTCGTGAGTCAGTGCAGGCTGTACACAGGCAGCCTGCATTACAGCGCAGGTACTCCCTTCGGGAACTGCGCTGAGAGTGAAATTGGCAGACTAGAACCTGCGCTGGTCCAGTTAGCCCTTGTCTTGCTCAGTCTTCCTATTGTGTCTTGGCCCTGTTTGCACTTGTTTTTGGCTGATTGCTTGCTGGTTATTGTACTTGCTGTAAGCCACTTCTCCTTGACATTATTCCGCCTCAGTTGTGTGATGAAACTGTGAATGTTCTTTCAGTATTTCTTGTTGCAGTTACAGTTTCCCATTGTGAAAAGCGAACCAGTATAGCTGTGACCTCTTAGATCCTGAACTGTAAAAGTGTCTTTGTGATCTTAAGAGCTAGTTTTATTACTGTTCATAGCTGTTTGAGTTTGTTCGATTTGCATTTCATGGTTTGAATCTATACATTTCCTGTGTTTTTAAACAAGTCTATCATAAGGTGTCTTTTTGATTGTGGACAAGCTTGTTTATTTCTACTTGAAATTAGATTCAAAATCATACAACAGTTTCCTTTTTGTCTAGCATCAACATTAAGGATAACGAAAAGAAATACATGCATTGTGCATTTTGCATTTGACTGTATGCTTGACGATTTAGGAAGATGTGCATTTTAGTGTGTGTTCTTTGATCTGTGGAAAAAGTTGTGTCCTTCTTTTCCCTCAAGTAGATTAAGGTTTTCAAAGTTGAAAGATTGAAAAGATTTGCTTCTCATTCTTAGATTGCATATAGGAAGTTGTATATATACATCTCGTGGCGAACCTGAAAGGCAAACTGTTAAGAAAGATCAACATTAAAATAAACTCAATTTACATAACAACGCTTTGGAATTTAACGCAAACATCTAGAGGTCTAGGTAGAGACGTGTTCTGGCGTCGTTAAACATAGTGACTGTCGATCTCTACGAAGGTGGGTGATTCCTCCTGAGAGTCGGTGGCACTAACACGGACTTGAGCTCCCGCGTACCGTCGCGTATATTGGGAGACCCCTATAGGCTTTTATCCTTTATCCTTAGGAAACCGTGTCGGCCGCCCTACCGATCGCGATGCAGTGAACACAGCATTCACGAAGATCGACCACCCGTACCGTAAAACGTATTCTGTGGTTTCGTGAAAGGTTTGGCACACCCTCTGCCTAGATCTCCAGAGCAGTTTCTTTTGGCCTTTTTCAAACTCTATAACTGAAAAAGTCCAACCGAGCATTTGTCACTTCGGTCTCGTTAATACATCGAAGGCGACTAGAGTCATCTTTAGCTTTTTCTCGACTCTTAAAACATGAAAAAGCAAGTTTGTGTCTAAAAGCGTCGTTAATAAAATTTATTTTAAAGCAGAACATAATCACCTGTTATTCCCACGTTGATCTTTCAGTTGAAAAGTATGGAGCCCACCAACCAAGGAAGTAACCTTGGCGGAAGTCCAAATCCCTTCTCCTCTTGGGGAGATGTTGGTGCGCCTCATATGGCTACATTGTCGCTTCCAGGATTGACAATCGGCCTCCCTGTATGGCTCTTTTCAACTAATGTAGTCCAGATCGCCACTAATCCTGAGCATTCGAATCAACAGTCAGAACAATCTAGAACTACCCACCAGCCTTCCACTTCTTATGATACTTCCTCTGATCCTTCGTCTTCGCAAGGTAAAGCTGGCAAAAGTCAGCCTCCCAAGGAGAAGAAGGAAAAGAAGAAGAGAGAAAAGAAGCAGAAGGAGCCTCTGGCGAAGGCGACTGGGGGCAAGCAGAAGAAAGCTGACAAAAACCCACACACTGCACCGACCGGGCCTAAATCGCCATGTGTCATTTGCAAAGGGATCCATTTCCATCGTGATTGTCCTTGTATTCCCCGGATACTAAGGGACTGGTCCCCAAGGTTGCACAATCCGGTAGCATCAACCTCTGGTTGTCATGTTGATTGCATTCCGTCAACTAGCGAGAGTGAAGGACGAAGAAGGGGACCAAGATCACCCTGTCTATTGTGTGAAGGTCATCATGCCATCCACAAATGTCCATTCTTAGATGAGGCCAAGAGAGTTTTGGAAGATCGCCCGGTGTCACCGGTGCGACTTCCACCTGGATATCAAAAACTCGCGCCTAATCCCTCGATAGTTGAAAATCCGGTTGAACCACTCAAGTGGTCAGCTGAAGTGTCGGTCATTAAGAATGAACCTACTGAATCTAGACTAGACGAAAGTCTAAAGGTCGATGCGGCAGTTGGCCCGGTTCTTCCTTCAGAGGTTCTATCGTCCAATGACCCCGTCATTGAAGACCCGTCTTCAAATGACACCGTCGCCGAAGAGTCGTCTTCATGCGACACCCTCACTGATGAGAACAAGGATGACACCATCCAGGTTCTTTTCATCAGCACCGACTCCGATGAGCATCAGGGCAATGCGCCCATTCCTTTATCGCAGGAAGGAACATCATCAGAGTCATATCCGGCCGTATATTCGGTCCCACCGCCAAGCAACCTGGTTGTATCCTTTGATTGGAATCAACTAGGCAGACCCCGGTTACCAGCCAGTGTACCATTCAGAATCATTGTCCAGATCTATAGAATGATTATGGCTGGTACTATCATTGATGAAGGGGCGTCTGTGAGTATCCTTTCCTCTGTTGCTTGGAAAGCACTGGGTTCCCCGGCGCTTTTACCTGAGTTGAGAAATCTCTCAGGTTTTGATAAAGGAACCAGTCGACCATTAGGGATCCTCCCCGATGTACCTGTTACATTGAAGGGGAAGACCGTCAGGATGAACGTGTTGGTAGTTCAAGGACCCTTGGATTATAACCTACTCCTTGGACGCGACTATATTTATTGCATGGGAGCGATAGTCTCCTCACTCTTTAGAGTAATGTGTTTTCCACATGAAGGAAGGGTGGTCAAGCTCGTAGACCAACTTTCATTTCCGGGATCTCGCATCGCAAATAGTTGAATACCAATCCTAAATGGTCTGTTCACTCAAGATTCGCCTCCGCCCCCGGTCCTCCTTCCCGATGAGCGTGAGTGATTCAGAAAGAAAGACTAGGACCCAGGGGGCATGCACCCTGGTCTGCTTCGGGCAGAAGAAACTCCGGGTATAAGACAGATTTTCCACAGGAGAACATGACTAGTCCGTACCCCGTCCGTAGGAAGTGGGGTTGTTCTGGAAAAATGATCTTTTGTTAAAGTTATGTGTTTGGGAATCATTCACCTTTGTCTAAAAAGTGGGCAATGCCCGAGTAGGAATTCCCTTATTACAACAAGTAGTCACCATCTTTAAATTCGAGCCTCGCCCATCGAAACATGTGTTTTGAAGGATAAGCAGGGGCAGTCTATTAAGAAGGAGACCGTATTGTTGTGACAGAGGGTAACCATCTTAGGACAACCCAATGATAGGCACCGCCGAAGAAAGAGATTGATCTGCGGCAGCAAATCGAACCGTCTTTGGAATAATAAGAAAGAGGCAAGCCTCCCTCAATAATACCAATGTTTTATCTTTGAGTAGTGTTCTTCTATTGTCATAAATAGCTGTTTGTTAAAAGTGGGCTGACGGGAAGCCTGAGTACTGCGTAAGACCCCTTAAAATAACGAGAAAACAAGTATCGTTAACATTAGATTAGCAAGATGACAAATAAATGTGAACACCCAAAGAAAAACAGAAGTAGGGGAGAGGAGGGGCAACCTCGAAATTCTATCCTATACCTGGGGGCATGCAAACTTTCTGGAGTGCAAGCTAGGGGTGGTTATTTATCTGGTTTTAAGATTAGCCGTTTCCAAACTTGCATGAAAGAAAGCCTGTGGGGCAAAAGTAAAATTTGCCAAAAGTGAGCACAGCTGTGGTAAGGCATAAGCTCTATAAAAATTGGTCCTTACGAGAGGCGTTCTTCATATGACTGGTATATCGAGCAGTTTTAGCATATAGTTCATGCTCGTTAAAAAATAAACGCAAATCCGAGCAGTTTTAGGACTGAATTTATGCTCGTTAAAAAATAGAAAAGTGTGAGCAAAAGTTTCCCTCAGAGTTCAAGCTCATGGAAAAAATGAACCGGTAAATAACCTTTTGAGATCGTAAATTCATCAGCCATAAGAACCTTGATCGTGTTTTCATCCATCACCTCCACTGTTCATTTGGCCGATCATTCACTTCCATTTGTGTGTTTACCTCTTTTGAGAAACAGCTGCGAAGAGTGATTTCACCTAGCCATCCTTGTGACACTGCCGTGATTGGAAAATTCCAACCTGTACCTGGAATCTGTAGCTATCCCTGTTTATCACTCGTTCCTCAAAAGACGAGTCTTCTTTCAGCTCTTTTCACTGACTCGTAAAATATGAAAAGTTTGCCGAGTTTTGGTCTTCCAGCTCGTTAAATGACCGGAACGCTATCCCTCCTCTAAATTTTAATCTTTTTGGACCTGAGGGATTATTGCACAAAAGGATCGAGCGCTTGTCTTGTTCGGCTCGTTAAAAGTACCGAACAGCCATCCCTTCTGTATTGTTTTATACTTTTTCGGACTTAAGGGATTTGCTGACGAAAAAGGAATTATGGAGTTGACTTTCTGTACCTTTTCAGACTCTCTAAAAATGAAAAGGATCGAGTTTTCTTTGTCGTTAGACTCGTTAAAATGATTAAATAGCGACAAACTTGTCTTTAGACGAGAACGAGTTTCCCTATCGCTAGGCTCGTTAAATCATAGCGATAGGCTTGCCCGAAGGGCAGGTTATAGAACAAGCATATGTTATCCTCCTCAAGCTTGACAAAAATAAAGAGGTACTGGTCAGAAATGACTGGGGAAAAATTGGGAGAACATTCAAAGTTTAATGGTAGCGAGTCACTCTTGAACATGACACTTTTCCTCCGTATCACATCGGGTTGGGTTGTTTCATTCACCGGTCTCATCACCATGGTCCTCGCCACACCATCCACATTTGGGGTAATGCTACCGATCCATCGCATCAGTGTCGTTATATGTTCAAGAGGGGTCATTCTGAAAGTGTCAACCGTGTCCCATCCACTGCCATACATTATCCTTCATCCATTCATGATCGCCACCCTGAATCATATGTCACAGTTTGTTTTCACCTCCACTAAAGTCATTAGCTCCGTTCCGTGTCATTGATGTGGGATTCATTAAGGCCCTCCTTTGACGGATCGCTTCTTTTCGACTTCAGCTCATTATCCAAGAAGTGGATCTAGGAACACCCCCATCAGTACTTTGAAGCTTGCATGCCTCAATGGCAAGTTTCTCACTTCCGGCGACAGGTATACATCAATGACCTTCGACCAGAAGATTTTGCGTGGCGTTCGACGCCAAGTCCTTTATTCACGCCACGTGAATTGTACTGCAGTACCTTGAGGGTCATCATCATTATTGGTGATTCCTCTCGCGCTTGTTAACGGTTTTCATTATTGACCGGTAATCAAGCGATGTCTTTCCATGTTCGACTTCAGCGCAATTCTCACATGGATCGACTTGTACTTAGAGTGAAGATCGAACGAGTTTGAAGACCCTGGATCTAGTTTCATCCATCCGGGCTGCGATGTATATTCAGGAAATATAAAAGCATTTGCCATGTACATCATTGCAGCAGATGATCATCCTACTCAAAGGATGATAATTTCAGCAGAAAATTATCAGTCTATCTTGAGACGATCGTCTGTCATATGTACCAAAATGTATTTATAAAAAGCTGAGCATGGGAATGCCCGCCTCAGCTAGATCATGAGAATAATGATGAATGAAAAATAATGTATTGTATTGTATTGTATTACAGGGCACTCTCCTCAGCACTGGAACGAACTTCAGATCCTCTAGATAAAGCATTTCACCCGATAAACGGCCTCATACTTTAGGGGGCAACTGTTATAGACATTTTTGTGCCTCGCATCATGGAGCATGGAATGTCAATAATTACAGGGATCCTCAGTCCCTAAACATGTTGTTCTTACCCCTAAAAGAACAAGGTCATCAAACAACAGCACTTCCAATCAGTTCTCCACCTGAAAACACTTCAAAACAGGATTATTTTGGATCATGTCAGCTGCTTAACTGAGCTTCTGCGCTGTAATGCAACTGTCCCACTCTGTACCTGCGCTGGAAGTCAAAAGTAATGAAGGCTACCTGCGTTGGGCGAGATTGGCCAAGTGGCACAGTCATCCTGCAAGGTGTCAACTGCCCAGGAAGCTTCCAAACTGACACTTGGTTCATAAGATTCGCCCTGTGATGAGTAAGAGGTACTTGATCACCATGTGTAACCAAGGATCTCCAAGTGGACTCAGGAACTGAAGATTAACTGAAGAGGGAGAGGACACTAGTCAGCTCCATGCCAGCCTCCAGCTGACTCATCCTTTCCTCTTCTCTCCTATATATAGAGCTCTTCTATGAGGTCTAAGGAGGCTGGAATTTTGTGTAAAGCAAGGAGGTGCTGTTGGATTACAGTTAGAGCTATTGGGTGATTGTTTTACTAGAGGTGAAGAGGAGAGTTCTTGCTGCTGGGGAGGTGCTGCTGGATTGGAGCCATCATTGGTTGTAACCTTCTCAGAACCCTGTTACTTCTATCAATAAAGTTTTGCATGTTCTCCTATATACTTGTATTGCATTGATGTATTGTATTTACATGTATATTTGATTCACTCTAATCCATGCATCAGTTATGAGTACTTGTATCTTGTAGTTTCCTCTCTCGTTTTGTGCAGGGCTTGTGTGTAGCTGGACCGGCAAAGAGAGCAAGGAGCAGGGAACAAGAGACAAAGAGAGAGGATCAAGATCGACTAAGCAAAGGATACCAGGTTGGTTGATCATTTCTTCCCCCTCTCTGTACTTTCATAAAGGAAAACATCAAAGCTTTACTTTCAGTTGTTGCTAAAGACTGTCACCTTTAGAGTAGGGATAGGGTCATCCGCATCGGATACTTTTCCCCACAACACCTGTACCTGTACTTATGCTACTATCTGTACCTGTACTACCACTTGTACCTAGACTACAACCTGTATCTATACCTGTGCTCTGCTACAACATGTGTATAATCTCCATGTACCTAACATCTTGCTGCCCTACCTGCAAGATCTTATCCTGTTAGTTTGTACCATAGGAGCTCATAGCTGCTAAGTGATTTACCTGTATCCCCCTGCTAAGAGCATCTCACACCCTATTCTCCTTTCCTTTAATGTACCTGATCTTGAAGTTGAATTCAATGATCATGGCCAACCAGTTAAATTACCGAGCATTCATATTCAATTGGTCAATTTAATAAATACCTCAACCCAATGTGATCACTCATCAATACAAACCTCCTATCAAGAAGATAGTGCCTCCATATATTCAATGCATGTATGATAGCTGCTAACTCAAGATTATGCGTCGAGTAGTTCCAATCGTGATTGTTTAGTTTTTGTGACTCGTAGCATACCACCTATCTATCCTACATAAGGACCCCCCCAAGTCTTATCTTGCAAGCATCTATGGATACTACAAACTCCTTGTCCTGATCTGCAATATTTAACACTGGAGCATGTGCTAACAACTGCTTAAGCTGCTCAAAACTGGCCTCACACTCCTCTATCCATTCAAAGTTCTTACCTTTCCTCCACAATGATGTAATAGGATAAAAAAATCTATGAGAAGTTCCTGATGAACCTCCTGTAATAGCCTGCCAACCCCATGAAAGATCTCACCTCATCCACATTCCTTGGAGATACGCACTCCATGATGGCCCTTATCTTTTCTGGATCTACTACAATGCCCTCCTTGGAGACAAAATTTCCCAAGTAATGTACCTTAGTCTGGAAGAAACTACATTTGGTGATCTTTGCATACAACTGATGCTCTTTCAACACAACTTCCAAATGCTCGGCATGCTCTTCCTCATTTTTTAGAATATACCAATATGTCATTAATGAACACATTAAAAAACTTGTCCAAATAAGGATGTGACACACTGTTCATCAAACACATAAATGTGGTTGGAGTTTTATTCAAACTGAATGGAACTATAACAAATTCATAATGCCCATACCTGGTCCAGAATGTAGTTTTGTAGATGTCCTCTTCTTTGATGCGTATCTAATGGTATCCTAACCTCAAGTTGATATTAGATAACATTGTTGCTCCCTTAAGATGATCAAACAAATCATCAATCCTCAGTAATGGGTACATGTTACTGATGGTCACTTTGTTCAACTGCCTGTAATCAATGCACAATCTAAGAGTACCATCTAGATCCTTCTTCTTCACAAACAATACTGGTGAGCGCCAAGGTGATACACTTTGCCTAATGTATCCTTTGTCCAACATTTCCTTCAACTGCAACTTCAACTCTACCAACTCAGGTGTGCTCATCTTGTAAGGTGCTTTTGATGCTAGAGCTGCCCCTGACACTAGCTTAATAGAAAAGTCTACTTCCCTGTGAGGGGGAAACTTTGAAATATATTTGGGAAACACATCCTGAAAATTCTATAGAACTGGGTACCTACTCAAAACATCTAAATCCTCAACTTCCTTACCTTTGTCACTAGAAATTTGCATTGTGAATAACACACAACGTTTTCTATGACTGCACTGTACCTACATAGCTGTCACCATCCTAACTGATTTGGATTTCTTATTTCCCTGTAAGACCCTTGGTTCCACATTGTCATCCACAAACTCAATGGATTTTCCATAACAATCCACCTTGGTTCTATGAAGGTACAACCAATTCATGACCAATAACATACTGCATGATCCCAATGGTAATACATTCAAATGTGTTGTAGTAGGCATATCATTTAAATCAAATTCTTAAGCTCTTACCCAATGATGAACTCGCTTCTTTGTACATGTATCCAAATGCAATAACCAAGATTCTGCATGAAATTCCTTACTCAAACCACACTTATCCACCAAGTTCGGACTAATATAGTTATAATTAGATCTAGGGTCAATCAAAATAGAAATATCTTGATCACAAAGCTTGCCGTCCATATCAATGATAGATGCCTAGTGCTCTGCCTGTCTGTTGTCCATGGCTTCATAAATATGAGGAATACTCTGCCCCACATCCCCAATAATCTGGGCATCCTATGCAATGTATATCTTAGGCCTAGAACCCTCATTCTGTGGACATTATCTCCTAAGGTGTTCCTCACCACATGTCCAACACTCCAACCATCTAGTATCAGTACCTCTATGTTGATGCTCTGATCCATGTCCCTATCTAGTTGCATTACAATTCTTTTGAGGTGCCACATTTTCTTTCTCCCCAACATTTTGAGGCATTACTCTCTTAAGCTTTCATTTACGTTTACCTTTACCTTTCCCTTTCGATCCTTGCTGAGATTCATTCTTACGCTTTGATTGTTCAGATAAATGATTCAATTTCCTAATGACTTTCTCAATTGACTGATGCCCATTATACTTAATCCGATCTCTAAATTCTAATGGAAAACCATTGACAAATCGCTAAAATTTAGCCTTCTCATCTGTAAGATACGGTACATACCTCAATAGATCTAGAAACTTAGTAATTTACTCTTCATTTGTCTTTGGCCCCATATTTAGCTCATAGAATTATTTGGCCTTAATGTCGTAGTACCTTTCTTACAAGTATTTCTTCCTGAAAATCCTCTTGAACTCATGCCACCTCAAGTCTTCCATCCTGATATTTCTGACCTACTTCACATATTCCCACCAAACGATTCTGGCCTTCATGTTGTCTGTGTACTCATGCAACTCAAAGGATTTGTTCATCCCAAGTATCCAAGCCTTTGCATCTTATGGCTTCTTCACATCTCCATCAAAAGTAGGTGGCTTTGATTTCTTAAATTCATCTGGAAAGTATCCCCTATCACTCCTCCTATACAGGTGATAACAATGACGATCATGACGTCATTATTATCACCTAGAACTAGAATAGTACCTATTAGTGTGAAAATTCTTGGAAGGTGTACTAAAAATACTTCACTTAATTCATTAGGTGAGAAGTGACCCTAACAACAAGTTGTTGGCTGATGTCATCTCAGATCTGAAACACAAATAGAAAACTTGCATTAAAAGAAGATATAATCCAAAACATAAAGAAATAATATAAAGAATCCAATATATTAACCCAATTAGAAAGACTATTTTAAATGAATAAATATTTTATTGATAACACCTGGTGAAGGAGATCTACATATTGGTTCGTAAGTCCCCCTCCGTGGGATGGGTCCTTTGATATCCTTGGTGCTTCAGACACTGATTCTCTCTCTTAATATGTGAAAAACCCAAACAAAAGTGAAGAAATCAAAATGGGAGCTCGAAAAATGACGATAATGTTGACGATGATAATGATCATGGTGAAGAATGAATGAAAAAACCTCCTTTATATATAAAAGTATGGAGTTAATCTCGAAAATGGGGAATAATAAAATATTTTTAACCAAATTCATATCTAACTGCTTGGAATACTTTATTAGATTTATAGGAGAAGGAAAAAATATTTAAAATGGTTAAATACTCTTATTTAGAAATAATTAATAAATAAAATGATTTATTAATTATTTCGCGAGAAACAAGAAAGATGTGAAATAAAAGTAATTATTAAATATTGATTTAATAATTATTCTATTAACATAAATAAGGAAATTTAAATAAATAATTATTTATTTAAATATTCCTAAGGGATTTAGTCAAATGTGACAAGGAATATTTATTCTTAGAGAAAATTAAATAAATAATAATTTATCTATTTATTCTCATGGTTTTTTTAGTTATTTAAATCATAAAATAATTTAATAAAAGTGGCTTATTAAACTATTTTCCATAGTGAAAGTGATTTTACTATGTTAAAATTAAATCTACCTGGTGTATTTTGATCCACCTAGTGATAAATGGCTAGGTGATCATTTTTTGGTGATAATAGATTGCCCCCACACGTATGAGTGTTAGGAGAAAATCGTATGATTAAAATACGTTGTAGATTACACTTCCACACGACACCAGAATGGGAGTCAGAGAGATAGAGAACCAAAGCAAGTCAAGGATGGATAAATAATGGAGGGGGTGAGACCTATAAAATTGATAGAAGTATCCTTTTATGTGGTAGTACATGATCTCAAATGAGGTGGGGGAGGAATACCCATACTCGTGGAGATAACTGCATACAAAGAATAATGGTGAGCCCAACAATATGGGACTGAGCTACAAAGTACATGATACATGAGACATGATACACTCGCATCAATGGGCCAAAAAATAATACAATGGATCACATATACATAATGCGTATGGAAAAGCATAGGTCATGATTGAATACAATAACATCTGAGTACATGAGATATACTAGCCCTCAAGCTAACATGGGATGGGGGATGACAACCAAAGAGGCCTTGCTGAATAGGGAAGGGCTTTGAATATTTGAATGGATAATTTGGAGGAGACATGCATGCCATGGGTGCTGTAGGCGACGATAATCGAACCCATAAAATCTGCGGAACTTCATTGGAGGCGAGATCAACATCTGTGGTCATACGAGCATGTGAGGGGCTACTTGAAGGGCCACCCCCTCATGAGGTTTGAAACATCTCACACACACCTGGGAACCATTAGGACAATCATCTGGATCACCAAACCGTCAAGTGTACAAATCTCAATTGTGCGATAAGGAGTTGATGTCGAGCATGTGAGAAACAACCAAATCAAAGGGAAATGATGAGTCCCTTTTCTTGATCTGAGGCACCGAACAAAGATGGAAGCTAGAACCAAGGTACACCACCCTCTATGCCACTATTTTGGAATAAATGTGCTAAGGTCAACAAAAGAGAGGCCACCAAAGAGATCCTCTCTCTGGGGATTGGATTGAAATTTTGTAAGAAGGTATAGAAAGAGGAAGGACTGTAATTTCTTGTATGCATTTTTTAGATCTAAAGGTCAAAACAATGACACGTGGCACTTCATACAATTTCACTCTTCTGGAAAGGTCTATAATCAGGTCATCTTGGGAGATTGTGCATAACTCTTTCTTAGAGAATCCAATTTGGATCAGACTGGTGGCATTGGAAAGAGGACACAGAGGGCTACTATAGGTCACAATTTCAGAACTTAAAGATCCGAAAGTACAGAGTTATAGTCGTTTCAAGGTCGAGCTCATAAAATCAAGAAAAAGCAAGATGAGGAAGTTTGATGGCAAGGATCCGGTAAATTAGATACTTCAGATGGAGCAATATTTTGATCTACATGGTGTACAACTGTTGCAAAAGGTATGTATTTCATATTCATATTTAGAACCAGATCAATTTTTATGGTACGAAGGGCTTTGTTCTCATAAAAAACTTGTTACGTGGTCAATTTTCACGGAGGAAATGATAGCACACTATGAAGATACAAAGAGCAACACCTTCTTTAGAGCAACACCACAACAATTGGAAAGAGTAAAAGGGCTTTGTGACATAGTGGAAAGCAAAATTATGGAAACCAGGAAGCATACCCCTCACAACTATAAAGATGGAAGTGTTGTTTCTCCTAGCCTTCCACAACCTACAAGGGTTACATCACAACAATTAGAAGAAAAAAGAGAAAAAGGGCTTTGTTACAATTGTGATAGCAAATGCACTAAAGGTCATAAGTGTGCTGAGAAGAAATTATTTTACATAGAATATGAAGAGGAGGAAGAAAAGGATTAAGAAACACGAAAAGAAGAAGATATATGCCAGGACCACACCCCAGAGAAAGAAGAAATGAATCAAACCGTATCTTGTAAAGCATTGGCAAGAATTACCACTCCTCAAAATCTCAAGATAGAAGGACATATCAAGAAGAAAAAGGTGCAAGAAGTGAAATATCACATCGAGAAAGAAGAAATGAATCCAACCATATCTTGTAATTCATTGTTCAAAATTACCACTCCTCAAACTATCAAGATAGAAGGACATATAAAGAAGAAAAATGTTCAAAAAGTGAAAGATCACATCGAGCATCAAGAAATGAATCCGACCATATCTTGTAAAGGATTGGAAGAAATTACTACTCCTCAAACTCTAGAGATAGAAGGACATATCAAGAAGAAAAAGGTTCAAGCAGTGAAAGATCACATCGAGCATCAACAACAAGTTCACCAACTTTTAAAGGATAACGCCACTTCGGTGCAAAATCAAACGAAACAACAGGTAGATCAACATCGTAGTGAAAAATATTTTGATGTAGGTGATTGGGTATTTTTACTGCTACACCTCAAGTAAGCTATTTATGAGAAGGAAATGTTGGCAATACTACATGCACTTAAAAATTGGCGACCTTACCGAATGGGAAGACTCTTCAAGGATGAGGATGTGGAAGCATTGTTTTGTGCTATTTATATTATCCAAATGGATTGGATAAACGAAGCAAGGGATGAATGGAAGAAGGATGAAGAAGTATGGCCACTTATTCAAAAGTTGCAAAAGAACCCAATTCAAACAATATTGCCAAAAATTGAAGAGGAAGGAAAAATCATATTGGAACCTGGAGCAGTCACAAAAACAAGAACCCGACAGCTACGAAATCGATCAATTTCAGAGTATCTCATTAAGTGGAAGAAATTACCCACTCAATATTCCACATGGGAGGACAAGAATTTTATACAGAAGCATCAAGAACTACTCAAGCGTTGAGGACAACGCTTTTTGAAGGAGAGTGGCATGTTAGGCCCTATACTACTAGTGTAACCCCTTATTGTTATTAGTATAACCCACTTATTATATTGATGTACCCATGTAGTGCCCATATTGTTACTATTGTGCCCCATAGAAGCCCACTATTGTTATTATTGTGTCCTTCATTATTATTGTTATGTCGGCTCTGATTATGTTATGACCCATTAGACTCCTATATATAGAAAGGAGGTCTTTTCATTTGTATCATCCAAGAATTTTTCATTTATGTAATGTAAAGGAGGTTGGCCCCTCGAAGAGGCTGAATTCTAAGGTGTTGATCTATCTTTTCTATCTTTTTCTTGAGCTGGTTTCATAACAGAGTGACTGATGGACTGACACTAGGGATAATGATGGAAGGAAACAATATGGATGGCAAGCTAACAACTTCCCTTGCTAGAGCATTATTAAGGTGGTTGACCTGGCCATGATTGACTCGATTCCAAAGGGGATGATCGATGACTCAAACATGGGTTCGACAAAGATGGAGTAGTAGGACTAGAGGCCAAATATAAGTAAAATGGAGAAATGTGACACAACGATGAATGAAACACTGTAAAGGGACTCAAATGAGTACTCAGAACAGACTCCATAAGTACAAGGGTGACAAATCTCAGATGCTTTGAACAAGGGTGACTTGATGATGTTGGCACATGGGGGAGGTCCGGTGGGGACCATGAAAACATGAGTAAAGGATGGTTACCCATGAAGAAAATTGACACGTGAGTCAACTGGTGCAAAGATAAAGTGGTACCAAACTACGAGTGGCGTAGATGAAGAGAGTCAGTTTTAAGAGGTGGCAAAGTGAGACCTCATGGAAAAAATGGCTTCTAAGTGAAGTTTCAATTTACCAAAAATAAAAGAGAGACCCATTATAGAACTTGGTGATATATTTCTAATGGTGCTGATGGTTTGTCATACGGTGCTACAGTTTGATCACAATGGGCAATGGAAACACTAGGTTTTTTTGCTATAAAAAGACCTTTTGCATCCAAATCCAATTCATTTGCATAGTGGGTTGTAGAGAATTTGGATAGGAGGAGAAGGCCCTAAATATTATGGATATCATAATAGATAAACCAACCATTGGAATTTGGATTTGTGACTTCAGGGAGGTGACCTTACTTGTCTAAAAATGGCCTTAATGCTTCTTGGAAGGATGGTTTTTGGTGAAGTATTAAGGAAAAAAAGGAATACATGAATGGACTACTAGAGAAGGTGTATAATCATCCCCACCCACCAAGTCAAACATGGGGACTAGGTGGTAAGTGTGGCATCACATAGAGTAGAATGTTTCAAGATATGGTATCAAGCATCTATAATATGTGATGTGTACATGGCTCGCCGGAGAGGTCGGTAGGAAAAACTAAGGAATGGGAGGATAATCGACCATACCTAGATCATTGTGGTCTAGGCTGAGACTTATGTTAATCAAGTGAAAAGGTGGCTAGGGGGGTCATCATTCCCCCAAGCATGGGATACTGCCCCCAAGAATATGTGATTTAGGGGACTAATCTGGTATGAAAAGGTGGGAATGATGCTCCTTATAAGGAGGAGTTTGTGGAGTGCTATTGTGTTCCAAGTGCTCGAATAAGGGATTCAAGCATCTCGACCCAACTAGCACGATATACTCCAAAGGATGATGAATAGATGTAGGGGCATATGTTCCCCCAAGTAGGGATAGATGGAGTATGATATGGGCATACTGGATGTATTTAGAGTAGTGGAATCCAAACAGATTTTGAGGATGCAGTTCACCATTTGTTTTGGATGCCTTCTTGTGGGAAAATTGGATAGATACAGTTAGAGAAAGGTAATGGTGGATTACCAATCTCATTTGGTACTACCTATGTGAATCAAATGGAATGAATTTCTAGGTTCACATACATGGTTTCACTATACCGAAGAGCAACCTCAGAGATAATGAATTTACGCTCACCTAGGAAACATGGTGGTTGAACAACAACAATGTCTAAGGGACTGGGTTGTTGATATAAGATGGGGAGATGAGTAAGTGGAGCATCCCAAGAGTGATATGAAGTGATATGAGACTCTATAGGTTCTTCTAAATGGTGATGAATGGTGGCACTAGATTCGACACTACTAGTTACACTGGGATGGTTGGTGATAATTGCTTCTCCTGGACTCTAAAAAGTTGATGCCCCCTTAACCAATTATTGAGTGGAAATGTAATTTCCACAAGGAGGATGTGGTTCGAATTCATGGGTTCGAAGTAAGGGGTTATTGAACCAATCTACCTCACTATGAATGAAGTCTTTGGACGCAAAAACATATTGGCCATGGGTTTACTGCGGAAGGAAGTACACACGATGGTGCATATCATCCCAAGGGTAATCAGGGGTGGTCATAACTTCCATAATGTCTTCATCAGAATGGAAGATGGGTAGACTGGAGGAAAGAAAGCCACATGATGGAGAAGAGCTACCTGAAGCCTCTTCATGAGAGACAAGGTTCACATACGCATCGTCAAATGTGGGAGACATATGATTAGTAGATGGAATATCTACTGATGTTAAGACCGGTGTGCTCATCGAAGAAGGTTCAACATAATCCCAAAAGGCGACATTGGGGGAGTTCCTAGGTATCGATCTCATGAATGACGACACGTAGAGAATAGGAGCAGAACTATCCCACATATCGACATTAGGGGGAGGGATCACAATGGGTGTTGTAGAGACCTACTATTTTGGTGTGGGAGTGGGAATAAAATTTGAAGGTAAAGTACAGTTGGAATCATTACGAGCAACCTCTAATTCGCAAAGCACTTGAAGTGTATTGCAAAAATCTTCGAGACGGGGATAATGACGGGAATAGTGGCCATAGTTATCACACAAAGCGCAAGGGGGGTTTGTGCGTAAGGATCAAAACTTCTTAGCTGACTCATGTAAGGTAACATGGACCTTAGGAGTGTTAGAATCAAGGAAGGTATCAGTGAACACATCCTTAACATGAGGGAGTTCAGGACATTTATTGATGGTGTGACCGACAACATCACATAAAGTGCATGAAGGAAGAAGATTTGACAAATTAAGAGTAGATGGGGGAGCCTTGTCTTGGGTTCCCTTCTTTCAGGATTTCCCTCCCTCACTAGATGCTTTCGCAATAGGAGTAGGATCCTGTTGAGATTGTTGTGGAACTGAAGCAAAGGTAGGGGTAGGAACAACTAGTTGGACTAGGGTCAAAGTAGTGAAAGGTTTCAATTGATTAGGTGGAGTTTTTGAGGGGGGATCGATTTTCCAGACTGGGATCCTTAAGGTAATATTGGGTAAACTCAACATAGCCATGACAGGTGTAGAATAAACTCCAAGAGGTGGGAATAATAACAATATGTAACCAAAAGGATAATGGCTTGGAGGAACTACTCCATAATGGTTAAGGCCTGAGGGAACGGTTTCGGGCGGAAATGGATTAGGAGAGACACTAGCAGAAGGAAGTGATCCTTGAGGAGTTGTACCGATGGGTAGGGTTGAGTCAAGAAAAAAGGGCTGTGTAGGTGAAAATTGTTGTGAAGGCATAGAAAACCGTTTATGGGAATCCCATGATGCTTGGAGCATGAAAACACTCGATTACCTAGTCTCAGAAGCAGTAGGTAGTCAACCATAGTAAGTGTTATCACTCGAGGAAACTCTCCTATGGTTGCAGCTCGGAGATGCCTGGTAACAATAATCTTCAATATTGTTCTCTGAACTATTGGAATAAATAATGGTTTGGATCAAGCTAGATAACCACTTTGACTCTTTTATTACTCAAGACATGCATGAACATCCTCAGCCCACAAGGCTTTAGCCCACCAATGCTCAATAGTTTGTAGATTAGGTGAATTAATGGAGAATACTAACCATACTAGCAGATACATACATAAACATATGATGGAAAACTACATAAAATAAATTAAACTTGCAAATATAATACATCAACGCAGAGATAAGATGACAGTTACCTTGCATTGGACACAAAAGAAACCTGAACGACCTGTTCAAGTGCAAGCTTAGAACAGAAGATAAATTGGAATATTGAACATATGACAACAAAATAAGATTGTATTACTAATGAATGAAGATGAGAAGCTTGAGTAGAAAAGTCTCCGTAGTCTCCAGAAGTTGAACCTTGATTACATCCTACTTTCATCTATTTATAGCTCTTTATAATGCTCTCAAGCTTTTTAGTTCTTGAGGTGTCTTAATCTATTTCTACTGTCTTTAATTCTGGTACAACGCTGCCCTGTTAGGTGGCTGGCTTGATTGTGCCAGTGAGGCTCCATGACTATTTAATTCTGTTTGCCTGTATCATGCTGCATCCTTCCTCTTTCAGCTAATATTTTTAGTCAATTTAGTTCAACGACCTGACTGTCACGATACTGATAGAGCCAACCACCTTCTTCCTCGGGGAACTGACATGAAGTAGAGCATGAGGTGCATGGGCGATTGGACATGCTAATTAGGAAGAACAGGGTAATGGCAGGATGGTGAAGGACAGGTGGGTAGTTGTTTAATGAATTACATTGGACAGGCAGAGTAATGGCAAGGTGGTGTAGGACAAGTGGGAGCAACCATGAATGAGGGCCGCTGGATCGGAAGGAATGGACGGAGGAGATCGATTGCATGAGGCTTGTAGTCATGGCGGGAGCGGGTTAAGTCCGAGCCATTAAATCTCGGTTGGACAGATCGGACGACTATCAGGCAGAGGAGGTGCCCAGACGATAGTGCCTCGGGGGGGAGGGGGTGGTTTGGTTTGGGTGGTTATGGATTAATTTATTAAAGGTTAAGGCTGAAGAGGGTTTCGTTATGAAGTGAGGGTCGGGTTGAGATGTGAGTGGGATAGAATGTAAGTGGACGGGTGGAGGGAAGTGGAGTGATGGCCCGTGTGGGGCCCTTTCCCAGACAGAAAAGCAAACCATATTATTCCTTTAGTCTTCAAACTAACAGCGCTGGAATTCAGAGCTAACACTGGCTCCTTCTGGGGATGAAAGTCTCTCTATGAGGTTTCAAGAACTGTAGACCACTGCATTTCTAGTAAAATTGAAATCAAATCTTCCTCTTAGTGTTCCATTGGGCATGGAGTCAATTTTGCATAAAAATAAAAACTGAAACAAAAACATATTTACAATGCTAAGGCCTTTACAACCTTAAACGAAATAAAGCTTGAGAAATCGCCCATTGACTGGGCCATCGAAAACACTTTCCCCTCCAGATTGTGAAGGATGAAGGTGTTGTTTGTGTGAGCCTGAGTAATGACAAAAGGTCCTGTCCACAAGGCATCAAATAAGCCATGATTACCCTTCTTTTCCTTGAATGCATCCCACTTGAGGACCCAGTCACTGACCTAAAAACTGTCCAGCTTTTCCTTTTTATCAAATACTTTCTTGATCTTCTTTTGATGCATTACTGACTTTTCAATTAGTTGTTCCCTGATCTGCTGGACTTCAACCAAGTCACTCATCCTCCTTGCCATGTCATCTTCTTCATCCATCTCTTCTTGCAAGAACTTGGCCACAGGGAGGGTCAATTAGATAGGAAAAACAACCTCAGTACCATACACCAACTTGATGGAAAGTTCCCTATGGATTCTTGATGGTAACTCTGTCAGCCCACAGTGCAAACTTCAGCTTGGAATCACAGCTCTTTTTGTTGTCTTCCAATAGTTTTTTGATTATTCTTACTAGGCTCTTATTTTATGATTCAGCCAAGCCATTGCCTTGAGGGTAGTATGAGGTAGAATGCACTAATTGAATTCCCATTGATTCACACATGTCCACCAATTCCTTTGCTCTGAAAGCTGTTGCATTATCAGTGACTAGCTTGGTTAGGAAACCAAATCTAGTGAAAATATTCTCGGTCAGGAACTTCATGACAATCTAGTGATCAACCTTCTTAGTTGGTATAACTTTAATCCATTTGGTAAAATAGTCAGTGGCTACTAAGATCCACCCGTGCTGGACATTGGAATGTGAATTAATCTCCCCTATGAAATCTAAACCCCACTTCGGGAAGGGACCATTAGTGTGTATTGGCTTCAAGGGCAGTGATTTTAGCTATTGTCTTCCCGTAAATCTCTGGCATTTGTCACAGGATTTCATAATTGAAAACACATCAGAGAACATAGCAAGCCAATAATACCCATCCCTCAGGATCTTGTGGGCTGTGGTTTTCCAATAATGATGCCCTCCACAGATGCTAGAATGAAACTGGTGCATAACTTCCACAGATTGTTCTTTGTCTAGACATCTCAAGAGGATTCCAGAGGGGTCCTTCCAATAAAGAAAATTATCATTAATGAAAAACTTAGTTGATTTTAGCTTAATGGTCCTGGGTTGACCCAAGCTAAGCCCTGGAGGGACTTCTAGCTTCAATAAGAAATGAAATATATTGGCATACCACTCACAAGTGGCCAAATTCTCAGCCAAATTTTGGTTCTGTTCATGTTTTCCTGCTGCTTCCTCTGATTGTTCTCCATCTGAATTTAAGATCATGCAATTTATGTCCAATAGACTACAATTTTCCTCGGCCATAAGCTTAGCCAATCCTTGGCCTTTGACAAGCTTGGTGGGCTTCACCTCTATATCAAATTCTATGAGTTTCACAATCCATTTGGCTCTTATTCCATCAACATCTGGTTGGATCAGGAAATCCTTTACTGAAGCTGAAGGCACATAGGCGACCACCTTGGAGTGCAGAATGTAAATTTGGAATGCCTTTAAGGACTTTAAAAGAGCATATGCCTATTTTTCAATAAGGTCATACCTTAATTCAACAACCCTCAATGTTTTGCTGAAGAAGGCCACTGGGTGCTCTACATCTTCACCATTTTTCTGCAACAAGACTACTGCAAGTGTATCATAAGAGGCAAAAGAGAAGATATAAAAATCCTTGGTGTAGTCTGGGCTGATTAAAGTGGGGGCTTCCATGATAGCTCTTTTGATGGCTTTGAAAGACCTTCTAGAAACATCTGTCCATTTTATCTTTGACCCCTTTTTTAGCATGGAAGTGATGTGCTTCACCCGCTCTGCAAAATTTGGAATAAATCTCCTCACAAAGTTAATTATACCCATGAAGGATTGAATGTCCCTTTTTGACCTTGGGATGGACAATGTATGTATGGCTTGGACTCTTTCTGGATCAATTTTGACACTTACAGCAGAAACAATATGCCCTAAAAGCTTGCCTTCTTCTAGAACAAACTATGACTTCTTTGGAATTACTGAAATTCTGAACCTTCTATGCTTTAGGAACACCTTCCTCAAATGCTGTGAATGATCCTTGTGATTGCTAGAGAAAATTGTTATGTCATCAAGATAAATAAGGACAAACCTGTCCTTCTCTCCCACGAAGGCTATGTCCATGGCCCTCTGAAAGGCAGCCCCAACATTCATCAGTCCAAAGGAGTAGTGAATGCAGTCTTTTCTTGGTCTTTTGGGTGTACAACAATCTGATTATAGCCTGAAAATCCATCCAAGAAAGACATGACTCTAGCCCATGAAACTTTTTGCAGCAAATGTTCCATCTTGGGCAGGGGGTAGTTGTCTTTCTTAGAGCACTTGTTCAGATTCCTGAAATCAACATAAACCCTGGTTTCTCCATTCTTTTTCCTCACTATCACAAGGTTAGCTATCCACTTCAAGTACCATAGGGGAACTATGATTTTGGCATTTAGCAACTTCTTGATCTCCTTTCAAACAACAGTAACAAGAGAGGGTTGATCGGCCTCAATTTCTGCTTGAAGGGGACGGTGTTCTTCTCCAGTGGAATCTTATGCTGAATAATGCTAGTGTCATAGTGGTGAGCACCAGTATTGCAGCAATAATTCTGCAACTCCTGGGCTACCTTCTTTACTCTTATCAACCCGGTAGTTTGTAACAAACTTGGAAGTGACGATGCTCTATGCACAAGTACTAGTTCTTACTGTAGGCTATCTCTTGGTCAGCTGGCGCAAGATCACTAGGAGCTCAAACCAACTTATATGGATTCTAGAAGAAGCTCTATATGTGATGAAAGAAGGGAAAGCTTACTCTACAGAGGCTACTTTAATTGCAGAAAGGAAAAACACTGAAATGTAAAATAAACCTAGCAAACCCTACTTAACCAACTAATCCTATTTTTGTAGAAAGCACTATGAAAACCATGAAATTAATGCCATTACCTACTCAAGGAAGTAAACAACATCTACTCAAGCTATTTCTATAAGTAAATGAGTAAAAAACATCTTTCTGGATTTTTATGTATTTTTATGTGAAATTGACATGCATATATTTTATTGTGTGTGAAGGTGGAAGCGAATAGGTGGTGTTGAAGGGCGACTTCGGGTTTGAGGAGATGTAGGATGGTGTAGATGGGTCCTAGGAGGTCTCAGGTGGCCTTCTCGAGGCTTTTCCCATATTTGGCCTTCAAAAGAAAGCCTACAAGAAAATCTACAGGAGGACACAGGGGATCTACAGGAGTTCTACAGGAGGATGCCGAGAGCAGTTTTAAAGGTTTTGAAGGTGTGAAAGCAGGTGGAAAAGGTAGATGAAGGGTGGGATGATGTGTTAGGGCACCTAGGGTTCACCAAGAATCACTAGGAGAGGGAAAGATGATTGGGAGAGAGGAAGAAGTCCTATGGAAAAATGTAGAAAACTAAGGCAGATTTGAGGTGAAATTTGGGTGACCTGTAGGGCATGGATCAAAGAGAGAATGTGATGGCCGATAGGATGACCTACTATGAGAAGAGATCTGCTGCAAAAGAACTGATAGTCAACCAATGAGATCAAACAAGCAAGGAAATGATTACATAAAAAAAAACAGAATTTTGCATCAAGCTAGTCTAAATTATGAGCTATGGACGTAAATGCTGAAAAATGCTACAAGGAGAGAAAGCATGGAAGAAGACTTATTGCAAAGACATGAATGAGCATGGTGGAAGAGATCTAAAGCAAAGCATTAACCTTCTAACAAACTTTCAAACACTAGAAATCCTATGGAGAAGGAAAATCTATGTTTTTGGGGCAGCAAGAGGATCTTTGCCTTAGTTCATGGTCCCAAAGGGAGGAAAAGAGGCCAAGACAATATTGCTAGTCTTTTAAATATTATTTCTATCACTGCTTAACCTGCTATAGAAAAAAAATGGAAACAACCTTCTAAATCACCAAAAGAAACCTATTCTTAACCAAGAAAGAAATTCATCTAACAACAACTAATATATAAACTTAAACAAAGCATATAAATACAAACAAGAGGAGCTTGGTTGCTTGGATTGGGCCCTAACTCAATAGATTCAGCCCTCTGAGATAACTCAGTGCTATCTCAAAAAGGATCTCATCTTTATTATCAAAACAGTAATAGGATTACATGAAACTGTAACCAAAAGTAAGCTCGAAGTTGAGCAGAGTTTTACAATAGAAAAAGTACAACAAAAATCCAAAAAAATTTCGACCCTAGTGAGGCCCTAGGCCTCTTTACTTATACAACTAAAGCTCCCAATAGCTTCCTTAAAATCAGGGAAGCTTGGCTCCCAAAACTCGAGATAAACATAAGTTATCCTCTACTTGCTCAGCTGCCTCCTAGTGCATTGATTTGGCTCTTTGTACGCCGAGCTACATGAAGGGGAATTCGAAGTGGGGAGTAATAAATGAGGGGGATTCCCTCCTATAAATCCTCTCCTTTGTCCACTTCAAATTATTTCTGCCAATTGTCCATTGAATCTTTGACTTTGTCTTCAAAATTCAACAAAAATCTGCATTAAACACATATTAGACCTCATGGCATCATAGCTAACTCAACTCACTCCATAAGCATAAATATAATAAAAAAACATGCAATAAGCTAAGAGAATGGTTGATTTAACTATGTTAGGAGGCAAAATGAGCCCATATAATTACCCATTTATGGGGCTCATCATCACCCCCCTACTGAAGGTGTTGCTTATCCTCTGAGTAACTTAGTCCATCTCCTCATCTTTGATGGCCCTGGTGGCCTCCATAACATCCCATGCTTCTAATGTGATCTCCTCTTCTTTGTCATGGAATCTTGCCTTTTTGTCTACCTCTTCCCACTATTGTTTCTCTTCTTCCTCCTTTCCACCTTCTAGCATGCCTAACAACAGTGGGGGACCCAATTTGAGGCCAATCCAATTAACCTTCAACCTCTACATGGAGCACTTGTACATTGGCACTCTCCCTAACGCCTCTTTCATCCTTATTGGGGAGTGATACTCCATGATCTGCAAACTATGTGGTAAGGTGTTCCATCTCCTCATACAAGCATGCACACAGTCATCCCCAAGTAACCTTTCCATGTCCTCAAAATGTGCAATGGCTTGAGCCTGATCATTGATATATTTAGGGGCAATTTGAGGATTATTTGCAAGCAGGTTATGTGTGCTGATGAGTGCCATGGGATCTGATGGATCAACTCTGATCATTAAAGGCTCATTTTGCTCCTTTATCATCAAATTTATTATTTTTACTTCCCTTAACTCTTCATGATTCATCCATGGGGACATGGCCATTAGTTGTAGGTCCCCTAGCCTAGCATTGGGGTCCCCACCTGCCTTGTCATCATGGTTCCTTCCTGAAATCACCTCTAATTATGCATCGGAGTTTGCATACCCTCCACTACCTGTCCTTGGTATCTTTCTTTGAGTTGACTATGCGCACGTGTGGGTGACATCTTCGGATGAGTGCAGTCAACTAGATGAAGGTGGCCAAGTTAACTGGCCACCTTTTCCTTGTTCAACCTCAACCATCTCATTTGCTCATGCATATCTTTCAATTACACAAATGCAAACAGAGGAGCGGGTTAGTCACTTACCTGTGAGTCGAATGTATGTGTTGTGAGGTATTTTGGCTCCTTTTACTACTGCATGCTTGTATTTCCTTTGCTGCATGCTATTTTCTTTTTGATGTGTGGTTGTTTGCCTTGTGCAGGTTTCCTCTGGCTGGATCTAAGCTTCAGATGTCTCCTTCAATCCTCATGGCTGCACTTATTTTACTGTTGTAGCTTGATTTTAATGGGATCAACTGCTACAGGAATTCCTACAGGAGCTCCTGTAGCTGCTTCTCCCTTTGAAATTTTAGCTTATTTCTGTGCTGGGGGCTGTGAGGATGATGCCAGAGATGCTGATGGAGATGGAGAGGTAATAGGTAAGTTGCAGGTGAGATTTGAGGTGTTGCTTCTTCTCTTATTTTTTTTTCTTTTTATTAAAAATTGGTTTTCTGTGACAGGAAGGAAAAAATGATGATGATGATGTGATGCAGGTGTGAAATGGATGGCAAGGTGGGTTGATAGTTGTAGGAGGGTTTATATGTTCTTCAGGAAGCTTCCCAAGCCCTCAAAATTATTTTTGGAAGCATTTCTGGCTCTTCGTAATTCCTACAGGAGCCTCTTGTAGAAAACACAGAGCCTCCTGTAGAACACACAGTTTCCTAAAAAAAACACAGTGGGGTCGAAAAAAGGTCAGAAATGATGGAGAAGAGTGTGGAGGAGATGAAATAGGTGCTAGTGTGAATGTCAGGGCTCTGTGGCATCTTCTTTTGCTCCCTATGGTCCTCCTGCAAACCTACAATGCAAATTAAAATTCAATTTTCTTTTTCTTCTTTTTCTCTCTTTTTTTTTGAAGACAACTAGGGCGCCTCAAGGAGGTTTTCACCTTAATTGCCTGCCCTAGGCACCTCCAAGGGAGGTTTTCACCAGAGATCTTATTCTCTTTTTCTTTTTTCTTCCCCCTTTTTTTTTGGCATCACTAGGTCGCCTCAGAAGAGGTTTTCAACCCAATGATGGGACTCAAGTGCCTCATGGAGGTTTTCACTTGAGTCCTTATTTTTTTATTTCTCTTTTCTATTTCTTCAGTGAGTGGGTGAAGTGGAGGCTAAGACATGCTCCACTACCATCATTGTCTTATTCAGATATTCAATGAACTCTCGCTTGGAGAGGGGCTTCTTGTAAATTTTCAACCTATGTCCATTGACAAGCATGGGGCTGGCTTCCTCATCAATGGTTCTGATCAGAACTAAACCATTGTCATTGCATTTTTCCACAGTGTAGGGTCCCAACCATATTGTCCTTAGCTTTCCTTTGAAGTTTTTATACCTTGAATCATAGAGCAGTGCCCAATCTCCTTTTTAGAATTGATTCTCCTTGATATTTTTGTCATGCCATATCTTCCTCTGAAGCTAAACTACCTCTGTGTGGAGAACCGCCTACAATCTTTGTCCATCCAATCCATTGAGCTGGAGTAACCTTTCCTTCTATGCATGGCTGAGGTCTAGGTCCAGCCGAGTTGCCATCCTTAGTGTATTGAATTCAAATTCTATTAACAACAAAACCTTCTTCTCATAGACCAGTTCATAGGGTATGAACCCTGTAGTGGTCTTCCATGTTGTGTTGTAGACCCAGGTGGCCTCAACTAATCTGTCTGCCCAGTCTCTTCTGATGCTGCTCACTACCTTGGTCAAAATTCCTTCCAAAGCTATGTTAGTGACTTCCACCTGCCCATTGGCTTGTGGATGGTAAGGCGTGGAAGTCTCGTTCTTGATTTTATGATGTGTGAGCAGGTCTTCAATAAAATTGGAAGTGAACTGACTGCCTTGATCTGTGACCAATTCTCTTGGATACCCGAAATTGTAGAATATATTTATCTCAAAAACTCAGCTACTTTTTCCTCTGTTGCTGCTTTGATTGCTTTTTTTTCTACCCACTTTGTCAGGTAATCGGTGCACATAATGATTTATTGCTTCTGTTTTGAAGGAGGGTTGATAGGACCCACAAAGTCCATGCCCCACTTCTTAAAAGGATCAAAGGTCACTTGAGGTTGCATGGGCATCTCATCCTTTGGAGTAATTTTTCCCATCCTTTGACACCGATCACATTGGCTAGTGTATCTTCTCACATCTTGATGAAGAGTGGGCCAATAGTAGCCTACTTGCAATGTTTTGAAGGCAATTCTCTTTGTTGCAAAATGACTTCCACAAGGCCCATCATGATAGGTCAGGAGAATGTCAAAGAATTCCTCCTCCCTGACACTTCTTCTCAAGATCTGACCTAGGTAAAGTTTGAAGAGATTACCCCGAATCCAGGTGAAAGGGGCGCTTTTCCTTACTATCTTTCTCTTCTCTTTTGAGGATAGGTGTGGTTGAAACTGTGCTGAAACCAAGTAGTTTGCCATATCAACAAACCATGGAGAGAGTACCGAAATAGCAAATAGATGTTCATTTGGCATTTGGTCATCCACCATTCCTTCTTCACCTGCGGGAAAATTTACTCTAGACAAAAAGTCGACAACAACATTTTCTTTATCAGGCTTATCAATAATGGTTAGATCAAATTGCTACAGTAGAAGCAACCATCTAATAATGCAAGCATTTACATCTGGTTTGTTCATCAAATATCTAATTGCAGCATGATCAGTGTGCACAAAGGTTTAATAGCCTGTGATATAATGTTTGAATTTGTTTAAGGAATGCACAAAAACTAGGAGTTCCTTCTCGGTCACTGTGTAGTTTAACTTTGCCTTTGACAAATTTTTTCTTATAAAGTATATGGCATAAGGTAACTTTTCATCAATTTGTCCTAAGACTGCTCCTATTGCTTTGTTCGAGGCATCTATGTGAATGTGAAAGGGTAGGGCCTAATTTGGGCCTCTGAGAATTAGGGCAGTTACTAACTTTCTCTTCCAGGTATATAGGGCTCCTTGACAGTTTTCGGACCATATGAACTCAACATCTTTGCCTATTTTATCAATAAGCTACGCAACTCCTTCTCCTGGGAAGTGGATAGGGATGGGTTGATTTTCAAGGTTCTTTCTAGGCCGAACTCTATATTCTTAACACAGAGAGAGGTTGGATCGGCCACACAGAGATCAATTAAGGGGGTGTTTTGGGTTTCTCTCACTATGTCCTCTAATGGTAAGATACTGGGGGGTGGATTCTAAATCAAATTTTCAATCATATCATCCTCATCTTGCAGTTTTCCCGCCATGGCGGTTTCTAATGCACAAAGTGGTGAAGGATAGACTTTATCCTCACCCCCCTCCTCCAACCAGAGAGGTAGATCATGTTCTAGCAAGGGTTGGGCAGGAGGGTATAGGATTAACTGCTTGGACATATGCCCGTTCTTGATGGTCATGTTCCCAACTCAATAGCTGATGTAGGCATCAGCAGTAGCCAACCAGGGTCTTCCCAGGATGAGAGGATACCCCATGAGCTTTGCCTTCGGTTGGAGAACTAAGAAATCATCAGGGTACTCACAAGAATCAATGAAGACCATCAAATCTTCCACAATCCCTTCAGGGGGCATGGTAGAGTGGTCTGCTAGCTATAGTACTATCGTGGTCTTCCTCAAGGAGACCTGGAGGTTAAGTTTGAGCATTGTGTCCTTTGTCATCACATTAATGGCAGCTCCCAAATTAATCAAGGTATGTGGGATCATGGTGCCATTGATGTGGACATCAACTACTGGGCTTCCAGGGTCCAGATATTTCCGACAGATTACTTGCCCCAACATCAGGTCAGACAGTTTTCCTATGATGGGGAATCTCTCTTGCGCCTTCTTAGATGCCTAAAGCACTTATCTTTGGTCAACCTATTGTAGATAGGCACATATTTTATGGCTTGGAGAAGTGGTATCTTCACATATAACTATTTCAATTCTCCTAGAAGTTTAGTTTCTTCTGGTGTAGGCTGTGTTGTCCCAGAGAGTCTCTCAGGAAAGGGTGGAATTGCTTTAGGTTCACTTTCCTCTTTATCATCCTCGAAATCCTAGGTGGAAGCTAGCTATCTGGGAATCTCCATAATCTCCTGAATCTCCATAGCATAAGTTGGGCATGATGGTTCCCCACTATATACTTGTTGAGCATGTCTGTTGTTTGGGTTCGGGTTTGACTGGGTAAGCATTTGGGGTTGCCTTGGTGGAGCAGGAGGTAATGGTTGTGGTTGAGCAGGTGGTGGAGGCAAAAGAGTGGGAGGAGAGTCGTACTAGGGCCTCCACCCTTGATGAGATGCATTCCACTGAGGTTGTGGCTGAACATAGGATTGAAATGAATGAGCAGATGGTTGGGCATGATATTGAGATGGAAAGGACCAAGGAGGAGGCATGGACCAGGAAGGATGAGTAGGAGGACCCCAAGAAGATATGGAAGTGACTTGGTTGGGGTTCTACTATGCTTGAGATGTCCCTTGCATTCCCTGCTGCTATGGTCTAATTCCATGCGGTCTCCTTTGGTTCATGAAATAGAGTGGTTCAGTGGCTCCTTTGGCCCCTTGGTAAACAACTTTAAGTCCGGGCAAGGAAGGGCACTTATCTGTAGAATGATCTTCTTCACAGAATGAATAAACCTCTATATAGTTCAATGGACATTCGTTCCTAGGATGCCTCCTGGTGCATCTAGGACAAAAGGTGGACAAAGCCCTCTCCACTTCCTCTTGCTTTCTTTTGATATGCAAGGTATCCATTTGCATGGCAAGAGTCTGCAACATCTCACTTTTGAAGTCTTCCAGCATGTTTCCAATTTCACCTTTAATGGATGAATTGGAAGAGGAGGTACTAGCTATGGGTTGACTCCCACTACCTTTCTTTCTGGCTGCTCTAGAATGGTTTTAAAAATAGTTTTTATGTCCTCATAAGATAGTTGGTAGATGTCTCCCCCAGCTAGCAGATGGAGGGTGTCTAGAAAGTCTTCCAGAATTCCCCTGAGCAGGACCAACTTCAGAGATTCAGGGTCAAGTGTACACTTGGCCCTTTTGTAACTGAGTTGGAACCTCTCTTCATAATCTTCCAAGGATTCATCACTTCCCATGGTCATTCGAAAGATTTCTTCTTTGATATCTTTTGACCTAAAATAGTCTCAATATTTTTCATTAAAGGCTTGCTGCATCTGATCCCAAGTTATGATGCTATTGCCAGGTAACCCCATGAACCAACACAATGCTACATCCTTGAGAGTAGAAGGGAATAATTTCAACTTTTGCTCATCTTCTGTATAGTCATAGGTTCGACAGATGACAACAAACTCAAACAGGAAGGTGTCAGGATCTTCTGTAGTCAGGCCATGGAAGTGAGGTAGGATTGAACGAATTATATTCTTCATTTTGGTGTCCCCATTGGTCTCCCTAATGGGTAAGGTACCCTCTATTCTCTCTCCATTTCCCCTAGCATTTCCGTTTTTAGCCATTGGCTCAAGAGGGATGTTTTCTTCTTCTTCTTCCCCTATTGGTTCTTCAAATATATCTGGTTGTTCACCTAAAGGTTCTTATTGATCACTGCCATTGAAGAAGAGAGAAGGTTGGCTGTGTGATGTAGTGGGGGTGTTGGCCAAGAATTTTCCTGAATTATCTCTATTCCTACGAGGCATGAAAGGAAATCTTTTTGGTTGGTTTTTGTTTTTTTCACTGATTGTACCTGTAAAACTGAAATAGATTGAACAAAACAAATTGCAACTAACTAAAATGAACTTGTTGAAATGAAATTTGCAGAATTGAAAAGGAAAGCAAGGAAATGCAGAACTTGAAAGAAATGACTAGCCTACTCTTGCTGAAATGAAATTTGCATAATTGAAAAGGAAAGCAAGGAAATGTAGAAGCTGAAAGAAATGACTATTCTACTTTTGCTGAAATAAAATATTTAGTAGAATGTTGCGATAGAAAATAGAAGAAAGTAATAATCACAAAATACTCTGACGCTTCCTCGACAACAACGCCAAAAAGTGGTGAGCACTAGTATTGCAGCAATAATGCTACAACTCTTGGGCTGCCTACTTTACTCTTATCAACTCGGTAGTTTGTAATAAACATGGAAGCGACAATGCTATATGCACAAATACTAGTTCTTACTGCAGGCTATCACTTGGTCAGCTAGCGCAAGATCACTAGGAGCTCAAGCCAAATTATATGGATTCCAGAAGAAGCTTTATATGTCATGAAAGAAAGGAAAGCTTACTCTATAGAGGCTACTTTAATTGCAGAAAGGAAAAATACTGAAATGTAAAGTAAACCTAGCAAACCCTACTTCACCAACTAATCCTACTTTTGTATAAAGCACTATGAAAACCATGAAATGAATGCCATTACCTATTCAAGTAAGTAAACAACATCTACTCAAGCTATTTCTAGAAGTAAATGAGCAAAAAACAACTTTTTGGATCTTTATGTGAAATTGACATGCATGTATTTTATTGTGTGTGAAGGTGGAAGCAAATAGGTGGTTTTGAAGGGGGACTTCAGGGTTTGAGGATATGTAGGATGGTGTAGATGGGTCCTAGGAGGTCTTGGGTGGCCTTTTGGAGGCTTTTCCCACATTTGGCCTTCAAAAGAAAGCCTACAGGAAAATCTACAGGAGGACACAGGGGATCTACAAGAGGTCTACAGGAGGATGCCAAGAGCGGTTTTGAAGGTTTTGAAGGTGTGAGAGTGGGTGGAAAAGGTAGATGAAGGTTGGGATGATGTGTTAGGCAAGGATAATTTTAGGGGCGAATGTTTGCCCTTTGGCGAAATTAAGGGGTTTTAAATTTTTAGTGGGCGAATATTTTGTATCATAGTACATTTTTACAAATCACCTCAAATAGCCCACCTTATTTTAAGGGAGATGGTAAAAAAGGTAAATTTAGCCCTTGAAATTAGGACTTACAACCTTCCATTCGCCCATTTTCAAGAATAGGTTTTATTTAAGTGAATCCATTCGCCCATTTTCAAGAATAGGTTTTATTTAAGTGAATCCATTCGCCCATTTTCAAGAATAGGTTTTATTTAAGTGAATCCTATGGGCCAAATACTATATTTATAAAAGAGGTATGGTAAATTAATAAAAATATAAATAAATGAGAGGTATGGTAAATAAATAAAACATTTTTTATATTTACTCCATAAGTCACCTTATATACATGTAAGGGTGTAAACTAAAAAAATATAAGTAAAGTGGAGGTATGGTAAATAAATAAAACGAGGTATGGTAAATTAATAAAAATATAAATAAATGAGAGGTATGGTAAATAAATAAAACATTTTTTATATTTACTCCATAAGTCACCTTATATACATGTAAGGGTGTAAACTAATAAAAATATAAGTAAAGTGGAGGTATGGTAAATAAATAAAAATATAAATAAACTAGACGTATCGTAAATAAATAAAACCTCTTTTTATATTTAGTCCATAACCCTCGTTCTATTTATGAAGGCTCAAGAAAGAGGTTTTATTTAAGTGAATCCTATGGGCCAAATACCATATTTGTAAAGGCGGTATGGTAAATTTATGGTAAACAAATAAAACATTTTTTTATATTTACTCCATAAGTCACCTTATATTTACGAACACTCAAAAAATGGGTTATATTTAGGTGAAACCTATGGCCAAAATACTATGGGACAAATACCATGGACTAGATTGTTATTAATACCATGCAAAAAACCATTTTTAATTAATAAAAATAAAAATGGCACATGGTATTGACCCATGGTATTCACCAAAATGGCACATGGTATTGACCCATGGTATTCACCTGGAATGTAGCCTATTTAAATGGGGGAATTAAACCAGCATGTAGCCTATGCTAATATTCACTAGGACTTTACAAATTGAGTAAAATATTCGCCATGCCTGGTGAGAGATTCACCAAAAAATTATATATACAATTTATATTATTGATAAAATCGCCTTCCATTTTTCCTATATACCATGGAGATTCGCCCATTAATTATATTTATAAATTTAGGGGGGGTTCTTAAAATTTTCCCTGGCGTTAGGGTGCCTAGGGTCCACCAAGAATCACTAGGAGAGGGAAAGATGATTGGGAGAGAGGAAGAAGTCCTATGGAAAAATGCAGAAAACAAAGGCAGATTTTAGGTGAACTTTGGGCGACCTGTAGGGCATGGATCAAAGAGAGATGTGATGGATGATAGGCTAACCTATTGTGAGAATAGATCTGCTGCAAAAGAACTGATAGTCAACCAATGAGATCAAACAAGCAAGGAAATGAGTACATCAAAAAAACAGAATTTTGCATCAAGCTAGTCTAAATTATGAGCTATGGAAGTAAATGCTGAAAAATTCTACAAGGAGAGAAAGCATGGAAGAAGAATTATTGCAAAGACAGAAATGAGCATGGTGGAAGAGATCTAAAGCAAAGCATTAACCTTCTAACAAACTTGCAAACACTAGAAATCCTATGGAGAAGGAAAATCTGTGTTTTTGGGGCAGTAAGAGGATCTTGCCTTAGTTCATGGTACCAAAGGGAGGAAAAGAGGCAAAGGAACTATTGCTAGCCTTTTGAATCTTCTTTCTATCACTGCTTAACCTACTATAGAAAACAAAAATGGAAACAACCTTCTAAATCACTAAAAGCAACCTATTCTTAACCAAGAAATAAATTCATCTAACAACAACTAATCTATAAACTGAAATAAAGCATATAAATACAAACAAGAGGATCTTGGATGCTTGGATTGGGCCTAACCCAATAGCTTCAGCCCTCTGAGGTTACTCAATGCCATCTCAAAAATGATCTCATATTTATTATCAAAATAGTAATAGGATTACATGAAACTGTCACCAAAAGTAAGCTCGAAGTTGAGCAGAGCTTTACAATAGAAAAATTACAACAAAAATGCAAAAAAAATTCGACCCTAGTGAGGCCCTAGGCCTCTCTACTTATACAAGTGAAGCTCCCAACAACTTCCTTAAAATTAGGGAGGCTTGGCTCCCAAAACTCGAGATAAACATAAGTTATCTTCTACTTGCTCGACTGCCTCCTAGTGCATTGATTTGGCTGTTTGTACTCCGAGTTGCATGAAGGGGAATTCTAAATGGGGAGTAATAAATGAGTGGGGTTCCCTTCTATAAATCCTCTCCTTTGTCCACTTTGAATTATTACTGCCAATTGTCCATTGAATCTTTGACTTTGTCTTCAAAATTCAACAAAAATCTACATTAAACACATATTAGACCTCAAGGCATCATAACTAACTCAACTCACTCCATAAGCATAAATATAATAAAAAAACATGCAATAAGCTAAGAAAATGGTTGATCTAACTATGTTAGGAGGCAAAATGAGCCCATATAATTACCTAGTTATGGGGCTCATCACATAGGTTTTGAGGTCGCCATATTTCCAAGCGAATACATTGGCAAATTATTTCATCAAGGTGCAATACTTAGAGCTTTGGGTAGAGGACAAGTGAGTGGACAGATTGATATACTTTTGATGGGCTGGAATCCCAATATTATGTTCCTGAACTATAGGCTCACTTTCATTTTTAGCAGGATTATAAGGTACATCGTTATGGTCAAACAACCTATCTAAGGGCACCAACCCTTTGGGTATATGATTACTAGGCAGCTGCACAATGCTATCGTGGCCAATCTTGTCTCTCATCTTGGACTGGTTACATTCCTCAATGGATTCATTCTATTGATCAATTTGCATTTTAGAGAATTCATCAATGACCTATAGAAACCTATTTACTTCATCATTATCTTCAAAAAATTTCCAGTACTTGACATTGTCACGCAAAGATGGTCTATATTTCACTTGGACTTCATAAGTCAATTTAGGAGGCAAAGGAGGGATAAAAGTGCTAGCAGACACAACAAGGGAATCAACAGGCTGATTCTTAGCTCTAAGGATGTACAAAAATACTAAAGCTATTGAAAGAATCCTTGAGCTTCCATACCTCATATTTATATGCCTTTAGCCTGGGGTGCTTTGCTTGGAATGTCTTGTTCACTCGCTGAATAATAAGGTCTGCATCTCCAAACACTTTTAGATCTCTGATGCCCATTTATTTAGCAGCGTTCAAGCCTAACATCAATGCTTCATATTCTACTATGTTATTGGTGACCTGAAAAGTTAGCTTGAAATACAAATGTATGCATTCTTATGCAGGAGATACAAGAACTACACCTGCTCATGCATCTTCTTTAGAGCAAGCTCCATCAAAGAACATATCCAAAATTTGTGGGCCTTCCTCCTCTTTGATATGGCAAACCGAATTTCTAAGTTGCATGGGGGCCAACTGTGATTTTTCTACTTGAAGAATACAGGACCCAAAATCAGTATCAACAACATATATGGGATGATTAGTAGGATTCCTTTCATCGCTGATGATATAGGCCAACTGAGCCTCTCTGTATAATCTCCTGCTTTCACCTCCAAATATTGGGATGATGGCATAGGACAAGTCATTCTGCAATGTCCCACCTAGTCTCTTAATCCATCCTCTAGAAAGTAACATGCCAAATTTGTGGGGGACATTTGCTACCCCAATATCCATCATCATTCTCTTCATAGGCAACTGAGACAAGGTGATGGCTAGATCTTTGTTTAACCCCCAACATTTCACCTTTCTAGAGTCAAAAGAAAAAAAGTCATGATAGGGTCTAGTGATGTCAAGGCCCAACTCTTCCATGACAGCCTTGGGCATTAGATTATGGCTGGCACCTGTGTCCAGTAGACAATTGTGGAGGATTTTGTCATGAATAGTCAAGGAGACATAGAATGATGGGGAATTGTCATCAGGATGTTCAATCATTGGGCTGAGGACAACAGCTAGCTTGTCATCTTGCAAATTCACATAGTCATTGGGTGCCTGTGTGGCTTTAAGCTCAAGGGCCTCAAGGATGGGTCTCTTAAAGGATTCATTCTTCACTAGTTCCATCAGAGGTATAGATATTTTCAGCTTTTGGATTTCTGATTCAAAACTGAAGGGAGAAGGGAACTTGTCAGGACCTCTTACCTCTTGAGCTGGAGCTTTGAGAATGATGGGATCAGATGCTGGTCATTTTTGCTTGTTGGTTCATTGCATTGTAGGGATGATAACCCTCTGAACAGGGGCTTTCTAGGCAGTATTCACCTTGGACCTCAGATTGTATCTGTGTTGGTCATCAGTTTGTAGAACAACTCCACCATCCCACTCTTTGCTGCTTTGGTCCTCGAATAGTGACTCCTCATACGCAGCTATGGTCAAGAAAGAGGCACTGCCCTTGTCTTCCAGACAATGGATCTCATCATCCTCCTCATATTGATCTTCATCCATGACTACATTCTGCAAGGGGGTCTTCATCCTTTGGTCTTCATTTGCATCTTTATTTCTTTGAGGAACCTGGGACTGCTCATTAGTTCTTTTGCATGGGTTCATATTTCTAAAAGTGAAGGCATTAGGAGCTCTTCCTTTCCCAAAGTGTTGTTCCATCTTTAGCTTAGAGACTTCAGAGGCCAATGAATCTATTATCTTGGTCATCTTATATAACTTGGGATCTAAATATGATGAATATTCACCCCTCTGTCTCCTTTGATCAAATTGTCCCTTAAGCTTCTCTGTGGCTATGATGTTTGATTTTACCTCCAAGGTTGCATCCTGCATCTCAGCCAAAGTAGAAAATATTCTCTCTCTGAATAGTAAACAAAAGTTAGAGTTAAAAGCATTTGCATAGGTGAGTTTAACAGAGGTAGGGGTGGGTTTCACTTCAGCTGGTATCTTGATGTACATACGGTTAAACCTTTTATTGAAATCAGATAGTGACTCACCATTTTCCCTTTTTAGGTTCCCAAACTCAGTATGGTAGTAGAGAAGATATTTCTTATCCCCCCAATGCTTTAAGAATACATCATCCAATGCTTCAATATCTGCTATAGACCTCGGGGTCAATTCTCTGAACCATTTTCTAGCCTCTCCATCTAGGCTTTGGACAAATATTGTCATCCATACATCATCTTCACTAATGTCTAGATTATCAGCATAGCTATAGAATGATTCAACATGTTCTTCAGCTGTAACCCCTTCTGTCCCAATAAAATTAGGAATGTATTTCTAATATTCTCTAGCAGGCATAACATTCAAAAGAATGGGCAGTACTAAAGGTCCATACCTAGCAGCTATAATTCTCTCCATGGAGGTGGGTGCTTGTGGACCTACCATAGCTGTGGTGGCTAGAAGGGTACTTGAGGTCTGAATGACAGAGGGTTGAGGAGTGACTGATAAGATTAAAGGGGGATGATGGATAGGAGGTGAGGTTCCCTTTGGGCTTACAATAAAAGGAGAACCTAAAGCATCACGAGCTTTATGTATCTCTGAGATTTTTTCTTCACCGCTAGTATCATATACTATACTCTCAACACGTGTTTGTTCTATTGCAAGATTTTCTTGAAGATGTATAGAATATTGTTTAGGTTTACCTGAACCTGATGCTCCCTTCTGGAAAGCCTTTCTTTCTTTGATGATCTTCTCGGGGTTAGGTACTGGGTCAGCTTGTGACCTTTGAGGATTTCTCTGAGTATGCCTTCCAAACTGAGCCAGAATTATGAAGTGGAGTCGCCAAGAGGTTTTTCCTCCAGTAGAGTCACTAGATAGATGATTACAACTATAATAGTGCCTAGACTTTGTCTATCATCAAAGTTAGATCTATGTTGTCTCCCAGGGAAGCTGAGCTTCAATCTCCTCTCCCCGGCAACGACGCCAATTATGTTATCACTCCAGGAAACTCTCCTATGGTAGCAGCTCGGAGATGCCTTGTAACATATAATCTTCAATATTGTTCTCTGAACTATTTGAATAAATAATGGTTTGGATCAAGCCAGATAACCACTTTGACTCTTTTATTAGTCAAGACATGCATGAACACCCTCAGCCCACAAGGCTTTAGACCACCAATGCTCAATAGTTTGTATATTAGGTGAATTAATGGAGGATACTAACCATACCAGCAAATACATACATAAACATATGATGCCCAAATACAAAAAGTAAATGAAACTTCCAAATCTAATACATCAATGCAAAGATAAGATGACAGTTATCTGGTATTGGACACAAAAGAAACCTGAATGACTTGTTCAAGTGCAAGCTTAGAACATAAGAGAAATTGGAATATTGAACATATGACAGTAAAAGAAGCTTGTATTATTGATGAATGAAGATGAGAAGCTTGAGTAGCAAAGTCTCTGTAGTCTCTAGAAGTTGAACCCTGATTACATCCTACTTTCAGCTATTTATAGCTCTTTACAATGCTCTTAAGTTTTTTAAGGCTTGAGGTGTCTTAATCTATTTCTATTGTCTTTAACTGCCTGATTATGTACAAGGACACAATTCTCCTTCCGTCATGAAAGCGGTAATTAATTATGGTACAATGCTGCCCTGTTAGGTGGCTGACTTGATTGTGCCAGTGAGGCTCCATGACTGTTTAATTTTGGTTGCCTATATCGTGCTGCGTCCTTCCTCTTTCGGCCATACTTTCAGTTAATTCAGTTCAGCGGCCTGACTGTCACGATACTGACAAAGCCAACCACCTTCCTCCACGGGGAACTGACAGGAAGTAGAGTATGAGGTGCATGGGCAGCTGGACGTGCTAATTAGGAATAACAGGGCAATGGCAGGATGGCGGAGAACAGGTGGGTATCTATTGGATGAATTAAATTGGACGAACAGAGTAATGGCAGGGTGGTACAGGACAAGCGGGAGCAGCCATGAATGAGGGCCGCTGGATCGGAAGGAATGGACAAAGGAGATCAATTGCAGGAGGCTTGCAGTCATGGCGGGAGCGGGTTAAGTTTGAGCCATTGGATCTCGGTTGGATAGATTGGATGGCTATCAGGGGGAGGAGGTGCCCGGACTATAGCGCCTGGGGGGGTGGTTTGGTTTGAGTGGTTATAGATTAATTTTTAAAGGCTAAGGCATAAGAGGGTTTCGTTATGAAGTGAGGGTCGAGTTGAGATATGAGCGGGATAGAATGTAAGTGGAGGGGTGGAGGGAAGTGGAGTGATGGCCCATGTGGGGCCCTTTCCTGTACAGTAAAGCAAACCATCTTCTTCATTTAGTCTTCAAACTAGCAGTGTTGGAATTCAGAGCTAACAGTAAGCACCAAGCAAAGAGGAATCTTTATAGACTACTAGAGAGATAGAAGAGACAATCTTATTGTCAGCCACAAAAGAAATGTTGGATTGAGGGGATGTTTGGGCTTTCATATCGTAGTATGTCAAGTGGTCAATTGTGATGATATTTCCATCATGGGGAAAGAGCATCTTACGGTGAACTGCAGATGCAACAAATGACATTGCATAAGTATAACTACGACCCAAAATGATGTTATAGTCTAATGGAGCATCAATGACTTCGATATCAATACAGACGGTCTTGCCAGTAACTGTGATTGGGAGGTTGCGTATAAGCCAAGTGGTTGCAAAGGATGACCATCCCATGTAGACAGAGTGATGGTGGATGGGGAGAGGTCAGGGGAGCCAAGTTGCTTCCAAACACTAGAAGGCATCACAAAGGTGGATGCGCCTTCATCAATGATACACCACTGAACAACGGATTTCGAATGGAGACTGGAATTTGAAATGCAGAGCATGAAGGTAAGGGAGGATTTTTCGACTTGTCAACATGGAAGACAATAATCCAGTGATCATCTTGAGGGTCCACATTTCCCAGAGTAGATAGTATATATTTTCATTGTGATGGGCATGTCTGGAGGACTTCCCGCATTGACATGGCAGTAAGAGACTGTGCCAAATCATCTAATATGCTATATGTATGGGTGGATTTGGTAGAAGCAACATTTCAACATAACAGATCTTCGGTGATCTTGGGAATAACCTCGACCTTAGGTGGAGGGATGTATAAGGTATCGTTGGGTGACGGTAGAGGCTTAGTGGACACTTTGGGTTGGGAATCAGTCGTAGACTTAGTAGGTGGCTTGTCATAATGGCATGATCAAGTCTAAAGGTTGACTTGTTCAGTATTTGCCTCATCATAATTCATCATAAGAATTTGATAATCATGGTGACCAGATGGTGGAGCTAGTTGAGCTACTTGACCTTGTGTAGGTTGGGAAACTATGTATCCTTGGTGAGGAAAATGATTGGTAAGCACCACTGGTTGAGATGAAGCAGGAGGAGGAGGGGTGGTGGGCTCCAATCCTTGAGACGCTGCTTGAGATTCCCATACTTATGGTATTTATGGTAAAAGAGGACACTCATGGGTATAATGACTATAGACTCATAATAAGCATAAGGTTTGTTCGTACAAATAGCCTTGTTCTGCTTGGGCTGATTTCCCTATTGTTGGGTTGTGGGATTAGGTTGAGGACCTTGAGGGGCATTGGGTGGAGGACCCTAGTTGCCTTGATTACCTTCGGACTGCAGGTTCCTATTACTCTTCCCCTTGTTCCTTTTCTTGGGGTTCGGGGGATCGGGTCCACTATGCTGATCATACACTTTTCCTTGAGGAGGAGGTGGTTGTTGCGACGAAGGGGTTGTAGGCATGGGGGGCTAGGGTGCTGGTGCCAAAGGAGCTAGAGTGCTAGGATGTGCATACGGATAATAAGGAGATGGAGAAAAATTGGTATAAGTAGGGGGAGCAACAAATGGCCCTAGAATCTATTGATGTGGATGGGTATATGCATATGGCATGCTGGGACCTGAATAAGGATTCCCTTGAGGAGGATTGGGGGAGGGATAATTGTAAATGGAACTGGTCCCTCTCTGAGGTTGACCATAACTCATCTGAGGTGGAACAAATGGTTGAGGGTATGAAAGAATTTCAACTATGCCATCCATGGAATGAGATGCGCCCCATGCATTAACAACATAAGGCCGAGGCAGATCAAGGATGATAGTGTAAATATAACCTAACTAGGTGTAAATCAAATCAAATTTTATAGTTATTTGGAGTGCCTCTTCCTCAGACTGAGGGAAGTGTGATGCGAAATATTTTGAAATGGGGGCCAAAAATGATATAAGAAACCAATCCATATAGACTTGGTCTTCAAAGTCAAGAGCTCTACAAATGCTCCTCCTTCTACAACATTCCTAAACATGGTTAGAAAGGCGAGTGGCAGAAGTTTGATGGAAATAAGTCAAGAGTTTGATACCGGTATCATAATGGAGAGGTAATTGAAAATATGAAATAAAGGCTATGGAAAGAGTCACTAAATTGCAATGGGTTTCTTTGGTCTGGTCGATCTACCACTTAGCAACATCTTTAGTGAGTGTGTGTTGGGACAAACAAAGATGAATGGAGTCTTTGGTAATAACATTGGATGAACATCACAGAACATGATTATTTATATCTTCTCCAGGATTACATTCAAACTTGGGGATGTATGAAGGGAGTTTAATAGGCATGGATGGCCATGTGGGATCATGGAGAAGAGGATCATTGATAACTTAGCTAAAATATGAGAGACTTAAACCAACCATAAAAGGAAGGGAGAAGGAGTGACCACACTGGTGGGGGTTCTGCTAATGCGGGTACCCTGGTTAGCACCTGAGTTACCACCCTAGGGTCCCACACCCATATTGGTGTCTGACATGGTGGGGATATGGGATTGAGAAGATGCGGAATCAGAGGATGAACTAGATGAATTAGCAGAATCATAATCATAATCAGAATGATGACTCAATGGAGGACTGGGAGGATGAACTCTAACTCGACGGGAAGAAGTAATATGTCCTAACGGGAACTAAGGGTGAAGACCTTGAATTTGATGGGACAAATTCCTTGGAGGCTCAATGGTGTCTAAACTAAAGGATGGTGATAGGAATAAAAGAGAAACAAACAACAAGCAAACACCTAGTGCAGTGGTGCCAAGTGAATTAAATATTTTAGTGATGTTACTCTAATACAAGCAAACACGTCCTATCAAAGAAAAATACCTCTAGCCTTTAGGTGATATAAATCCTCAAAGAATCCTATATCTAATATTTCAGATGGCCTTCCAAAGAACTTATTACTTGATGAAATCTGATCCCCACAAGTAGAGCTGTCCAGAGAAAGGTGGGGTAGAGGACCAACTGCTTCCCACAGCTAGTCCTATAAGGTATTTTCCTAAGATTGGTCACTATGGTTACCTTTGTCCCACGGGGGTGGTTGAGTCTTGAGCTTCTTGGTATTCAACCATCGCATGAAATTCCCTACCACAGGTTAGGTAGCCTTGAGGAGAACTGATCGCACGATGACCTAGCCTAACCCCCTCTGAATTGGGTTTCTGACGCACTCCGACTTTGACCGTGGGATGGTGAAGGATTTTAAGCTCCCTAATATGTCAACTTCTATGTCTCAATGAAAGTGACCAATGGGTGTTATTGGAAGCCTATCCCACCGACCCTACACCTACACTAGAAATATTGCTTGGCCATGATGCCCAAGTGGGCTTAATCTATGTGTGTTGATTTATTAAGGTGTAGTGTTTCAAGTCTTGGCATAGCGGTGTTAACCAAGCTCATGTTCACTTAAGGTGTGAGTGTGTGAAAATGATGTGTCAAGTGGATGAGTTAATTAAGCATGTTCCATGATGCCATATGCTATTGAAAGTAAAATGCTGAAATATTGTAAATAAATCTGAAAATGGCAGAAAAAAAACAACCAATCAAGTGCACAACACCCCACCCACAAGGGATACTAATCAGCTAAGCAAGAGAGGGAAAACAAGAAACTAAAAGACACAAAAAGAGGCCAAAAAGATCTAATGTCAAGGGACTAGGATCTAAGGGCTCTAATATACTGTAAATGATGTAGACAAACAGAAAATTGAAGGTGAAAAATGTTGCAATGGATATGTGTGAAGCTCTAAGACCCAAGATACTCAAGGGGATCCTAAGGGGGGAAAGGCAAACCCAAACTCTAAAGGGAGAAAAGGAAAAATAAACCTATCCAAGAGATCTAGAAAGTAATGGATCATATAGGGAAAATAGAGGTTAAAAATGTTGAAAACCCTAGATTCCTCACTCAACAAATATCTTCCTAAAAATGTGGCGGTGTACTCTAAACCCTAGGGGTTTTTTTTTTCCTTCTTCAAAGAGACAAATCAAGTGGATCTAGGCCTAAGGGAGACTGAAAACAAAGATGAGTTACCCAAACAAGTATGCAGACAACACTCAGAAAATCTGTAAAAAATTTGAAAAATTTCTAGAAAAGTTACAAAACCCAGGCACTGACCTGTTTATGAGGAAAACACAGTTTTCTGGCCAAAAAGTGTGCTTTGTAACTCATTTATGGGTTGAAAAGTGCGTTATGTTTCCAGGAGTCTCGACCAGCAGATCTCACACAAATTTTTTCGTCTCTTGCTCTGTTGGTACCTGTGACCCGCGAAAAATACCAAAAACCCACCAGAATTCGAAAATTTGACAAAAAATGGTTTAATAATATAAATAGAAATTTTACAGCCTAAAAATAGATGAAGAAAACCCTGAAATTTTCTGAAACTTCAGTCACCCAAGAATGTTATTATTACACCAGTGGAGTCGCCATTTTCTAGTGTGAAAATTCTTGGAAGGCGTACTAAAAATACTTCACTTAAGTCAATAGGTGATAAGTGACCCTAACAACAAGTTGATGGCTTTTGTCATCTTAGATCTAGAACACAAATAGAAAATTTGCAATAAAAGAAGATATATTCCAAAACAAAAAGAAACAATACAAAGTATCCAATATAATAACCCAATTGAAAAGACTATTTTAAATGAATAAATCTTTTATTGATAACACCTAGTGAAGGAGATCTACAGATTAGTTTGTAAGTTCCCCTTCGTGGGATGGGTCCTTTGATATACTTGATGTTTCAGAAATTGATACTCTCTCTCAATACGTGAAAAATGGGAGCTCGAAAAATGACGATAATGTTGATGATTATAATGATCATGGTGAAGAATGAATGAAAAACCCTCCTTTATATAGAAAAGTATGGAGCTATACTCAAAAATGGAGAATAATAAAATATTATTAACCAAATTCAGATCTAACTACTTGGAATACTTTATTATATTTATTGGAGAGGAAAAATATATTTAAAATAGTTAAATACCTTTATTTAGAAATAATTAACAAATAAAATGATTTATTAATTATTTCGCGAGAAACAAGAAATGTGTGAAATCAAAATAATTATTAAATAATGATTTAATAATTATTCTAATAACAAATATAAGGAAATTTAAATAAACAATGATTTATTTAAATATTTCCTAAGTGATTTAGTCTAATGTGACAAGGAATAATTATTTAAATAATGATTTAATAATTATTCCTAGAGAAAATTAAATAAATAATGATTTATATAATTATTCTCATGTTTTTTTTTTTAATATTTAAATCAGAAAATAATTTAATAAAAATGATTTACTAAATTATTTTCCACGGTGAAAGTGATTTTACTATGCTAAAATTAAATCTACATGGTGTATTTTGATCCACCTAGTGAGAAATGGCTAGGTGATCATTTTTTGATGATAACAATACCTGTACTCGTCACCCCTCCTATATGGAATGTCCAACAACCTGGCATCTCTGACCATGTTAGTTCTATCCGACCTGTGTCTACCAGGAGACCTACTGCCATATGCCCCATTAGTTCTTTCCTCCTGTCCATGGCTGATCCGAAGTGGCCCTTGTTGCTGCAATTCTGACAAACTCTGAAGGAGTATTGCATTAACCTCTACTTATTTCTCTTGTGCCTATATGGTCACGCCATTGTCTGCCTTACAACTGCTTATTTCTTCCTTCAAGATTCTCAATGTGTTTGCCAAATTAGAAGAGTGCCCACCACCCTGCTTATCTGATTAATAGGGAGAGTATTTGTAGTCTACCATCTTGCTATTCATTTTGACCTTTCTCCTGTAAGGCATAATATTTCAGCTTCACCAAATCATAATAAACCAATGTACCTTAATATAATTTGGGGAGGATACCTCATCTACAAGATCATCCAAATCAACGTGATACATGTATAAACATAATCATAACAACATATAAACATATAAAAAATAGGTGTGCCAACACATAACGTCATTCTAGCTAGAGTCCAGTCATCACTTCATGACCATATCACTACACATACTATGACTCATGCATGATGACATCAACCATACAAATGTACATGGAAAATACACAATCATAAACATAGACAATACACCAACATACACGCGAAAAATACATCATCATAAACATGGACAACACACACGCATAAACACATATAATCAATACACACTCATGACGACATACTTCATACAACAACATCCTCTTTCACATGGCGACATCACTACAACCATGATTGACACCATGCATATGCAACAAGCACATATATCACAAAGATGATTAACACGTGAAAATGACATGAATGCATGAACAACACACCACCCATCCAGTTCGAGGGGTGAACCATGCTCTGATACTACTATGTAATACCCTCCTCCCACATCTACCCAAGTAACCATCCAACCAGGGTAAACATGTGATGAGAGGCTACTAGCATCGGATTCAACCTCCTGGGTGACTTTACGTAAATGGAATCGATGGAAGCACATCATACAAACCTTCCACATTAGCTACAAGACCCCTAAGAACCATCCCAACACTTATGGTAACCAACCCCTGGGTCCCATTGAGGTTTTATGTCATTTGACCTTTGGATGCTCCCATGCTATGGGATTGATAGTGTCCAAGAGGGTCTGGACGCTCTCATGACAAGGCATGCCAACATCCAATGACTATTTTGCTCAGTGTTATACCAAAGTCCATAGGATTTGAGCCATGTTTTTAGGCCCAGAGACCAGGTCACTGCCCAAAATTGGATGACACCTTCAGAATAGAAAGATAACAAGGAAACAATGATGCAAATGCAAACACTTGAACAAGCCCTTAACCAGACCTCTACTATCCAAGATAGGCATTTTCTCAAACATGTCACAAATACGTAATCTACATGTGTAAACAATAGATTTAAGCATAGGGGTCTCATACTTATCTGAGAATTGCAATGAAGCATTGTACCCTTATATCATTTGTTGCATAATCATATATTAGGTCATAGATATATTATTCATTCATTTACAAGTAAAAGCATGATGAGAGCCATACATAGCTGCTATCATAAAACATATACATAACCAACATAATAAAAACATAAATACCATGAATACATTAGCCATATAATCCACATATAAGCTAGTATATTTACACATGAAAAACCAAGGGAATAAATTTCTCATTAATGAGTGCAAAAATCAACCAGGGATGGGACTCCACGTTACACCCGACCATATATTGGCTAAGCCAAATATCTCTTTAGCCAATCACCACCGTTCCATATTCAAGCATGAATGTGGGACTCATAACCAACTGAAAATAACCAAACAAGCATGGATGCTACCGGAGTTCTCTGCCTACACCATGAGGAATTTTAGTTCCCCCTAGTCTCTCAAGATTTACCGTAATCCACAGTTCGATCCAAGGATCAATAGGCCCTACACCGAGACCCACTCTCTAGGATTTACCATACATCCCATCCCTCGAATACTAGGCCCAACAAAGAGAAATCCACCTCTTGGATTTACCGTATATCCCACCATTCACTTGCAAGGATTCCTAGGCCCACCGAGGCACACGATCCTGGCTTTACCGTAACCCACTGTCTGGCTTAGGGGTTAATAGGCTAGTGGATTTACAATTATCCACAGTCTAGTTCAGGGACCACTAGGCCATGTGTTTGTCATTTTAGAGATCCACCCCACTCAACTTCATATCCATCCGACAATCCATCTCAACTGAAGTATGAGAATCCATCTCATCAAGGTTATCCAGAAATGTCAAGGGTAGGCTGAAAACATTGTCACACCTGGAAAAACCCATTCCATGACATAAAAGAACCACATGTAATACCATGCATGCAAAATATAGCAAAGAAACTACATATGAAAATCAATACCTACAAATAATCCTATTGTAGCTGCTTGATCCTTCTCTTCCTCTCTCACTTTTTGCTTCCTCTTGCCTTCTTTTCCATTCTTGATCTAATGTCAAAGTGCTCCAAGAAAACTCTAAGTGTCCAAGAGTGAGAGAGAGAGAGAGAGAGAGTAATGAGAGATCTCTAAAATTGAATTGATAGAAGGTACCAATTGATCCTCAGAAACCTTTTTATCAATTAGGCCTCTATTTTCTTCATTTTCCATTATTTTGCTTCAATTTCATCCTCACATGCAAACTGTGACCTTTCCCCTTCCTTTTCTCCTAATTTCCATTATTTTCATAAACAATTGTGCCAAAAATGCCATTTTTCCTTTCCAAAGCCTTAACCATTGCCTTTGCCAATTTACTTAGCTGTAATAAATGAAATGAACACCCCCTAGGATGTTTTGCCCAACATTCAGCTTAGAATTAGTGTCCCATCAACTGCGGTTATTATTTTTAACTTTTATTACATGGAATTTTTAGCAGGGTTGTTAAAATCATGAATTCCTTCTTATGGAATTGGAATCTAAAACAAATTTTGGGAATGAATCACACTCTGAAGAAGGAGTGGTCGACCTCGAAGCAAAACAAATTACTGCACTAGAGGAGATGAACAAGGCTAGGGAAAAGAACAAGCAACTAAATGAGAAACTTTTAAGAGATAGGAAAGTTATGTATAGTTCTGATAATAAATATTTTAAGCTTCAGAAAGTAAAATTGGAAGAAGTTGTTAAACTCAAATATGTTCTAATGCAACAATTAAAATAAAAACAAAGGAGTCACAACAAACTAGAAAATGAAAATGAGGATCTAAAGTTAGAACTGTCAAAGAAACAAGGAAGGATAGGTTCATATGCATATAATGGAGACATCATATGTTTGAAAAATTAGCTTGAAGAAGCTAGAAGAAAAGAGGAGCTTCTTATGGATCAAGTGTCCAAATGGGAAATGATTTGTCAATAGTCAGAGGAAAACTTTGTATCTATGAGAGAATATATAGTGAAAACTAAGGACAAGATAGATTTGAATCTTAGATTTACTAAAGGTTCAGAGGATTTTGATGATATTCTGAGGACTAAAAGACCATCAACAAGTAAAGTTTGTTTAGGATATAAGGAGCCTCTACAAAACTCAAAAGGAGAATCAAGCACTAGGTCCCTAGGAAACACATAGTATCAAAGCAATGTTGAAGCACTTAAAGGGAAAACCAACAAATATGAAAGGATAATAAGCCAAAGAAGAAATCATAAAGGTGATCATCTTGTTAGCACAACAACTGTACCTTAGCACAAATTGTCCAACAACAAACAAGATAACATAGTTTTAGTAGATCTACCTGTTAACACCCAGGTTGTTCCCTATGACTCCCAAGGGAATACGGCCGGGGTAACCACTAACCAATCTTTGGATCACAGTTCCTAGCCAAACTGTAATCAGAGAGGGCTCTCTCTTTATGATTTGTCTCTATTTTGATAGTGTTTTAGGCTAGCTATTATGCTCAGGTTTTTGGTTTATGTTTTGGTTGAAGGACTTCTTTCAGTGCTTAAGATGTAGTGTTCAGACAGTAGTTTATCATTGGGCAATGGAGTCTAGAGCTGTGAAATGTTTTGAAATGCTGGAGTGATGATGTTCAGACTGCAGGGCCTATTGGGTATCTCAACAAACAAAATTTAAACTTAAATGGTGATGTATGGTCAGCCAACAGAAAGCATTTAAGAATTTTCCATTAAACTGGTGATGTGAAAGTGAAACATGTGGCTCAGGAGCAAAATTGAATTCCTGAAACAAAGGTCACTGTGAAAGATATATTCTGAAAGTGCAGCAATTAAGAATTACACTTATCAAGATTATAGCTGAAGAAAACATCCATTAACAACATAGATTGAACTCAGGGTATTGCATGAATAAGTCCTGAAGGTTATTCTTTTTCTTTGTTGCTTAAACACTTAGAAATGAGAAACATATATGGATTGTAAGAGATTAAAACACATAACAAAGAGAGTTACAGAAAAACTTATTGTATTATGAGGTACACAGGAATCCTGCAGTTTTTCAACAGACACCAGAACGCATTCAACACTTTAGAACTCCGAGAAATTCCATCACTTTCTTTATTAAACTCTGAAAGGATTACAACATAAGAACTTCTTCAGGAGAAATCAACAACAACCCCTCTAGCTTGTGCGAGGGGCAAATATATACCATCGGTTATACAAAATATCTGAGTGCTAAGTTATCTCAGAAATGAATACGTTCACCAACTTTTCAAGATATTTGATAAGAAAGTTATTACATCATTGAATACAAAGTAAATGCATCTTTATGCTTGTCAGAAGATATTTTGGCCTAAAGAGGCCACTGAGTCGGTTGGAGTGATCTGCATTAACGCTGAGAAATGCGCTTTTGGAGCTGCTCTGCTGTAGCTTCTCGGCCTGGACACCTGTAGCTTCTCACTTTGCTTTGTTGGCCATTAGCTCTGCTGAGGTGGCTCAGCCTTTATCTTTAATGCATGCTGATTCTTTTGAACTGTCCTATGTATGACAATTTGCATTTTCCATGAACAAAATTTATAGAATGGCCTCCTGTTTATAAAATCATCTGTATGGCCTTAGTCCACCATTCTAGTGTAGGTAGTTGATGCCTGAGAATTGCATCCATAGTCTCCTCTGCCTCTGTATATTTGAAAAAATTAGGAGGCACCTCAAACAGGTGTTTGATTTCATTCATTATAAAAAATAAACTTTCTACTCTATTGTAGAGAGTCTGTCCTGTGGCTGGCCCTGTTTCCTCTGATGTGCTGGGCTTCTCATTGATCTGACTTGTGGCAAAGGCATTAACCCTTTTGGCATACTGCTCATGAGTGAACAGTCTCCCTGCGCTGTTCAGTAAGCTAGGGAGCCCTCTGTTTTCCAATACCTGAAACTTCTCCAAAAACCTGTTTACCTCAGTCTGCATGTCCTGGGTTCTTCTCTCTAATGTCTGGACCAAGTTTCTCAGTGTAAGAACCCTCTTGATTAACTGAATGTGCTCAGTTCTGTTTGAAATTCCCATGGCAGCCAACTGGGTACTTGTTCTATTGTTAAGCACATTAATCATCCTGGTGGCTATTTCAGGCATGTTGCTTAGAGCAGCCCTTGATCTCTGAATTTCAGCCTGTGCTTTTGGAATGAGCTCTAGCTGCTCATGGATTGTTTCAATATACTGCCATTGGTCATTAATAGATTGGCCAATGTTAGCCCACAACACTATTTTAAGCTCAGCCACAACCTTATCTAATTTGAGCTCATTTTCTAGCTCTTTGATCTTGTCTTTGAGGGCTTTTATCTCCCTGCCCTTTTCTGCCACAGACTGCTTGGACTTGTCATATCTATCATTTACTTTGGCCAATTTCTCCCTGGTCTCATTCAATTCTGTCATTTGAGCTTCTAGGGCCTGAATCTCATTTCTTAGCTTTTGCATATCTAAGCTAGGGGCCTGCTCTGTTGTTGGTGGTGCTGAAGTAGATGCTGCTGCTTTTTCAGTCCGTTGAGGAGGTGGAATAGTAGTTGGAGGAGCTTCCTCAAGGTTAATGACTAGAGGAGGAGGTTGGGAGGTCTGCCCTTCTTCTCTTTGTTTCAGAGTTGCTTGTAATGCTGCCTGTGCAGCCTCTGATTCCCCCAGCTTTTCTTGTGTCTGGATAAGCTGCTTGTAGAGAGATACCAGCAAAGCTGTGGCATCTTGATCATGCCTTTGTTGAGCTACTTCATCTGTTTGAGGGTGAATTGTGGCTGGGAGTTTGATCTTTCTCCTTAAAGCTGCCATATCTGCATCCCTCAATTTTAATATTTCTTGTATGCCTTTGATATCTTTGGGATCATGCCCAATCTCAATAATTATGTCTTCTAAGGACCTTATTTTGTTGTCCTTTGCTTGAGAGGATGCCCTTTCCAACTCAAGTTGGGCAGCTGTATTATTAAGGCTATTTTCTAGCCTGTAGTTGTCCAATGTCTTATCAGCCAAGGAAGCATAGACCATCTCACCTGTTTGTTTGTGCAACTCAATTTTATCCATTGGGTGGATGTCCTTGGCCAGGACCTCAAGATTGGTCCTCAAGTAATCTGAAGGGGACTTTGGCTGCAATGTAGTTGGTATGAGGTGACTCATAATCATCTTGCCCTCCTGGACATCATATGCAGACATTAGTCGCTGTTGGTTGGTGGGAGCCATTTTCAACAAATGGTTATACAGCTGTATCTTTATGGGCTCATTCCTTTTCTTTATTTCGATGAACTGCTGCTTAATGCTCAGTTCACCCTCTCTCTGCTGGCTAGAGGAGTTGACTTCTCCTCCCATAGTTCTGTTCTGTTCCTCTTGGAAGGAACTTGCAGATGCTTCCCTGCTAGGTGGGCCCATACCTAGAGACTGCCCTGTTGGCATTTCCTCATCAGAGAAAGGTTTCAATCTCTGTCTTTTCTCACCATGACTTTCTAATGTGGTCAAGGGAGTCTCTCTATCCCTTTTTCTACTAGTATCCTCCTTTTGTGGAGTTTGGAGGATTGATGCATCATTAACTGCTTCTTGACTAGGAGGTACTATGTTTTGAGCCTGCTGCTCAGTGAGAATTGGGGCTTCAACTACCCCTTCTTGTTGTGTGGGCTGCTCTATGTCATGCTGCCCTTCTGTTTGCTGTGATCCCTGTTGTTGCTGTGGCTCTACCTGCTGCTGCACTTCTTCTTGCTGTCCCATCTCTTTATCTGTTTGGTCTCCAGTTATGGGAGGTGGTTGCTCTTGTTCCACCTGCCTTCCTTTGCCCTTGCTGCCTATCTGCTGAGTGTCCATGGCAGCTTGCTGATGTGTTGTTGAAGAAGAGGCAGCTGCTCCAATTTGCCTTTGATATGATAAGGAAACCTGTCCACAAGTTTCCAAGTCAGCCTCCTTTTGCATATTCCTAGCCTCTCTCTCGAGTATCTGCTCTTTAGAGATTGGCTCTTCTAAAGTGCCCTCTTTCCAGCTTAAAGAATTTGCATACTTTTCAATGTGAGGAAGCTTAACATGTGAATAGTTACCCAATTTGTCTTTTATCCTCCTGAGGGAGATAAAATGATTACGGTCATAAGGTATCCATTTAAAGCTGGTTTGCAATTTGAGACCCTCTAAGATCATATCTGTCTCCTTCCATCCCTCCTCTCTTTTGTTGTACAAAAAGGGGCCTAGCTGGCTCCTTACCTTCAGTTGTACCTTCTTGCTTTTGCTTTGGAAATGGAAGCAATCTGAACTTCCAAACTGCCTAAAGTATTCTAGGGCAAACAGTCTCATGGGGACATACCTTGGCAACCTGTAGGGGTCCAATTCACAGCCATATACTCTGATTACTGTGTGGTGTTGGTAAAGATACCAATCACCAATGCTGTAGGATTTGGAGAGATGGAGAATTCTCTGCATGTCATCGGTTAACCTTGGAGGAGGGACACCATTCAGCAATGTCATAGCTGGGTGAATGAACATGTCTATAAATTCACATTATGTGTATGGTGATTGAGAAACATAATGGAAAACTGAAGTCCAAAACACCACTGACCTTGGATTTCCCTGGGCATTAAGTTTCTTGAGGGGAATGGAGAAACTGTCTGGCTGATAAAACAAGAACAAGTGGTAGATGTATGAGGTATATCTGAACACCCTTTCCCTTGGTAGATTCATCAGCTGTTCATGGATCTTCTCTGCAATGTAGGTGGCATAGTCATAGTGTACAGCTGGAGGCTTTCTAGGAGAAAACATGGACAACATTGCCATTATAGTGCCATCAACATCCTCAATCCCCTTGTATCCCAGGACATAACTGATCAAATCCACCAGCATTCTACCCAGGTCATTCAGGTAGTGATATCCAATAGGGGGAGTCCTTATAGTCTCAGAGCTTGACTGTACAAATAACTGGTTAATTTTGGTGATCTTGGCACTTGACAGATTATTTCCCTTCTTTATTAAATCCAACATGGAAAGAGGGGCCAATGGCCTTGCAGTATGGAAATGCAGCATCTCATTTATGGTTTCTGGGGTGATGAAGAACAAAACTGAGCCTGTAGGACTAAGAAAAACTCTCTGGCAAGGATCATAGCATTCCTGGCACATGTGGATCAAGTCTGGGAGGGCATTGAATTGAGGGAGGTTGTAAATGGGCAAATTTGAGTCCCAAATCCCTAAGATATCAGCTCCATTAAGGTGCTGAGCTTTCAATTCATTTAACATGTGAATATTGAACTTGGAACCCAATGGAAACCAATCTAACATCTGCTAATCTAGATCTCCCAGGGCTTTCCATGTTATCTCCCTTTGAGGGGCATTCAGAGGCTGGATATTCAGGGCTATTGGCGTCTCCATGGCTAGTAAAGTTTCTGAATTGTATGTGAACCAGTTTCAATCGAGCAGAACAACGGAGAGGAATGTTTTCTTGTAATGGAAGTGAATTGTAAGAAACAGAAGGTAAATTGAATAAACAGCAGTTGAAATACTATCAAGAGGATTGATAAAACAGTAGCTGGACTGACCAGGAGTATTTTCTGTGGTGAATCTAGTCAATTGAAATTTCTAGTTCACGACTGCGCGAACTAGCTGTGAATTCAGCTTAATTTTTCAAATGCGGCTCTGCAGGAGGTTTATGGCTTCACTGGTTGAAAATGGGTGCAAGTCACTGTGTATTTGATGGTGAAAATAGTGTTTTACAGTTTCTTAATAGCCTGCTTGAGGAAATACGGATAAAACCAGGCTCATGGAATGATTTTGAGGAATACCTGGTAAGTTCGCCGGTAAGAGTTGCAAATGCAGGTGGAATGGAGGCGCCGACGGTCTTGGAATCAGCTTTAGCAGGTTGGCGCTGGTCTGAACGTGAGCAGCATGCAGAAATAGCTTAGAGTTTCTTTTGCCAAAAGTGGAAAAAACATGACATTTTGGCCTAAATATGGATTTTTGGTGATATTGGCGCGTTTTTGGGATGACGTCAGCATGACGTCACCAGGTGGGGTCGGAGTCGGATGACGTCAGCATGACGTCACCGGGTGATGTGGCAGGCTGCGATTGGTCCACGGGGATAGTGAGGTGGCGACCATATCAGCGCGGGGGCGGACGAAGGAGTTGATGTAACGGTGAGGTGGCAGTGACGTGGCTCCGATGTGAGGATGACGCAAGCCCGGCAAAACAGGTGGTAAGCGGAACAGCGGTAATGGTTTTCTCGGACCGCTTATAATACGACGACGGTTTTGTCAGAGGCCGACCTGAGAAGCTGTGAGGGCGACGCGTGGCAGAGGCCTGACGTCACCCTCTGACAGTTTCTCGGGCGCTAAACTTCGGACCTCGGGCCCAACCCGATATTCATAATAGCCGTCCGATCAAAAGTGCCCGATCGGACGGTTGACGGGTTGATGATCTGATCGGATGATACGGACGCGGGGGAAGGATTAAAATAACATATTTTTTGGAGTTTGCGCCCAGCGGAAAAACTTAGGGATATGGTGTTTTATAATGTTTTTCAATGTATTTTGTCGGAATGAAATAATGTGGGCGGAGACTTTGGATAAATGGCAAAAAGTGGGTTTTTGTGTTATTTCATAATACAAAGTGGGTTATGGGTAAAACAAGGTCTTTTATAAGGTTTTCTTTAGCAAATGAAGGTTCTAAGGGGCCAAATGGATTCAGAAGATGGGAGGGGGTTTGGCTTAGGTTTATCAAAGTGACCAGATGTCATTTGATCCCTGACAGAGGACTAATTGGCTATAATGCCAAGGGGAGGGGTATTTATACAATGCTTGGGGTTTATACACCATGGTGTTATAATACTAGGGAAAGGGTAACATAGGGGAATTATATAATAGAGTTAGAGTTAATATGGATGAAAAAGGGTGGATGAAGGGAAATAACACTAAGTTTATTTGAAAATAACTTAGCTTAAGGAGTAGATCAAAATGAAAAGAGTTTAGACAAGAAATGTGGCTTCTAATAGGACTAAAACCACCATGAAACCACCAATTTTTCCATGAATCTCAACTGATGATGGGATGTTAGTTATGAAGGGGAAGAGGGGAAGAAGGGAGGTTAGATATGCTTCTTTTCTATGCTGCCACCTGATGGAGGAGAACACCTTCTTAATTCATCGATTTTGCTTCGTGAACAAGGCTACCACACATGCAATTTGTAAGAAATTATATTTCTGCAACCCCAACTGCCTACCCATCTATTTGCCTAGCATTTTTTGTTTCTTCTTGGAGGGTGCACTTAGGCTTGCAGACCCTTATTTGCCTTTTCTTTTCTTTGGTTTTTCTTTTGTTTTTCTATCTACTTCTACCCTTATTTCTTCCAAGGTCCCAGATTAAGCAGTTGGGAGCCTTTCTTCTCTACCTAAACTACTTGTCTGCCAAGATTAAACAGTTTGGACAGACTTCTTTCTCTACTCTACAACTGAAAATTTAAAACATGGCATGATCCAGATTAGGCTGTTGGACCATCCATCAAAATTGAGTTCACATCAAGCTATATACAAACCTAGTATTCTCTTGGAAATATGGGATCTTTGCATCATCAAAGCAGAGCATATTTGGACCTTTCCTTGCCAATCATGAAATATGAAACCTATTGGTATAGGTAGCTAACACTACCCAAGCTCAACAGATGCATTGTTTGAGGTACCCAAAATTATTTTATGGTAATCGCTATAATTTTCGTAGCTTTTGTAACAAACTATTAATTAGAAAGTGAGTAAATTTGAAAGAGATGAAAATGTTAGATTGTGTCATCTTAAAAATTTTATATCTTGAAACACCTTTGCTGCACAAAGAAACCCAATCTCTCCTTTTATGAATGAGATTGAGTGTTATTTGTGCCACAATTATGGGCACAAAGCCAATAAGTGTTAGAGTAAATTGTTTAATCCAACTAGGCAATAAATTGCTAGATAATCATCTCCCTAAAAGAATGTGAAGAAATGGGAACTAAATATAGAAGGGACTGAGGAATAAAGTGTTGCTATGTATACTCATGATAAGGAATAAAAGTGTTATGTTGATAGTGGATGTTCCAAACATATGAATGGATATAGAAGCATGTTCCTTTTTTTATAAAGAAAATGGAAAAGGCAGTGTCAAATTTGGGAACAATGCTCCAATTTAGATAAAGCGGAAATGATTAGTCAACCTGGATGAGAAGACCAAGGCTTAGAATGTCTTGTATGTGGATGAAATTAAATGAATCTTCTAGGTGTTATTAAGATGTGTGATATGGATATGATGCTAATTTTTGATCAAAGGATTGTGAAAATACAAGGGCAGAGAATGTGAAGCTAGTAGGGAAAGCAATCAGAACCCCCAACAATGTAAATGCCTTCGACAACTCAAGAATAAAATGTTATTTGAGCAAGACAAATGAGACATGAATTTGGCATAGGAGGATGGGTCATGTAAATTTTGATAAATTAATGAAAATAATCAAGAATAACGTAGTCTGAGGTTTACCAAAATTGTTAAATCTAGAAAACTCAGTATGTAAGTCTTGTTAGTTTGGTAAACATACAAGAGTTCATTTCAAAACAAAGGAGTATTCATCTTCTAGACCTCTAGAGCTAGTCCATAAAAACATATGTGGTTCTACAAGGACACAAATCCGAAGAGGAGAAAAGTACTTTATTTTGTTCCTTTGTGATTTCATTAGAGCTACATGAATCATATTACTAAAAGAAAAATATGAAGCTTTGAGCAAATTCAAAATATTCAAAGCCTAGGTTGAAAATAAAAAATACTTGAAGATCAAGTGTTTGCAATCATACAAAGGAAGAGATTACACTTCAAGGTATAAAAAAAAGTACTCTGTGGCAAGAACCCCTCAACAAAATGGGGTAGTAGCGTATAATAATAGAGCCATTAATCAATGGCTAGAGCCATGATGGATTAAGGAAAGGTTTCAAATACCTTCAAGGGAGAAGAAACCCATGTTGCTTTTTATTTTTCCAGTAGAACTTAGCTTAATACTAATAGTGATAAGACTCCCTATGAACTATGGAAATGAAGGGGAGCCTCAGTGAAACACCTTAAAGTTTTTGGAAACCCGTGCTATATAAAGAGAAATGACAAGAAACTTGGTAAGTTTAACTCTTAAGCAGACAAGGGAATTTTTATTTGATATGAAATCAAAACTGAATGTTACAAATGTTATAATAAAAGAACCAGGAGAATAAAAGATTACATTGACGTAAGAGTGGATGAAGTTGTACCTCATGGATCAAAGCAACAACTGCAATCAGATGAGGGTGATGAATGTGTCTTCAAATATGCAGAACCTGAAGAGATAGAAGAGGAAGAGGAAGAAGAAGATGAGGATGAATAAATAACACCTCAAAAGAAAAAAAACACCATCTAAATATGTGCAGAAGAAACACCTCGAGAGCCAGATCATTGTAGACAAAGATCTCAGTGTTTAGACAAGGCGGATATTTACAGGAAACCCTAGACAATACAAATTTGCATTGTTGTTCTAGATAGAGCCTAAGAATTTCAGCCAAGAAAGTGAAGACATTTTTTGAGTTAAGGAAATGGACGAAGAAGAATAGAACTTGGGAACCTCCTTAGACTAAAGGATAAGAACATCATTGGTACTAGGTGGGTGTTCAAGAATAAGTTGAAAGAAGAAGGTCAAGTGGCAAGAAGCAAAGCTAAGTTGGTTTTCAAAGGCTACACTCAAGTAGAAGGTATATAATTTAAATAAACCTTTTCCCTTGTAGAAATATTGGAAGCCATTATGATATTTTTATCATTTTTTAGTTTTAATAACTTTAAAGTTTATCAGATGGATGTCAAGTCAACATTCCTCAATGGTGAATTGGAAGATGAAGTGTACATTGAACAACTAGAAGATTTTAAGCTCTCAAAATATGAAAAACATTTTTGCAGATTGAGAAAAATCTTGTATGGGCTAAAGCAGGTTCCAAGAAATTGGTACGCTAGGATGGATAAGTACACAAAACATCAAGGATTTAAGAGAGGAACAATAGATAACAATTTATACATTAAATATGAAAATGATAAGATGCTAATTATTGTTGTGTATGCATATGGCATTTTTGGAAGTGATCTTGAACGTATAAGAAATCAATTTTTTGAAGCAATGCAAAAGGAGTTTGAAATGTCCATGCTAGGAGAGATGTCATTATTTCTTGGGTTGCAAATTGATTAGTCAACAAAATGTATTTTTATCTCCCATTCTAATTATTTGAAATAAAATTTGAAGAAGTTTGGAATGGATGATTGTAAACCTATTTGTACACCTATGATGACTGGTTGTAAACTAAGAAAAGAGTACAATTCCCCCATTTTAAATAAAAATACATACATGTCCATGATTGGAAGTTTGTCGTACTTAACTACTACAAGACCTGATATAATGCAAGCAGTAGGGATGGTTGCTATATTTCAAGCAAATTCGAAGGAAAGCCATGTTAATGTAGTAAAAGGGATATTTAAATACCTCTAGGGAACAATAGAATATGGTATGTCGTATGATAGAGGTAAGGGTTTTACTTTAAGAGATTATACTGATGCTGATTGGAATAATAGTATTGATGAAAATAAGGGTAATAGTGGAGCAACATTCTTGTTGGGGAATTCCTAGTGTCTTAGGTAAGCAAGAAAAAAAATTCAATCTCTTTATCTACTGTGGAAGCCAAGTACATAGCTACAACTACTTTTTGTACTCAAATTATTTGGATGAAGCATACATTGAATTATATCAAAGTTGAGCTTGATGACCCAAGCCCCATTATGTGTGGCAATACAAGTGCCATTAGTATCTCCAAAAACTTTGTTATGAAGTCAAAGACTAAACACATCCCAATTAATTATCGTTTCTTGTGAGATCAAGTTTATGACTATGTTGTTGAATTGGAATATGTGGTTACTAAAGAGAAGATTGTAGATATTTTCATAAAGCTGCTTCACAGGGAGCCTTTTGAGTACCTTAGAAAAAAATTGGGAGTGATTTTTACCTCTAAAAATTGACTCAACTTGTTTTAGGATAAACATATACTCCTTTCTTGAGTAACCTCGCGAGTAGGATGCAGGAGAAGAATGGTGAAATGATAGACTCTTTGATTTGTAGGTATGATTCCAGGGGGAATTATTTTGGTTTGGGAAGGCATGGTCCCAAGGGGAGATTTTCTAGCCCTATACACCCTTTTTCATTGATGTCAAAGGGGGAGAAGAGCCGAATGATTGAGTTATGGCTTAATCTTTGATATTTAGGGTACACACCCAAATGGGAAGAAGCAAAACTAAGAAAAGTATAAGAGAGATGAGTGTAATTAGCTATGGAAAGTAGCACATCTAGGGGGAGTATTGTGTGATGCGTTCTATGTGTCCTTGCCATCAATGTCTTAGAAATGTTTGGTAAAGTTTCCATCAATGCCAAAGGGGGATATTGTTAAGCATAGTGTTGTCATTAATTGACATTAGATATTGTTTTTCATTATGTAACGATTGGTGTCAAAGGATGTATCAAGCTCAGGGGAATTGTTATAGGAAAATTTGGGCACATCAACCACAACTTCCAGATCCATATTATTAGGGTCCAACAACCCCTAGTTTAGTTGTTTTCATTCCCTAATGAAGTTAACCTACATCATGCTTGCTTCCCAAGAGTTTCATGACACCATTCATCCAAAAAATGTCCCTAAAGAGACCATCGCAGGTAGCCTTCTATCTGGCTGGAAATGGATGGCAGGCACTACATTGTCAGGGTGCTATGCATAGCACCTAGCCTTTGTATGACTTGCAATGAGCGAGATCGATCTAATTTTTCAAATAAATCCATTGGATTCCTCATCTAATGGATGCTTCTAGGTGTTTCTAGAAGGATTGGGCTCGCTTTTGGATGAGGAAGGATATTAATGAACCTTAATCCATTATCCCTTCCTCCATGGAACCACTTCCCAAATATGGCAGAGCATTCATGAGGGCCATTAATGGCCAAACCTCCTCTTTTCAGCTATAAAATGACCAAGCTCTCATTGGCTAGTCAAGGTTGGAACTTCTGGAGCTAAGGAAATGCTGCTTGGATGAGATTAGTAGAGGGAGTAATGTTATCATGTCAAATTGTTGTTTCCATGAGGAGAGAAGGGTTTGAAGCTGGGAGGATGACGCTGAATCAGACATGCATCTACATGGGTTGTAATCTTCCTTTCTATTAATAAATAGTTCTTTGCTTTTTCCATTCATGTGTTATGAAATGTACATTGTATTTTCGATTCTATAATGTGTTTGGTTAACAAATCGATATGTATGCTTTGATGGTTTTCTATCTCGGCTTGTGTGCAGGTAACTTTCAAGTGAGTTAAGTACGGAAGGGAGTGGAAAAAGCAGTCAAAGGGAAGAGGGATCGAGCGAGAGATCTAGGTTGGTACTTTTTCTCATCTTTCTTTATCTGTTAGCTATAGGAAAAGCAATAGAATTACTTTACCTGTTGTTTTAGACTTGCTACTAGGTCTAGGGGTTAGTCGTTCGAAAAGACGCTAAATTTGCCCATGCCAAAATGGTGACCATACTAGGGATCGATTTTATCCTTTATAGTAGCTAATCCATCTCTTGAAACACTTTGACATACTTTACCCTCTATTTTTTTATCGAGTTCAAGTCCAATTCACTAAAATTGAGTCAATTTTGAGCATAAAATTGTCATTATGTAATCATGGCACCTTTGTAACTGACAGGGTGCTATGCATTGCACCCTCTACACAAAGACAATGCTATGCATCGCACTTGGTCCCTCTTTAGGGTGCGATGATCTCTTGAAGAACAGTTTCGACCCATTTTAGACTGGATTGTTAAATGTTTGTTTATTTATTTGTTTGATCATTTGTAGTCCATTGTCGAAAGTAGTTTCAGTAAATTTTTTTGTCAAATACAAAGTGTCGTAAAATATTCCTTCATTAAAATAATCGATTGGTCTACTTGTGCATCTGATTCATATTCTCGTTTAAGTGTCGAAAATATTCGTTTCCTTAAAGTTGAAAGTGTCGTTTAGTCTTCCTTTATCTTTAAGTGAAATTGTCATAAATCAGCATTTTTGTGAAAAAAGCTTTTGAATCATTGTGCATTTGTTATTTTTAGTGCATAATTCACATTAAGGAGAACAAAAAAGAAAAATAAATACATGTAATTGCATTTTAGGAGATTGAAAGTGTGTGCTTTTTAAGGAATGGTTAGGGAAATGCATTAGTGAGTGCTCTTTGTTGTTTGATCCAAAAAGTACTTGTTTTCTCTTTCCCTTGTAGCTAGGATTTTCATTGTCAAAATGGAAAGAGTGCTTCTCATTCTAGTTGCATTCTTAGGAATTTTGGAAAACATCACGTGGTGAAACCCAAAGGAAAATTTTAAGCAAGATCAACCTAAAATTAACCTCAATTAACCTAATAACGCATTGGAATTTAACGCAAACATCTAGAGGTGTCTAGGCTAGAGACATGTTTCGGCGTCTTAAAACCTAGTGGCTGTCGTTTCATTGAGGTTGGGTGATTCCTCCTCTCTGAACCGGTAAGTACTAGTACGGACTTGTGCTCCCTGTACCGTCGTGTATATAGTGGGAGACCCCAATAGGCTTAAATCCTTTATCCCTAGGAAGTCGAGTCTGCTGCCTTATCGATCACAATGCACCGAACATAGCATTCAGGAAGACTGAGTGCCGTATGGTAAATCCTTGGTAATTTCTCTTTAACTTACCACCAAGTTGTATATTGTAGTTTTGTGATCAGTTTGGTAAACCCTCTTGCTTAGTATCTCAAAAGTAGTCACTTTTGTTCCTTTTCGACTCCTTAAAAGAAAAGGTCCATCTGAGCACTTGTCCTTTCAAGCTCATTAAACAACGAAAGCGACTAGAGTCATCTTTTGCTTTTTCTCGACTCTTAAAACATGAAAAAGAAAAGTTAAGTTCTAGTGTCGTAAAAGTTAATTGTCCATGACTAACATCCTCCACATTCTCTTCTTAGTTGATCTTAGGTTGAAACATATGGCGACAAATCTGGAGTCCACCAATCAAGGAATTCCTTTTGATGGGAATCCTAGTCCTTTTCCTCTATTTGGAAATATTGGTGCTCCATATATGGCTACATTGTCCCTTCTGGGATTTACCATTGGCTTTCTACTATGGTTGTTTTCAACCTCTTTGGTTCAAAATGTCGTGATTTCTTTGTAATAGAGTACTCCTCCAACTGGAAAAAATTAACCTCTAGTTGATCTTAAGGTCGACCCTTTGCCTTCTTCCTCGATCGTTTCTTCCTCGCCTTCTTCCTCTTCGCCTGGTGAAAGTATTGGTACTAGTAACTAGGTGGCTAAGAAGAAGAAGAAAGGGAAGAAGAAGAAGAAGAAGCAAATTCAGCAGAGGGGTAACCAAGCAACCATTGCTTTGAATTCAAAATCTGATGAGAAACTTCCTGTTAAGCCTCACAAAGTTCGATAACCATGCAAACTTTGTACGAGAGACCATCTTCTTCGAAATTGTCCTAATATTCCTCAGATCTTAGAAGAATGGTCTTCACATTCACATCATCCTGTGTCATCAACATCTGGAGATCATGTTGGTGACGTACCATCAACTAGTGATCATAAAGTTCATGGAAAGAAGGGTAAACTCAAGTTTCCATGTATGTTATGTGAAGGGAATCACCCCATTCACCTTTGTCCCTATCTGGATGAAGCCAAAAAAGTGTTGGATAACCGTCCTGTGTCATCGCAGTGACTTCCATCTAGTTACAAGAAACTCTCCCTAAATCCTTCACTAGTTGATGAATTGACTGACCCAAATTAATCGCCAGTCAAACCCACTCTCTCTGAAAGTGAATCCAATGAGTCTTTAGCCGACCCAAATCAACAGGTCAAGGTATCAGTTGACCCGATCTCACATTCAGTAAATTGTACCCTTCCTGAAGAGAGTGAACATGATACCACTCAAGTTCTTTTTGTTTCTTCAGATTCTAATGAGCTTGGGGGCAATCTGCTTGTTCCATTAAGACATGAGGAAAATCTTCCAGTTCTCATAACTCAAGGGGTTAATCCTCCCGTTTTTATGGGACCCCCTCTAAGTAGTCTAGTCACTTCCTTTGATTGGAATTGACTAGCGGGATTCTGGCTTCCTTCTTATGTGCCTTTCCAAATCATAGTACAAGTTTGTAATATGATTGTATCGGGCACTATTATAGATGAAGGTGCACCAGTGAGCATCCTTTTCTCAATTTCTTGACAAGCACTCGGTTCACCGCCGCTTATGCTAGTTACCTAGAATTTGTTGGCTTTTAACAGATGAACGAGTCAACCATTAGGGATCCTTCCTCGGTTACCCATTACTTTGGGAGGAAAAACCATTTATCTGAACATGATGGTAGTCCCATGCCCTTTAGATTACAATTTACTTCTTGGCCGCGACTATGTTTATGGCATGGGGGCTATTGTTTCCACACTCTTTTGAGTGATGTGTTTCCCGCATGAAGGTAAAATTGTCACCGTTGACCAACTTTCATTTCCCAGTCCAAATATGGCTCCTAGTAAACCATCTTCCCTAAATGGTCCATTTATACCAATGGTATCATCCCCGCCACGGGTTAGTTATGTGGCAACCCATTCCATACCTACATCAACTGACGATCAATTTAGTGATGTTGTACATTATGTACTGGGGGCATTGGAACCATATCTCTCCTTCATAACCACTTATTAGTTGTGATAACAAGGATCTGAGGATAGTTTGTTGTCTTGTGTCAACCTCATTAAAAAATGAAACAAGGGTCCAAGGATAGTTCGTTGTCTTGTGTCAACCTCGTTAAAAAATGAAACAAGGGTATCCGAGGATAGTTCGTTGTCTTGTGTCAACCTCGTTAAAAAATGAAACAAGGGTCTGAGGATAGTTTGTTGTCTTGTGTCAACCTTGTTAAAAGATGAAACAAGGGTCTTCGAGGATAGTTCATAGTCTTGTGTCAACCTCGTTAAAAAATGAAACATGGAATCCGAGGAGAGTTCATTGTCTTGTGTCAACCTCATTTAACAATGAAACAAGGGGTCTGAGGATAGTTTGTTGTCTTGTGTCAACCTCATTAAAAAATGAAACAAGGAATCCGAGGAGAGTTCATTGTCTTGTGTCAACCTCATTAAACAATGAAACAAGGGGTTTGAGTATAGTTTGTTGTCTTGTGTCAAACTCGTTAAAAAATGAAAAAAGGAGTTTGAGGAGAGTTCCTTGTATTGTGTCAACCTCGTTAAAAAATTAATTGAGGATAGTTATTTTACTGTCTCAACCTCGTTAAAAAATGAAACAAGTCCATGAGGATAGTTCGTTGTCTTGTGTCAACCTCGTTAAAAAATGAACAAGGAATATGAGGATAGTTCCTGGTCTTGTGTCAACCTCGTTAAAAAATGAAACAAGGAACCCATGAGGATAGTTCCTTGTCTTGTGTCAACCTCGTTAAAAAATGAAACCAAGGAGTATGAGGATAGTTCTTTTACTGTGTCAACCTCGTTAAAAAATGAAACAAGGAGTCCGAGGATAGTTCATTGTCTTGTGTCAACCTCGTTAAAAGATGAAACAAGGAGTCAAAGTATAGTTTGTTGTATTGTGTCAACCTCGTTAAAAAATGAAACAAGGATCAACGAGGTAAGTTCATGGTCTTGTGTCAACCTCGTTAAAAAATGAAACAAGGAATCTGAGCAGAGTTTCTTCTCTTGTGTCAAGCTCATTAAAAAATGACACAAGGTCCCTTGGAGCAAAGTTCCAAGTTGATTCTTTGAGTAGATCTCATAAAATCACAGTTGAGTCTTTCACTTGATCTTGTAAAAGAACCTTCATTCCATCAATGTTGGGTCCCTATAATACTAGTGATTACCCCATTACTATTGTAGTTATACCCCTTATTTATATTGTTGTGCCCCCATTACCCCCATATTGTTATTAATGTGCCCATAGAATCCCTCTATTGTTATTTTTGTGGCTTTATATTATTATTGTTAGGTCGGCTGGATTATATTGTGACTCCATAGACTCCTATATATAGAAAGGAGGTTTTGTCATTTGAATCATCCAAGAATTGTTCATTTATGTAATGTAAAGGAGGTTGCCCCCTCGAAGAGGCTAAATTCTAAGGCTTTGATCTATCTTTTCTATCTTTTCTTGAGTTGGTTTCATAACATTTGGTATCAGAGCTTTGGATTCTAGGGTTTCGCTGCTCCAAACAGGTCATCGTGGCATTTTCGCTATAACCTTTTTTCTGTGACGTTTCAGAAGTAACAAAAAAACCCATTTGAGAAGAAATCGCGCTAAACCTTGGGTCCGAATTTCAGAGCTTTTCGTGTGATAGTTTCGGAGATATGATCTCAGGAAGTTGGTCTTTTTGCAGACTCCTGAATTACACTCAAAACAGGTGACCTGGGGAAAATCGTCATAACTTTCTTTCTGAGCATTGGATTGAAATTTCGTAAGAAGGTACAGAAAGAGGACGGACTGTAGTTTTCTTGTATATAATTTTCAGAGTCAAAGGTTGAAACAGTCACACGTGGCACTTCATACAAGTTCGCTCTACTGAACTAGTCTATAATCAGGTCACTGCGGGAGATTGTGCATAACTCTTTCTTGGAGAATCCAATTTGGTTAGACTAGTGACATTGGAAAGAGGACATAGAAGGCTACTACAGGTCACAATTTCAGAACTGGATGATTCGAAATTACAGAGATACATCAGATTCAATATCAGTCTTCTACAAAGTAAAAAAAAGGTGTGTAGTTTTTATTTTTTTATTTTTGCATAAGCTTGGTTTGAAGGAATTCAAAGGGCATAGTAAAGCATTATTATCGGTAACTGATGCCCCGAGGAAAGAAAATGCAAACACCTAGTAAGGAACCTGAAAGCTCTAGCATGACTCATGAAGAAGAGGAAGAAATGCTACATGATATATCAAAATTACAAGAACAAGTGCAACAAATGTCACGCTCACAAAAGCTAACAGATGCTAAGATAAATGGCGTCGAATCTAAGATAAAGGGCATGGAAGCTAAGATGGATGATCTGAAGATAGATTTGAGGACATATTTGAAGACAGACATGGAATATTTGAAGACAAATTTGACAAATTTTCTACAAGAAATACTTACTAATGGTGAAAAGGTTGTAAAGGAAACTCATGATGTGAACAAAAGAAATGTTAATCATGATTCCATAGACTCTAATGTTGGATCAAAGACCCACCATATTACAAAAATCGATATGAGGAAGTTTGATGGCAAGGATCCCGCCACATGGATATTACAGATGGAGCAGTTCTTCGATCTCAATAATGTGCAAAACACACAAAAGGTACGTATGGCAACTTTATATTTGGAACCAAATCAATTTGTATGGTATCAATGGCTTTGCTCTCATAAAAAATTTATCACTTGGGCAATTTTTATGGAAGAATTGATAGCACATTATGAGGATACAAAAAGCAACACTTTTTTTAGCCAATTGATAAGTCTCAAACAAAAGGGTTCAATAATGGAGCACATTGAGGAGTTCCAAAAATTGAACATAAGGGTAAAAGATATTCCAGAGAACATAGGATTGATGTGTTCATAGGGTCTTTAAAGGATAATATCCAACATGATGTTCGACTTTGGGAACCTGATTCATTAGAGAAGGCATTCAGGTTAGCAAGAAAAATGGAAAGCAAAATTATGGCAACAAGGAAGCATACCACTCACAACTATAAAGACGGAAGTGCAGTTGCCCCTAGTCTTCCACAACCTATAAGGTTGACACCACAACAATTGGAAGAAAAAAGAGCAAAAGGGCTTTGTTACAGTTGTGATAGCAAATACACTAAAGGTCATAAGTGTGCTGAGAAGAAATTATTCTACATAGATTGTGAAGAGGAAGAAGAAAAGGAGCAAGAAAGGTCAAAAGAAGAAGATATGCTCCAGGAACAAAGCCTAGATGAAGAACAAATAAATCCGACCATATCTTGTAATGCATTGGCGGGAATTACCACTCCTCAAACCATCAAGATAGAAGGACAAATCAAGAAGAAAAAGGTGATAGTGTTGATTGATTCAGGAAGCACCCACAATTTTATTCATTGTAGGGTAGCAAAAGAATTGAATTGCTTCCTATATCCAGCACCAGAGTGTCAAGTGATGATTGCAAATGGAGGAACAATAAATTGCTCTGGAAAGTGCCATAATATCAAGCTATCCATGGGAGAATATGTATTGACTAGCCCAATGCTTTCCATTCCAATGGGAGGTGCTGATGTTGTACTAGGAGTCCAATGGCTACAATCCTTGGGTACAATAGCTTTTAATTTTCAAGAACTTTTCATCAAATTTTCTGTGGAAGGAAAGGAAGTTGAATTAAGGGGTATTGCAGGGAAACCAGGAAAGATAATCAGCTCTAATGGTATGACAAAGCTTCTAAAAAAGGAGCAAAGGGGTGTAATTGCACAATTATGTTCGCTAGATGTTTCCACATTAGAATCATCTATTTCTCCAGATCTCCAAAAAGTCCTGGACAATCATTCCAAGGTATTTGAGACTCCCAAAGGTCTCCCACCTATGCGTGATCATGATCATGCTATTCATCTGATTCCAGGAAGTGTTCCTCCAAACATCAGGCCGTACAGATATCCCTATGTCCAAAAAAGTGAAATTGAACGTATGGTTGCAGAAATGCTAGAGGCTGGTATAATTCAACCGAGTCAAAGTTCTTTCTCTGCTCCAGTAGTATTGGTGCACAAGAAGGATGGATCATGGCGCATGTGTCCGGATTATAGGGAGCTCAACAAGCTCACTATTAAAGATAAGTTCCCCATTCCTGTCATTGATGAATTACTGGATGAATTGCATGGATCAATTTACTTCACCAAGTTGGATCTTCGTTCAGGATATCATCAAATCAGAATGAAGATTGAAGACATTCCGAAAACGGCATTTAGAACTCATGAGGGTCATTATGAATTTTTGGTCATGCCTTTTGGCCTTACCAATGCACCTTCAACATTTCAAGGTTTGATGAATTCAATTTTCAAACCATTCCTTAGAAAATTTGTGTTAGTATTTTTTGATGATATACTAATCTACAACAAGTCTTGGAAGGATCATGTTGAACATGTTGACAGGGTGCTACAACTATTGGAAGAGAAACAATTATATGCAAAAAGATCCAAATGTTTCTTTGGAGTCCAGGAGGTGGAATATTTGGGTCATATTGTATCTCATGAAGGAGTTAAGGTAGACCCTAGCAAAATTAAAGCCATTAAGGAATGGAAAATCCCCACATCCATAAAGCATTTGCGCGGATTTCTTGGGTTGACAGGGTATTATCGCAAGTTTGTTAAGAATTATGGGAGAATAGCAGCACCTCTAACAACATTATTGAAGAAAGATGCATTTTCATGGACTCCGGAAGCAACAAAGGCCTTTGAACATCTTAAAGAGGCAATGTGCCAAGCACCGGTCTTAGCTACACCGGACTTCACAAAAACCTTTATTGTGGAATGTGATGCTTCAGGAAATGGAATTGGTGCTGTTCTAATGCAAGATGAAAGACCCATTGCTTTTGAAAGTCGTCCAATCAAGGGAAAGTTTTTAAGAAAAGCTATTTATGAGAAGGAAATGTTGGCAATACTCCATGCACTTAAGAAATGGCGACCCTACCTAATGGGAAGACACTTCAAGGTAAAAACGGATCATGATAGCCTTAAATACTTTTTAGAACAAAGATTATCCTCTGAAGAGCAACAAAAGTGGGTCACAAAGATGTTGGGTTATGACTTTGAAATCATCTACAAAAAAGGGAAGCAAAATGTGGTGGCAGATGCACTCTCAAGAAAGGATGAGGATGTGGAAGCATTGTTGTGCGCTATTTCTATTATCCAACCAGATTGGATAAATGAAGCAAGGGAGGAATGGAAGAATGACGAAGAAGTGTGGGCACTTATTCGAAAGCTACAACAAGATTCCAGTACGTCTGATACATTTAGCTGGAAAAATGATTCGTTATGGTACAAAGATCGCTTATACCTCTGTAAGAATTCCCAGCTAAAACAAAAGATTCTTATGGAATTGCACACTTCTCCCTTAGGAGGGCACTCAGGATTTTTAAAAACTTACCACAGGGTTAAGAAGGAATTTTTTTGGGATGGCCTTAAATCAGATATTCAAAAGTTTGTGGCAGAATGTTTGGTTTGCCAACAAAATAAAGTTGAAACAATTAAGACACCGGGTCTATTACAACCTTTATCCATTCCAAGCCAACGTTGGGAGGAGGTTTCAATGGATTTTATCACAGGTTTACCCAAGTCTGAGGGAAAGAGTGTCATCATGGTGGTAGTTGACAGACTTACCAAGTATGCACACTTTTGTGCATTATCACATCCATTTAAAGCCAGTACAGTTTCTACTGCATTTATGGAAACAATTCAAAAGCTACATGGAAACCCAAAGATTATTGTAAGTGACAGAGATCCCATTTTCACTGGAAATTTTTGGACACAATTATTTTCTTGTCTTGGTACTCAGTTAGCTCATAGCTCATCTTATCATCCTCAATCTGATGGGCAAACTGAGATAGTAAACAAATGTTTGGAAGGATATCTTCGTTGCTTTGTATCTGATAAACAGACACAATGGGTCAAATGGTTGCCTCTGGCTGAATGGTGGTATAACACTTCCTTTCATACAGCAACAAAAATGACCCCATTTATGGCACTTTATGGGTATCAACCACCATCCATCACATCATATTTAAGAGAAAATTCTAAGGTTCAGGCAGTGGAACATCACATCGAACATCAACAACAAGTCCTCCAACTCTTAAAGGATAACCTCGTGTTGGCACAGAATAGAATGAAACAACAGGCAGATCAACATCGCAGTGAAAGAAGTTTTGATGTAGGTGATTGGGTATTCCTACGGCTACAACCATATAAGCAAATGTCCCTCAAGCAAGCTAAGAAGGATAATAAATTATCACCAAAGTATTATGGTCCGTACAAGGTGTTGCAAAAGATTGGTACTATGGCATACAAATTGGAGCTTCCTGCAGCTTCTCGATTGCACCCAGTTTTCCATGTTTCATGCTTAAAGAAGGTTATAGGCGACAAGCTCCCAGTTCAAACAATATTGCCAGAACTTGACGAGGAAGGAAAAATTATATTGGAACCGGAAGCAGTTATAGAAACAAGAACTCGACAGCTACGAAATCGATCAATTTTAGAGTACCTTATCAAGTGGAAAAACTTATCCGCTGAAGATTCCACATGGGAGGATGAGAATTTTATGCAGAAGTATCCTGAACTACTCAAGCGTTGAGGACAACACTTTTTTGAAGGAGAGGGGCATGTTGGGTCCCTATAATACTAGTGATTACCCCATTACTATTGTAGTTATACCCCTTATTTATATTGTTGTGCCCCCATTACCCCCATATTGTTATTAATGTGCCCATAGAATCCCTCTATTGTTATTTTTGTGGCTTTATATTATTATTGTTAGGTCGGCTGGATTATATTGTGACTCCATAGACTCCTATATATAGAAAGGAGGTTTTTTCATTTGAATCATCCAAGAATTTTTCATTTATGTAATGTAAAGGAGGTTGCCCCCTCGAAGAGGCTGAATTCTAAGGCGTTGATCTATCTTTTCTATCTTTTCTTGAGCTGGTTTCATAACAATCAACTTGATAGCCATGAGTAGTCTACTTAGGTGAATGTAATGAAGCTTGGGGGGCATGCAACTAGTGGTAAATTTAAGTTTCCTTGTAGGTTATGTGAAGGGAATCTCCCCATTCACCTTTGTCTATCTGGACGAAGCCAAAAAGGTGTTGGCTAACCGTCTTGCTTCACCATAGTGACTTCCATCTGGTTACTGGAGACTCTCGTTTTCATCATGTTGAGGGAATGTAAACCAATTCAAGCATAGTTTTTCATTTCAAGCTTGTGTAAACATGAAACTGAATCCAAGCATATTTTATCATTTCAAGCTTGTATAAAAATGAAACTGAAGCCAAGCATAGTTTGTTTGTTTCAAGCTTGTGTAAACATGAAACCAAATCCAAGCATAGTTCCCTATGGTTCAATCTTGTCTAAAAATGAACCCATTTCCATTTTAACCCTCGTGATTGTCATTTTATCAGCCTCTTTTATCCGATGAGCCTTGGTTGTTTCATTCCATCACCACCATCTCTTTGGCCGATCATACACTTTCACTTGGTTGTTTTACCATTTTTTGAGGAATAGTTGCAATGAGTGGTCTTATTAGCCAGCCTCTTCACATAAATCAACATGTTTTTAGAAGTTCCAACATCACCGAAACCAGTTGCTACCCTAGACACCACTCATTCCTCAAAATGGAGTCCTCTTTAAGCTCTTTTCAAACTCTCTAAACATGAAAAGATTGCCGAGCGCTTGTCATTTATAGCTCGTTAAAGGGTTTAGAATTGATATCTACTCAGTATAGTTTTACCCCTTCTTTGGGTTGAGATAGATTAACTATGAAAAAGGTACTCGTTGGTCAAACATGATCAATAGGTTCTCTCTTGTATTGTTTTATGCTTTTTTGGGCTTGAGAGACAAATGTACGAAAAATAAATTTTGGAGTTTTCTTTTAGTCCCTTTTCAGACTCTCTAAATATGAAAAGGACCGAGTTATCTTTGTCATTAAACTCGTTAAAAACATTAAATAGCGACAAACTTTTCCATCTAGACAAGACCGAGTTTCACCTTTGCTAGACTCATTAAAACATCAAATAGCGATGGATTCACCCGAAGGGTGGAATTATACAACAAGCATATGTTATCCTCCTCAAGCTTGATTAAAAATAAAGAGGTATTGGTAAGAAATGACTGGGGAAAAATGGGAAAAAGTTGGGAACACTTTATGGTAGCAGGTCACTTTTGAACATGACACTTTCACCTCATCACCATGACTATGTGGGTTGGGTAATTCAACTTGATGGTTATCACACCATTGGTCTATCATACCATCCATCATTTTGTTTTGGGTCAATGCTACCAATTCACCTCAGTGTCTCTGATATGTTCAAGAGAAGTCATTCAGTTCAAAACTTCATCCTTTACAATACAATAAACCTTCATTTTCATGCCCGCCATTCCTGAACCTTGTGTCGTTAGTCATGTTTCATCTCCAAAATCATTTACCTCGTTTCATGTCGTTGATGTGGGATACATCAAGGCCCTCCTGCGACGAGTCGCTTCTTGTCGACATCAGCACACCATCCAAGAAGCTGACTTAGAAACACCCCTTCGGTACCTTGAAGCTTGCATACATCAATGGCAGGTTTCTCACTTTCGGCGATAGGTTGACATCACTAGCCTTCGACCGAAAGACTTCGTATGGTGTTTGACATCAAATCATTTAATCACACCATGTGAAATGTAATGTAGTACCTTGAGGATCATTATCATTATCGGTGATTCCTCTCGCGTATGTTAACGACTTACCTCATTGGCTAGTAATAAAATGATGTCTCTCCATGTTCAACTTCAAATCATCTATTCACATGGTTAGACTTGTATATTGAGTGAAATATTGGACGAGATTGAAGACCCCAGATCTAGTTTCATCCATTCGGGCTGCGATATATTTTCAAGAGTACTATATCAAATGTACAATGGCCTTACATTCATGGTCATCCATTCATGGGTCTATATCTGTAGATGACTATATTTGGACGAGATTGAAGGCCCCGGATCTAGTATCATCCATTCAGGCTGCGATATATTTTCAAGAGTACTATATAAAATGTACAATGGCCTTACATTCATGGTCATCCATTCATGGGTCTATATCTGTAGACGACTATATTTGTACATGTAATGAAAGTTTATAAGATAAGCATGGGTATGCCTTCCCTCAGCTAAAGTGTGAGAAAAAATCGAAGTATCATGATATTGTATTGTAACTGATGCAGGTCACCTTCCGCTTCGAAACCTTCTCTCCAAAGTGGTAAAGCACCTCACTCGACATGGTTATTTTCGACTTCATGCTTTAGGGGGTATCTGTTATAGGAAAATTTGGGCACATCAACCCCAACTTCCAGATCCATATTATTAGGGTCCATCAACCCCTAATTTAGTTGTTTTCATTCCATAATGAAGTTAACCTACATCATGCTTGCTTCCCAAGAGTTTCATGACACCATTCATCCAAAAAATGTCCCTAAAGAGACCATCGCAAGTAGCCTTCTATCTAGCTAGCAATGAATGGCAGGCACTACACTATCAGGGTGCTATGCATAGCACCTGGCCTTTGTATCACCTGCGATGGGCGAGATCCATCGAATTCTTCAAATAAATCCATTGGATTCCTCATCCAATGGATGATTCTAGGGGTTTCTAGAAGGATTGGGATCACTTTTCGATGAGGAAGGAGATGAATGAACCTTAATCCATTATCCCTTCCTCCATGGAACCACTTCCTAAATATGGAAAATCATTCATGTGGGCCATTAATGGCCAAACCTCCTCTTTTCAGCTATAAAAGGACCAAGCTCTCATTGGTCGGTCTAGGTTGGAACTTCTAGAGCTAAGGAAATGTTGCTTCGATGAGATTAGTAGAAAGAGCAATGTTATCATGTAAAATTGTTGTTTCCATGAGGAGAGAAGGGTTTGAAGCTGGGAGGATGACGCTGAATCGAACATGCATTTACATGGCTTGCAATCTTCCTTTCTATCAATAAAGAGTTCTTTTCTTTTTCCATTCATGTGTTATGAAATGTACATTGTATTTTCGATTCTCTAATGTGTTTGGTTAACAGATCGATATGTATTCTTTGATGGTTTTCTGTCTCAGCTTGTGTGTAGGTACCTTTCAAGCGAGTTAAGTATGGAAGGGAGTGGCGAAAGCGGTCAAAGGGAAGAGGGATCGAGCGAGAGATCTAGGTTGGTACTTTTGATCCTCTTTCTTTTATCTGTTAGCTATAGGAAAAGCAATATAATTACTTTACCTGTTCTTCTAGACTCGCTACTAGATCTAGGGGTTAGTTGTTTGAAAAGACACTAAATTTTCCCATAACAGGAATCTAGTTGGTATATGAAGTATTTAGGTGAGAACCATCATAGTGATAAGATAAGTGGAGAATCTTTAAAAATTATGATTATGAATATGACTGTTGGGTGTTGAGGGCATTGTTGAAGAACCCTCATAGTTCTTTTTCATTGCTTTCTTGAAAAAGTCTTTAGAGAGTGGCATACACACATAGTAAGGAGTTTTACGTGCATGAGATCAATTTAGGTGTCCCTACAAGGTGCTTAGTTGGATATCCCTCTGCATTAACTTTCCAATAATATATGGCTCTTAGAAAATCTCCCAAAGGTTAAAGATATATTGTTTTTTGAAGTTGGGAAATTAGTTATAGTAGCCAGACCTTTTAGGAAACAAACAGGTGGTGTGTGACAAATGGGTCAAACTATTAGGGTTCAACCCTAACCTATTTATTTATGTAATAAGCCCAAGGGGCCTAGTTCGAGTCATAGTTATTTAGTTGAGTCAATAAATCATGTAAGCGGTTATCCGCATTAATAATAATTGTAAGTGGTTGACCTGCATTATAGAAAAGGGATCACAATTAGTTATAAACATGCCATAGTTAATAAGTAAAGTGGTTAATCCATATTATTCAGAGGACCACTAGTAGTTAGGGTTTTTGATGTCATAAAACTATAAATACTCTTAGATAGCAAGGAAATAATCATTGAGTCTTATTGTAATTGATCTTTGGTCTGTTGGAGGTTTCCCACTCGAATAAGCAAGTGAACATTGTAATATGCTTATGAATAATAAAATATCTTTGCAACTTGTCTCAATTCATGTGATATTTCTATGTTTCTGGCAATATTGTTTTGTATTTCTAGAATTCTATTATTCTCGTAGGTCAAGTGCATAACAAGTGGTATCAAAGCACTTTCCAGGGCCAATTATACCTCCAATTTTCATAGAATTTTTTTTAGGCTAGAGACTCGTTCCAAGGTCTTTAAACCACGAGATATTTCATTGAGCACATAAACCTGTAGATTTGGGGAGGCATGCACGCGGGAACTACAAGAGGTGGTCACACTTGTTGGAATCCCTTATAACCTCTGTGGGTACCCCTTCAAGTATTAGCTTTTCGATAGAATCGTGCACAGAATGCACTTCCACATACCCTTGGGTATATTAGAAGCCCCGCTAGGGTAGCTTGAAACCTAACCTTAGATAAGTCTTCGACCGTCTTGCTACTGCAGTACACTGAGAACATCACTTGGGGAGATTACTCACATGTACAAAAGGGTAGTTGGGTAGTACGACTAAGGGTACAGTCTATCCTACTTAGTTAGTGCTATGAAATATTGGGTTGAGTACTATTTTTAGACCCCTATGTATATCACATTTTTTAGCACCTAACACTCCTTTTTCACCATAGTTCCCTCAACTATCTAACAATCGCCCCCTACCTTTCATCCAAATAAGATCCAACAGTTGGGGTTAACTCACTGCTGTACAAATTATATTCAATAGTTGGGGTTCTGCTGTCGCAGTACGGATCAGATTCAACAGTTGGGGTTTTCATAGCATAGATAAGTCTCTTTGTGTAGTGAGGGTTCTTGCCACCATAGTTCAGATCAGATTGTCGTAGAACATTTTGTAGTGCCAAGGCTTTAGGGTTTCGGTTACTATAGTCTAGGGCCAATTTTCACATGATATTTGGAAGTATCAAGCATGATGGATTTTGGCCACCGTAGTATTGATCAGTTGGGAGTAAAACTCCTTTCGGAGTAAAAAAATAAAAGTCTGGGGCCATCATGGGACACTTGCAAGAGACATAGCCCATAATATTGAGGATGATGAGCTAATCGTAGTGGTGCCATTCATTTGTAAGGCCCCAATTTTCACGCGGTCCCAAATTTTTCCCGACGTGACATCAAGTGAACCACATAACTAGACCCACGATCTTGCCCTATTTCTAACCATACTACTCTTAAGTAAGCTCAAAATTTTACTGGGGCTAGTGTATGTACGGTTATGGTCATGGAGAATGCAGTGGAGAGAGTCTAAGCCCTCAAGAAAATGTTGGGTATATGACCAAAGTCCCACATTGACTAGAAGTGGAGAGGATCATGGGTATATAAGGATGGACAAATATCTCCATTGGTATGAGGCCTTTGGAGGTAAGTCCAAAAACAAATCCATGAGGGCATCCATTAACAAAATCACAGAAGCATTGGCTACCCTATAAATGTTTTGTGAACCCATAAGGGAAGAACATAGTTTTGATGCACACATAGAAGGATAATCCAACCATCACATTCATTTCCATTAAGGTCACCAATATTTGTGCCACCAGACACCTAAGATGGACATGTACAAATTTGATGGTTCTAACCTGACAGTATGGGTGGCACAAATGGAACAATATTTCCACCTTAACAATATCTGGGAAGATGAAACAAAACTACATCTGGTATCTCTTTACTTGGACCAAGAGCGATGGCAATGGTGGAAGTGGCATAAAAAATGCTATCCAAGGAGGCCAACTTGGAACATGTTATCCAAATCCATTTTTGACTACTTTGATTGAGAATCTCACTTTCTGGGTCGTCTCACTAAGCTCAGGAAAATGGGTACAATACGAGACTACATTACAACCTTTGAATAATTGGCCATTCAGACTAAATGACTAGGCGATGCCTTTTACTTGGAATGTTTCATTAGTGGCTTAAAGGAAGCTGTCCAAGCTCGTCTAAGAATGCATCACCGAGTTACTTGGTTGGAAGCATGCAACAAGGCCATGAAGGTAGAAGTTTATTTAAATGTCCAATCCAATAATCCAAATTTCGTCGCATGGGCACATCACACCCTAGCTATAGGCCCCACCCAAACACTTAAGGTTCAAAAAGTGTCACCGATAGAAATGGCCAAAATAAGGAAATAAGGACTCTACTACTATTGTGATGACAAATACTCCCTGGGGTATAAATGCAAGGAACCAAAATTCTTTCAAATTAACGTTATTGAAAATATCTCTGTTGACAAATCTCCATCAAATGAAGTGATTGAGGAGGAAGAGGGTGAACCCCTAACAACCCCAGACACTGATACTCCAGCTACGCCAAATGAGCCAATTATCTCACTCCATGCGCTGGTTAGCATTTCTTCTCCCTAGAAGAAGTTTATTATTTTCTTAGGGTGGTATCTAATTTCCTAGTCCTTATCACTGATCTGACCATGAAATGTGAAGTCTAATATGAAAATATTAAGCTTCAAATGGGGGATTATCATCTCAAGACCCACATGTTTTCCACTGAAATGGGTGGTTATGACAATGTCCTTGGTGTTGAATGGCTCCGCACACTAGGCCGTATCACAATGGAATTCTAAGAGTTATATATGAGCTTTAAGCAGAACTACCACACTCATACACTGCAGGGACTCTAGGAAGGTTCTCCTACTATCATTAGCTCGCATCGAATGGGGAAGATTTAAAAAAGGGCCATCATTGGATAGTAGCACAATTTAATGCCATTCATGCCATTGAATCCACTCCTCCTCCCATTCATCCCGATATGCAACAGGTAGTAGATTTCCACAAGCGGGTCTTCAAAATACCTCAAGAGCTTTCACCCTATAGGGGCGAACATGATCATAACATCCCTTTGCTCCTGGGTACCAAGTCGCCAAATTTCTACCCCTATCAATATCCTTTTTCTGAAAATAATGAAATTGAAAAAATCATCAAGGAACTCCTCGAAGCCGGTGTTATTCGTCCCAACACCAACCCTTATTCATCTCTGATGGTCATCGTTCTAAAGAAAATGGTGAATGGCGCATGTGTCTAGATTTTAGGGCCCTTAGCGAGCTCACTATCAAGGAAAAATTTCCTGTCCCTGTAGTTGATGATCTGCCTGAGGAACTACATGGTGCCAATTTTTTTACCAAGCTGGACCTTCACTTAGGCTATCACCAAATACTGATGAAGGAAATTGATATTCCGAAGACAACCTTCCAAACTCATAAAGGCCATTATGAATTCTTGGTCATGCCATTTGGTCTCTGTAATCCCCCATCCACTTTCAGAGCCTCATAAACCACCTTCTGAAACCGTATCTTAGAAAATTCATCCTAGTATGTTTTGATGACATTCTCATCTAAAACATAACATGGGACACTCACCTTCAACATGTTGACTATGTATTGAAAATACTCCAATATCATAAACTATTTATCAAATTATCCAAGTGCTCCTTTGGCATGGAATAAGTAGAGTATTTGGGACACATTGTGCATCGTGAAGGAGTGAGGGTTGATCCGAAAAAAATCAGGAAATACAAGAGTGACCCCAACCAAATAACTTGAAGAGCTTGAGGGTATTCTTGGGTCTCATAGGCTACTATTGAAAAATTGTCTGCAATTATGGATGCATTTCCTTACCCCTCACTAAAATTTATAAAACCTTTTGTGATTGAATGTGATGCTTCACGTACGGGCATTGGTGAAATATTAATTCAATAAGGTAGACCATCAAATTTCAGAACTCAAAAACTCAGTGGAAAACATTTGGGTCAATCTACATATGAGAAAGAAATGATGACCATCCTACATGCAATAGACACTTGGCGACCATACTTATTGGGGTGTTGTTTCTAAGTTCACACTAACCGTCATAGCCTAAAATATGTCCTCGAGTAGTGTCTATCATCACTACAACAAAATAAATGGCTTGCAAAAATGTTGGGATATGATTATGAGATAATTTACAAGAAAGGGTGTGACAACATAGTGGCTGCTGCCTTATTGCACCAATTTGAGGAGGAGGGAACCCTTTTATCCCTCTCTCTACCCATACCAGATTGGATTGAAGAATCCCATCATGAATGGTTCTCCCACCCCTATTTATCCCAACTCATTAACAGATTAAGAGAAGATCATAATTCCTCAAAGGACTAATCTTGGAAGGATGAGGTTCTTCGCTACAAGGATCAGGTAGTGTTATCCCTGACCTCCACCCTCAAAACCCACATCTTGGAAGAGCTGCACTCTTTGGTCGCAGGAAATTCAGGCTTTTAGAAGACTTATGCATGAGCACACCACTCTTTCTTTTGGATTAACATGAAGAATGAAATTCTTACTTTTGTAGTTGAATGCGATGTATGCTAGTGCAACAAAGGGGAAATGATCAAGCTACCAGGAACCTTACAACCATTTCCACTCCCTGCTTCCATCTGGATAAATGTTTCCATGGATTTCATTACAGGTCTCCCAAAGTTAGGCAAAAAATCAGTCATCATGGTGGTTGTTGATAGACTTTCCAAATATGCTCATTTTTGTGCTCTACCACACCCATTTACCCCAACATTGGTGGCTCAAGTTTTCATGGACCAAATATTCAAATTGCATGGCATGTTGACTTCCATTGTGTTTGATCGATACCCCACTTTCACAAGCAAATTTTGGCAGGAAATTTTGAAGCTACAGGGCATTCAAGTCCAACTGAGTAAAGCTTATCATCCACAAACTGATGTTCAACCAAAAGCAATCAATGAATGTTTGGAGACCTATTTGTCGTACTTCACTTTAGACAAGTAACATCAATGGGTATAGCGGTTACCTTTAATTAAATAGTGGTATAATACTAACTATCATGAAGCCACCAAGATGATGCCATATGAGGCAGTGTATGGCCAACTTCCACCTTCACCAACTTATTATATCCCCATATGTTCCAATGTACATGAATTTGATTAGCTCCTACAGAACCGTGCTGCCATGATCAGTCATCTCAAAGGTAATCTACATAAAGCTCAAAAAAGAATGAAGCAACAAGCTGACCAACATCATTCCGAGTGGTCATTTCAAGTTGGTGATTAGGTGTTCTTGCGACTCCAACGTATAAGCATAATTATCTTATAGAAAATGGCTGCCATAAACTAGCACCAAAATCCTATGGGAATTATCAAGTACTTTAGTATATAGGAGCACTCACCTACAAACTGGCCCTGCCAACTACTTCAATAATCCTCCCAGCCTTCCATGTTTCTTGCCTCAAGAAAGTTGTGGGGAACAATTTCAGGGTTCAAACTAGTCTACTCGAATTGGATGAGGAAGGCTCACTTTGGATCTAACTTGAAGAAGTCCTTGATACTCGCAAAAGACATCTTTGTGGCCGAATGATTAAGGAAGTCCTCATCAAATGGAAATAAACCTATCTAGAAGATGCGACATGGGAACCAACCACTATTCTTCAACAGTTTTCGTAGCTTCAACCCTGAGAACAAGACTATTGTTGATCGGGGAGGGCATGTTAGGGTTCAAACTTAACCTATTTATATATGTAATAAGCCAAAGGGTCCTAATCAGAGTCATAATTAGTTATTTGATTCAATAAATCTCATAAGCTATTATTCACATTAATAATAATTGTAAGTGGTTGACTTGCATTATAGAAAAGGGACCATAATTAGTTATAAATGAGCCATAGTTAATAAATAAAGTGGTTAACTCGTATTATGCAAGGGACAACTAGTAGTTAGGGTTTTGGATGTCATAAAACTATAAATAGTCTTAGATAGCAAGGGAAGAATCATTGATTCTTATTGTAATTGAGATTTTCTCTGTTGGAGGTTTTCCCCTCGAAGAGATAAAGGAACATTGTAATCTCTTTTGAATAATAAAATATCTTTGCAACTTGTCTCAATTCATGTGACTTTTTTGTGTTTCTGGAAGTATTGTTTTGTATTTTTGGCATTTTGTTATTTGCGCAGGTCAAGTGCATAACAAAGACTCCACAGTACGATGGAATCATCCAAATATTCAAGATTGTCATGCCATTCAGGGTTGCATGAGAATAGAATATTCATATATGTAATTTTGAGCAGAGTTTCATTTTTCAATATGGTTCCAATGTAGTTTGGGCATCTGATCCTAAAAAGTATTATAAAACAAAAATAGGAAAAGCACCTTGATCTAACCTTGTTAATGCCATGGCGCGATAAAAAATCCAATGATGTGGTGTATAGGTGGCACTAATAGGATTAATGTGATGATGTGGAACTTTGTACCAGTGACACATGGCAGGAAGATTTAGAGTTTTTAAATGCTCAAGTGGGCCAAATCCATGTGACACATGGAATTATTCAGATGTTACCGTGTGGCATGATGAAATCATCATGACATAATAAGTGATGTTAATTGATGATGTGGCATAACTATGGGATATGTGCCATGGGTTGTGTTTGGAACTAATTTCCCGTGTAAATGATTTTTATTGGAACTTGGTGAAATCAAAGTAGTGGGACTAATACACAAGTTGGACTATGAACTACAGAGGGACCACATGATGCAAAAAGTGTTGGTTGATATAGAAATGATGATGGTGAGCCCAAACACAAAATGTTTGGACAACAAAAAGTTCAGGTGATTTTTGGCATTGCATTGTTGACATTGATGTCAACAAGAACTTAGAAGAGATTTTCTTGTGCTGATGTCAACCCGTATTGTTTGTCACCCTTTGTGATTTGTTGAAAGGTTGTTGTAGGATGCATAGGTACTTGACAAGGTGGAGATTTTTTTGATACCTTGATGCTTGCATAGAATGTGTTTGGAGGATTTTTCATGATTATAAGAGATTTGTCATGAGTTTGTAGAGATCTTACAGGTTCAGGAGGTGCTTGAAGAGGTTGATGAACAAGTTCTAGAAGTTTGAAGATGAGAATATAGATGAAAGGAGGCTTGGCAAGGGTAACATAGGTAACATGAAGGAAACCTATGTTAGGACCAAGGCAAACTTGAGTTCTTATTTTATTACTTGCATTACCAACTCACTTCCTGAAGGTGACACCTACGTTACATCTAGAAGTGAGTTTTTTATGGATTCTATGCACACTCAAGACATTTCCAGGGGCATTTTTAATGGTAATTGCACTAGGTAATTGATTAGAGTCCAAGGAAGTCTTCTAGAAGCTAGTTAAGTTGTATAAATATATGATTTAATGTAGATAATGGAGGATTAGGTCAAGGAGGAGATATGTTCAAAGTACCAAACCTATCTGTGAGGGTATGAATAAAATTGTTTGAGCTTGGTACTCATTAATTATTGTTTTAATCAGTTCACATCATTTATATATTGCAGAAAGTTTCATGCTGTAGAGATTGGATGTGTTGTTAGCGTGCGTGGGGAGTACAGTGTGAAAGTAGAGTAGAGTATGCAGATCTCCTGAAGACTTGCAACGATAGAACAAAAATGGAAGTAGGTAGCAGAAGCATGTTTCAAGTAGCATTTTAAGTAGAGAGCAAGAAATTGGTGCAAAGGGGGCTTTAAAGATATAACTTGTGTATTTTTCTATTTTATATGTGTTTATCATATTATCTTAGGCAGTGTTTATATTGATCGATTTTACCATTTTGGATAAGACTAATATGTTTTTGGTAATCTGTGTAGTTCTCTTTACAGTCCAGTTTGAAAATGAATGAAAGTGTGGCTATGAGAGTTTGATGGGGTGGTGCCTCCTTACTGGTGGTGACCAAAAAAATAGTATATTAAGAGTAACATCTCCATTCAGTGATGGCTGGGTGAGGGTTATTGGGAGTGGCAGCTTTTAGTAGGTGGTGGCCTGCAAAGTCATGCAAGTAGAGACTTCATAGCTGGTATGGGAAAACAATACTATTCATAGGGGTAGTGTCTCCTAGTTGGTGGTGGCGAGCTAAAAGACGTAAAAGATTTGATTTATAATAATAGGAGAACAAGAAGAAACACATCAACAACGAGTGGTTTTTCTCTCCTCGAGAGTTTCCACTAGAAATATGTCTCATGTTTTGATCATATTTTATGGTTTTGTGTTATGTTTTGGTGCTTTGATATTTCTCTATGTGTTTTAGAATGAAAATGTTTTAATGGATTAATTGGTTGGCGAAAATTTTTAAGTTCCATCACTACTAATTCACACCCCCCATCCCCCAAACCTCTCAGTAGTAATCTACATTTCTAACAAGTGGTATCAAAGTGGGGACTCTTGATTGCAACATGACCACTAAAGCGTAGATTTGGGTGACTCTGGAAAAAAATGCTTTTTATTATATATATTAATTTTATTTATTTTAATTTTTAAAATTTTTTAAATTTTAATTAATTAATTAATTTAAATTAAATTAAATTTAATTTATTATTTATTTATTTATTATTTATTTTATTATTATTATTTATTTATTATTTATTAATTAATTTTATTATATATATATATATAAAATAAAATTAATTAAAAATAATATATATATATATATCTATATATATATATATATATATATATATATATATATATATATATATATATATATGAGTTCTGATTCTTCATGGAGGTAATTACGCATTGTGGAAGGTGAAATTAGATATGTATTTGTTGTCTCTTAATGAAAATATTTTTGTTGTTAGTAGAATATGGAGTGAAAGATGAATTTAATGATATAGCTAAAGGGATTATTTTGCATAGGCTTTCAAAATATGATAATCTTTATGTGAGACATTGTGAGACTGAAAAATAGATGTTGGACAGGTTGCAAAGTATGTATGGTGGAGAAAAATTGTAGATCTTAGAGAAGGTTGAAGGACCCTATCACTCACATGCTAATGAGAAGAACAATGCAAAGGATTCTACACTTATAGTAGTGGAAAATCAAGTATCCTCACAAGAAGAAGATGAAAGCACCAATGAATTAAAAGAGGAATATGAAAGCACTAATGATAACAATAATGAATAAAGCATTGATATAGAAGGACAACAAGAAGAGGTCGACAAAAAAAATAAAGTGTTGGCAAGGTTGAAAGAAATGCAAGATAATAGCCTTAGAAGCAGAGATTCAAATGCTAACAACTGAGAATAAATACCAGTGAAACTTAATACAATTTTTTGATGAAAAGGAGTGTGCCTATAAAGATAAAGTTTCTAATGTGAAAACCCAGCTGTAGGAGGAAAAGAGAACTAAAGATGAAGATAACAATCATATGAAGGGGATTAAAGAAAATATGAAGCATTGAAAGTTGAAGCAGATTCTGCAAGAGAAGAATTAGAAAGGATCAAATCTAGCGCTCAAGAAACTACAAGAAAATTATAAAATATTGGAGCAGCTAGTAGCAACGTGAAAAAGGAGAGTCATCAGAAATACCAACAACCAAGAAAGGAGCAAAAGAATGAGCCAAGAAAGGTACATTCACCAAGAAAATATATTGCTCCCATAATGAGAAATGTCATGTGTTTCAAAGGTAAAAAATTTGGACATATAGCAACAAATTACATAAGTAAAGAGATCAAGTCCACTCAATAAAAGAAGCAACCAAAGGAAAAGAAACCTCAAGCAAGCATGCAAGGAAGATTGCCCCCATCATGAATATTATCAATAGTTAGGTATAATATTCCTTTTTATGGTTACTGTTTCTCATGCAATTATTTTGGCCATAGGGCTATTGATTGTAGAGCATATGTAAGGAGGTGAAAACAGAGCAACATAAGATATGGATCAATTCCTTTGTTCATTGGTTGCATAATTTGTTATTTGTGTGAAAATATTGGCCATAAGGCCAAATATTGTAAGTTTCCCACGTGTTACATGCAATCCAATCAAAGGGAGAAAATAATGCAAGGCCATCCACACGAGAAGAAATAAATTATTGCGCATGTCAAAGATCAATCCACCAAAGTTTGGAGGAGAAAGGAGCAACAAGAGACTCCCACCAAAAATTGAGGCCTGCATGGTCTCAGGGGGAGCATATGGTTGCATCTTGAGTTGCATGTAGATCATTGGAGATGCAGCCATATCAAAGAGATTAAATGAAGACAAATCTGAGTATGAGGAAAGAGATGCATGTGATTAGGGGGAGTTATATGAGGTTTGAAATATTGGTTTGATTTTTGATCTATTTTTACTTTGAAAAATTGGATCAGCCACATATATATTTATTGATAGCCTTGGAGCATTTATATGTTTATTTTTATGATATATTATTGAGGACATGGCAACCATGTGTTTTGAAGTGATGTGATCTTCTTAGAGTATACGTGATTCAGATTTAGCACCTGAAATTTCATAGAGAGAGCTGTTAGGGTGTGATGGAAGAGCACATATTTAGGGAAAGCATTTTTGCTTCTAATGGATTAGCATATTGATGGAATTGTGTTTATTGTGGAAGAGCTTATTATGCATTCACTTGACATTGGCTTATTGAAGGAAGAGGTTGAGAAATTTTTTGTTGTGGCTGCCTCATAGAGATCAGATGTGTTAGACTGCTTGCATGGAATGATTAATATATTGCTAGAACTCTTATTACTAGATCACAATTATGTCATGTATTTTCATGTGTGTGTGGATGCTATGGATATTAGATTATGGTGTGTTGGAGTTGAAACATCTAGTGTGTGCATATTGTTTCTCATATCTTCTATATCTAGATGTATGATGCATGTTGTTGCTGAGATGTTTTTCATTTGGCTGGCTAAATTGTGATGAGCTTTTGGACTTGTGTGAGTTGGATTAGAAGTATATTGTTGTTGATGCATAGAGTGAATATGTTGTTACTTGAGTCTCATGAGAATATGCATATTTCCTATGATGTTTTGACTGATATACTTTTGTTTCTTGGGATTATTATTTCATTGTATGAGGAGAGAGTATGTTGACATTTTTAGCATGAGGTCAAGGAGATGATGAATTGATGAGTTGCTAACAAAGCTTTATTGGAAAATCTTATATTGCTGCTATTATTGCATACATCAATTCTCATTATTTGTTTCTTGAATGCATTATTTATTTGGAATGTAGTGATAATGTTGGAGAGATTGCTATTATGCTGTCTCATCTACTACCAACTATGCTTTTTCTATTTGATGAATTCTTTCCCGAAGCTAGAGTTGATGTTACAGGGGTATGGTTCTTGATTTTGTGCCTCTTTGATGATATATTTTCCTTTGATGGTGAGGATGTATATGCTATTTTCATTATGTCATGTTATTTATGTTATTATTGTCAGATGATCAGGTTGCAAATGTCGATATGGAGCAAGGTGGTTATCATGGTTTTGTTGTAGATAGTTCACTATTTAATCTGAACTTAAACATGAATGCAAAAAAATACAAATATAATCACAAAAACAAATATGTGGCAGAAATAACACATCATTTCATTAATTTCAAAGAACTAAAATATACTTAAAAACAAAATGGAAATAACTAGCTCGAGTGATGGTAGCTTATCTCTGAGAAGATATGTGGTGGCTACATGCCTCTGAACTGTGTTACAATGAGGCTTGAAGGCCTATTTATTATTGAGAAACAATGGAAAATAATAAACATCCAAAAACTAACCCTGGGAGATGAAGTGCCAAAACTATGGGCCCCGTTTAGGTAAATTGGTACATCAACTTCCTAGGTTCGTAACTTTGGCATACGTTCTCCGTTTAGAGCACACAATACCTTGTTAGAAATATCTATCCGAGGACTACAAATTTTGGTTGCAAACATCTATAAAAAAATCATGTTTTCCCATTTTCCAAAAGAACATCATTTAGGGCCTCAAAATAACTCTAGAAGCTTAGGACCCAAAAAATTGCCAAAAATAGTAAAATGTGCTATAATTAAGGGAACTGAAAAACTGAAAGAAATAGTGGTGGGGATCCAAGTGGAATAGGCGGGTGGCCAAAAACATCCACCTGGATCAGTCCCCCTAGGAAGAAATGGTCCCCATTTCGTTGAGTGCCTCCATGAGATGGGGAAACTTCTGCTGAACTTGGTCTCTGGTGAGCCACTTGCCTTGGAGCAGGAGTTTACCAAATTTGACAATCCGATACAGTTGGATCTTATGTTGGTGAGTATTATTGATCTATGTGTCCATGATTCAATCAATTGTGGCCTGTTCCATGCAGTCTGGGTTTAAATCTATTGGTGTGAGTTGTTATGCAATGTCGGATGTGTTTAGTAATGGTGGAAAGTGTGGTCGAAGGTAGTCCAAATTGAACACTGGGTGTAGGCCAAGGAACAGTGGAATACTGAGCTCAAAATAATTTTCCCATACATCCTTGATGATGGTGTACAAACAATATCATAATGACCAAAGCTTACGACGGGACCCAATGAGGTGCTCCTTCTGCAATTGTAGCCAAAATTTGTCACCCACCTAGAACTTGTGTGGAACCCAATACTGATCATATTTCTACTTGTACTTTGCATTGGTTTTGTCCAATATGTCATGGACCTACTGGTAGATGTGCTAGATGTGCTCAATGAAATTTTTAGCCCTGTAAGATTTAGACTGCACATGTGTTGAAGTTTTTGAGTAGCTACAAATGGTATGGTCACATCAATGGGACATGGTGGCTAGAATCCCAACCCCACCTGAAAGGGGATGTGCCAGTTGAGTTATGGAGAGCTCTATTGTAGTTGTGTTGGACATAGGTTAGGATTTCATCCCATGTGTGTAGATGATTCGAGTTCTACATGCACAAAATGTGTATAATCATCCTGTTAACGACCTCTATTTGCACATCAGTTTGTGGATGGATAATCGTGGACTTAATGTGCTTGTTTTCCAACATCGACTAGAGACTTAACCAAAATGTACTTATGAACCTACTGTCTTGATATGATATAATGAACTGTGGGATCTCAAAGTGTACCCATACTCATTCAAAGAAGAGTTTAGCAGCGTCTTCTGCTATGATACTCTTTTTGTAGGCTGCTAGAATGGCCATCTTACAGAATCTGTCAAGGACCTCGAAAACATAGTCATTTCGATACTTAGTAGAAGGGAGGTATGACAGGTAATCCATGGAGATAGATTCCCAATGTCGATTAGGAGTGGGAAAAGAAGTATAAATAACTTGCTTCTTGATGGTTGGTTTTGCAATGGCGTAGGCAATACAGGATCTGATGTACATCCCAACATCCTATCAAAGGTTCAGCCAATAAAAATACTTCTGCAACACTCCCACTATTTCCTCTACTCCGAAGTGTCCAATGACCCGACTGCAGTGTGCCTCCCAAATCATCTTGGCATGCTTGCTTGAAGGATCGCAAAGGTTTCCTAGGTGACATAACAATGTATCTCGAAGGTGAAAATTTAGAACTTGCTTGCCTTCCAGGAGCATGATGTATGTGTTGCAAAATTTTGGATCACTCCTGTACAAATGAAACCACCTTGAAGTCTTGTGCCCACAAGAGTCGAGCACAGTGGCCAAAGCCATGACCATCGGTCGGTTGAGGCAGTTTGCAACATTATTGGTGCTGCCCTTCTTGTACTTAATGTTCAAATGGAACTGTTGCATGTATGTGGACCATTTATGATGGAGATCATTTTGCAACTTCCCTTGTGTCTCTATGAACTGCAGGGGTCGGTGGTCTATGTGGATGACCATTTCCTTCCCCCAAATGTAATACTTCCATTATTGGAAGGCCTGCACCATGGAATACATATATTTTTCATAGATGGGACACTTTCGGACTGTGTCTGAAAGTATCTCACTGTGATATGCCATTGGATGCCCCTGTTGAGTAAGAAATGCACTAATAACATAGTTGAAGGCATTGTATCAATCTCAAATGGTTTCTATAGGTATGGTAATGTGAGCACTGGTGTAGAGCATAGGTGATGATTCAACTCAGAAAACAAATTCTGTTGGTATTTAGACCAAACAAATTTTTCTTTTGCTCCACCCATGGTGACTTGACTCAAAGGCCAAGTGATATGATAGAACCCCAAGATGAATTGTGGTAGAAATTGGAAAGACCTAGAAAATTACAGAGCTCTATTAGAGTGGTTGGGGATGTCTAATCCCAAATGACTTGTATCTTGGCTGGGTACACATGCACACCATGCTCATCAATGATGTACCCCAGATATTGAACCTGGATCATATCAGAAGTGCGTTTCTCCAAATTGGCACACAACTTGTGTTGTCACAGAGTTTGAAGGACTTGTCAAATATGGCAGAGGTGCTCTTCCCAACTCTGGTTGAAGATCAAGATGTCATCCAAATACAACACCACTAATGAGTTGGTGAAGGGTCATAAGATGTCGTCCATTAGGCTCATGAATGTTGTGGGGACATTCGTCAACCCGAAAGGCATGACCAACCATTTGAAAAGGCCCTCCTTAGATTTGAAGGCAATCTTTCACACAACAAAGGGGTTGATTGGTACCTGGTGATACCCAGATTTCAAGTCAATATTGTTGAAATCTCCCCCCCCTTGAGCTGGTCCAGAAGGTCATGAATTCATGGGATTGGATGCCTTTTCCAGATAGTGATCTTGTTCAGTGCTCAATAGTCAATACAGAGTCTCTGGGTCCCATCCTTCTTCTATACCAACACGATTGGACTCCCACAGTGTGATGAACTTCACTTGATGTGCCCTTTCTGCAACAACTCCTAAATCTACCTCTTTATTTCATCCTTCTCTAGAACAAAGTGTTGATAGATTGGTCCATTGGCAACAACACACCTGGGGTCAGATCAATGGAGTGCTTGACTTGATAGTGTAGACGTACTGATCCAGGTGGATATTGGTGGCCACCTGCCAGGTCCACCTGGACCCCCACCATTGTCTTTCTCAGCATTTTCAGTTTCCTTAATTGTAGCACAGTTTACTATTTTTAGCAGTTTTTCGGGTCCTGAACTTCCGGAGCCGTTTTGAGGCCCTAAACGACGTTTTTTTTGGAATTCTGGGGCGACCAAGCCTTATGTTGCCTCCCAAAGTGGTAGTACTCGGATAGATCTTTCTAACGAGCTATCCTACGCGTCAAACGGAGATCGTATGCCAAAGTTACGACCCCGGGAAATTGATGTACCAATTTACCCAAACGGGGCCCACAATTTGGCGTTTCATCTTCTAGGGTTAGGTTTCGGTATGTGAAGGGTTTTCCATTGTTTCTCAACAATAAATAGGCCTTCGAGCCTCATTGTAATACAGTTCAGAACAGTTCAGAGGCATGTAGCCATCACATCTCTTCTCAGAGATAAGCTACCATCGCCCTAGCTAGTTTATTGCCATTTCTGTTTGTAAGCATATGTCAGTATTTTCCATTAATGAAATGAAGTATTATTTCCGCTGCATCTTTGTGTATATGGTTATCTCTGTAATTTGTTGCGTTCCTGTTTAAATCTGGATCAGTGGTATCAGAGCGGTCTGCTTTTTCTCTGTTTTTTTTGCATGTCCCCAACAAGTTCGGGATATAAGGAGTTAGGGCTTGAACTGGTTGAACCTTTGCAAGACCAGCCTCGCAAATCTCGACGGCCTCCCATGGCGGACGAGAAGAAAGACGAGGGGGCAGGAGATCCCATCAAAATCTTGCTCGAAGAAGCGCTCGAGCGACAACGGAACGCGATGATGGACAGCTTTGCGCAGATCCTTCAGCGGCTACCCAGAAGCTGCGCATCGGCTTCCAGCAGCTCCTCTGGAAACGCCACACCCTTTAAGGTACAAGTTAATTTTGAAATCCCCATATTCGAGGGTCAGATAGACGTCGATGCCGTAGATAAATGGTTAAATCTGCTAGAGGGTTATTTTTCTGTTCATGAATTTTCGAGTCGGGAAAAGATTGTTTTTGCTCTTCTCAAAGTAGCCCCCCACGTCAAGGACTGGTGGGAAACCTACTGCGAGCAGAAGAATGAAAGTACTGGCTCACTATTTTCAGCCGCACCCACCTGGGATTCGTTCCGGGATGCCATCAAGGAGCAGTACTACCCTGTCGGAAGCTATGAGGATGAATACATAAAGTGGACCACGCTGCGGCAGGGAAGGGACCAAGATGTGCCGGAGTTCACCAATCTTTTCCATACCCTTCGCACAAAGTTGGGTATCAAGGATTCGGAGCAACATTTGATACTCAAATACCGTGGCTGCCTGCACAAGTACATCCAGGAAGAAATACAGTTCCTAAACATCCCCTCGCTCGGCGCAGCATACCGGTATGCCGTCAAAGTCGAGCAGAAGTTTAAACAAAAGAAGCGAGACTTTGGATCTGCGAATCCAAAGCAGGGGAAAGGTGCCCCTAAACCACAGAACAAAGGACAAAGCCAAGGCGGGACAGCCCAAGACAACCAGCTGAAGCTGCAAGCAAAGAGCAACGCCGCGAAGCCGAGAAAGGACACTGGAAAATGGTGCGAGTTCCATAAGAGCTCCACTCACAACACAAGTGAGTGTCGGGCCAAACAGTCACTGGTGGCTGAGCTAAAGGTTTCAGAATCAGATGCATGTTCTGACTCTGAGTCAGAACCCGATAAGGGGTATGAAAAAGGGAAGCAGATCATTGATGCGGATCCCAGCGCCACTGTTGCTACCGCAAAGATCCAGAAAAATGAACCCGAAGATCCAGAGGAGGAGGAGCGTCTCTTCCACTCCCAGATGTGGGTCAAGGGCTCCCCGATACAGTTCATTGTTGATAGCGGGAGTCAAAAGAACCTCATTTCGGCAGAGGTCGTGAAGCGGTTGGGCTTACCGACCACAGCACATCCACAACCATACACCATTGGGTGGCTTTACCAAGGGCGAGATCTTCGCGTGAGCCAGCAGTGTCGCCTTCCATACAACATCAAGCCCTTCATGGATGAGGTATTGTGTGACATTGCTCCCCTTGAAGTTTGTGATGTATTACTAGGACAACCATACTTGTGGAAGCGACATGCTGTGTATGAATCAAGGCCCCGTGCTGTTATTATTACATTGGGAAATAAGTTGTTCAGGATACCAGAGGTACCACCACCTGCCGCCATCTCTTTGATTACTGCAAAACAATGCAGTAAGATCATTTCCAAAACCAGGAAATTTGTTTTCCTGATGATACGCCCTCAAGGGAAGAAGAAGACAGTGGCCGCGGCCTCCAAACGAGGTCCCTCTGCACGGCAGCTACAAATGGACAAGATTGTGGAGGAGTACAAAGACATCTTCACCTCCCCGGCAGGGGTTCCTCTGCACTGTCAAGTCAAGCACTCCATTGATCTGACCCCAGGTGCGCCGCTACCCAATGGACCAATTTATCGGCGCTCCGTTCTGGAGAACAATGAAATCAAGAGGCAGATTCAGGAGCTCCTACAGAAAGGTCACATCCGTCCGAGTTCTTCGCCCTGTGGGAGCCCGATAGTGTTGGTACAGAAGAAGGATGGGACGTGGAGACTCTGTATTGACTATCGGGCGCTGAACAAGATCACTGTCCGTAATAGGTACCCGATCCCGCGGATTGATGACCTCCTAGACCAACTAAAGGGGGCGAAATATTTCAGCAAGATCGATCTGAAGTCAGGATATCACCAGGTACCAATTGAACCCTCAGATGTGTGGAAGACTGCCTTCAAATCCAAGGAGGGCCTCTTCGAATGGTTGGTCATGCCTTTCGGATTGACGAATGCTCCTGCAACCTTTATGAGGCTAATGGATGACATCTTGCGGCCATTCACCAACTCCTTTGTAGTAGTATACTTGGATGACATTCTGATCTTCAGCCAGAGTTGGGAAGAGCACCTCCACCACATCCGACAGGTTCTCCAAACACTGCGGCAACACAAGCTATGTGCCAATTTGGAGAAATGCACTTTTGGCATGACCGAGGTCCAGTATCTGGGATACATCATTGATGAACAGGGGGTGCATGTCGATCCAGCCAAGGTCCAAGTCATTCGGGATTGGCCCTCTCCAACCACTCTAACAGAGCTCCGCAGCTTTCTAGGTCTTGCCAACTTCTACCGCAGGTTTGTGTTGGGATTTTCTCATATTTCTTGGCCCTTGAGTCAAGTCACCAAGGGCGGGGCGAAAGCAAAATTCTTTTGGTCTGAATCTCAACAGAAGGCATTCAGGGAGTTGAAGGATCGCCTCTGCACGGCACCAGTGCTCGCGTTACCAGATTTACAACAACCATTTGAGGTCGAGACAGATGCCTCTGACTATGCTATTGGGGCAGTCCTTACTCAACATGGACATCCAGTGGCATATCACAGTGAAACACTTTCAGACACAGTCCGGAAGTACCCCACTTATGATAAAGAGATGTATTCCATTGTACAGGCCTGCCGACAATGGAAGCATTACATTTTGGGGAAGGAAACGGTCATCCACACAGACCACCGACCTCTGCAATTCATACAGACCCAAGGGAAATTGCAGAATGATCGCCATCAGAAGTGGTCTACATACCTGCAACAGTTTCACTTGAATATCAAGTATAAAAAGGGCAGCACCAATAATGTTGCAGATTGCCTCAGTCGACCACCGATCATGGCGCTAACCACCGTGCTCAACTCTTGCGGGCACGAGACTTCTGATTGGCCACTTCTCTACAAAAGCGACCCAGAATTCGGCCACACATACCAGACACTCTTGGAGGGTCGGCAGGTTGCAGATTTTCACCTCCAGGATGCCCTATTATGCCACCTCGGTCACCTTTGTGTTCCTTCAAGCGAGCGTGCCAAGATGATTTGGGAAGCACACTACAGTCGGGCTGCTGGGCATTTCGGGGTCGAGAAAACAGTGGCAGTACTGCAAAACTATTTCTATTGGCCGAATCTTCGACAGGATGTTGGGAAGTACATCCGATCATGTACTGCCTGTGCCATTGCCAAACCGACCATTAAGAAGCAAGGCCTCTATACCCCGTTGCCTACCCCTAGTCGACCTTGGGAATCCATCTCCATGGATTACATGTCAGGCCTTCCTTCCACTAAGCATGGAAATGACTGTGTTTTTGTGGTCGTCGACAGGTTCTCAAAGATGGCCATTATGATGGCCTGCAAGAAGAATATCACAGCAGAAGCCACTGCTAAACTCTTCTTTGAACGAGTGTGGGTGCACTTTGGGATCCCACAGTTTATCATCTCAGATCGGGACAGTCGGTTTCTCAGCACATTTTGGTCCAGTCTCTGGTCAATGCTGGACACCAAACTCACGAAGTCCACAGCCTTCCATCCTCAAACTGATGGCCAGACAGAGGTTGTCAACAGGATGATTGTGCACATTCTGCGCATGTATAACTCAAAGCATCCACGCACATGGGACGAGAGCCTCCCCTATGTTCAGCACAGCTACAACCGAGCTCTTCACAGCTCCACTGGCCATAGCCCTTTTCAGGTGGGTTTAGGATTCCAGCCACTATGCCCCATTGATGTGGCCATGCCACTTGCAGCTACTCACATGAATTCAGCTCATGTCCAGTCCGAAACAGATAAGGCCACCAGCTTCATTGAGCGCATCCAACATATTCGCCAGCAGGTCCATGACATTCTTGAGAAATCAAATGCCAAGTACAAGCAGCGACATGATCAACACCGGGTGCCACACAAGTTTCAGGTGGGCGACAAAGTCTGGTTGCATTTGCAAAAGGAACGCCTTACTGGAGCCTATCGGAAATTGAGACCACTTCGATATGGTCCTTACACCATTACTAAGGCTATGGGAGACAATGCATTTGAGCTCAGCATTCCCCCATTCCTTGGCCTGCACCCAGTGTTCAATGTGGACCGCCTTCGGCCATACTTTCCACCATTGCTAGACACATCCGACATTGCAGAACAACTCAAACCCACAGAATTAAATCCCGATTGCATGGAACAAGCTGCAACTGATCGGATCATGGACACACAGATCAAGAACACTTGCCAACAGCATATCCAACTGTATCGAGTTGTCAAAGCAGGCCAACTCCTTCAGCAGGGCAAGTGGCTCACCAGGGAACAAGTTCAGCAGAGGTTTCCTCATCTCATGGAGGAGCTCAACGCAATGGGGACCATTGCTTCCTAAGGGGGGAGGAATGATCCAGGTGGATATTGGTGGCCACCTGCCAGGTCCACCTGGACCCCCACCATTGTCTTTCTCAGCATTTTCAGTTTCCTTAATTGTAGCACAGTTTACTATTTTTAGCAGTTTTTCGGGTCCTGAACTTCCGGAGCCGTTTTGAGGCCCTAAACGACGTTTTTTTGGAATTCTGGGGCAACCAAGCCCTATGTTGCCCCCAAAGTGGTAGTACTCGGATAGATCTTTCTAACGAGCTATCCTACGCATCAAACGGAGATGTATGCCAAAGTTACGACCCCGGGAAATTGATGTACCAATTTACCCAAGCGGGGCCCACAATTTGGCGTTTCATCTTCTAGGGTTAGGTTTCGGTATGTGAAGGTTTTCCATTGTTTCTCAACAATAAATAGGCCTTCGAGCCTCATTGTAATACAGTTCAGAACAGTTCAGAGGCATGTAGCCATCACATCTCTTCTCAGAGATAAGCTACCATCGCCCTAGCTAGTTTATTGCCATTTCTGTTTGTAAGCATATGTCAGTATTTTCCATTAATGAAATGAAGTATTATTTCCGCTGCATCTTTGTGTATATGGTTATCTCTGTAATTTGTTACGTTCCTGTTTAAATCTGGATCAGGTACCCCTATGGGTGAGGTAAATATGTCCTTGTACTCCTCCATGACCTTGTCCATTTGCTACTACTATGCGGAGAGCCTATTTGGAGGCCAGGCCACAATTTTCTTCTTTCCCTGAGGGTGAACCATAAGGAAAACAAATTCCCAGTCTGGGAAATGACTTACTTCATTGCTTCATAGTGATAAA